>JAQPPZ010010690.1:2400000-3000000 GCA_028583015.1 Wollemia nobilis
GAGTAGCTGTCTCGCTACTCTCCCCTATGTCGACACCCTTGCCCTTATCGGGCGATGGTGGCCTCTCTATTTGTGGAGAAGGGGGTCTCTCCACCCTCCTCTCCCGCTGTCATGGCCTCTCTTGCACCTGTGGCCTCCTCACTCTCTCCCACCGTGACCCTGGGCTGCCTCCATAGCCGCCTGGCACCGCCTCCCTATTCGATGCACAACTGCGTGTATCGGACCCTGAGCCCTTGTCATCCGAGGAGGGTGGATGCCTACGTACCAGGCATCATAGCCATTGGCTACCCCTGCGTCGTCCCCATCCACTGGTTGAATGGGGGCATCGTCCGCATCCTGACTCTAGAAGCGCTGCATGTCTGGAGCCCCGCTAACTGTGGTGTTATCCCAGACAGTCCAAGAAAACTCATAATCCCTGAGAGATGGGATCCCCTGCTTTAGATTGAACTATCACAAAACTCGGTCATAGCGGTGGAGCTCCACCTCTCCCCTCTCCATCCATAGCCAGCAAACTCGCCTAACATGAGCCAACTCCTGTCCATCCTCGGCCCACCTTGGGTGCTCTCGCCATGGCCTCCAGGTGATCTGGTCTGGGACTAGGTCATCCAATAGTCTCCGGGACATCGAAAGGTCGATCCGCCACTGTGACCCTCTTCGGAGCCACCAATAGAAGACTCGGGGCCTCTCCCCATCAATCCCTATCAGAGGAAGCCCTACCGGCCTCCGCACTACAATGTGCTCCTAGCACCAAACCTGTAGGAGCGATGTCATAACCAGACATCGGTCGCCCTTGTACATGACCCCATGCAGGATCCTGTACAACCGACATAGAACATAGCTGCCCCAAGCAAACATGTAACCATGGTCTCGCATATCGCAGATCACATCTGCTAGCATCCATGGTACCCTACACCCGCTCTGGTGGCATAGAAAAAGTCCACCAACCACTCCAACTAAAACTTGTGTCAGTCTAGATGCCCCAGGCATCTGACGCAGTGCCTCAATGTTAACTTCGCCCTTCTCCAGGGTGAAGCTCGGGTCACCACACAACCGTCCCATAGCATGGCCCTGATTGGCCGTAGGAGTGATCAACCGTCCTTGTATGGGGATTCTTAGAATCCTCCATACATCCTCCAAAGTGGGAGTCATCTCCCCTATAGGCAGCCAAAAATAGGAAGAACCCGGATACCACCTCTCTACTAGGGCTGTCAGTAGCCCCATGTCTGTAGACACTTGTGGCATCTCTGCCACATGCTGTAAACCATCCTGTGCCAGCTGATCCCGCTCTGCCTGTGTAAGAGCGGCCAAGTCATCTCTCAAACCTCCATATTTCCATTCCTTGCTCTTTAGCAATCCTCTCTGCAACATAAACAACAAAACAACAAACAATCATTAATAAACAATTCAAGTGATTAAAAATGCAAGTAAAATAAGTTCAATTTAATCAAATGATGATATCGTCCACTATTGGACGATATCGTCCCAAATTTGAGCAGATTCGTCTCCGATTTCACAAGCCAAAATCATCCCTAATTTGATGAAATCGTCCCCCTTTCGTCGATTTCGCCCTTAGACGAAATTGGGAAAATTGAGACGATTTCGTCTCGACGACGTCGACGGCCCAAAAACGGCCATGATGCTCAAAAAATTAATTAAAATTCACCTAAAAAGCATGTAAAATCAAATTAAATCATTCTAAACTAAGTTTAGACTCTTACCCGTAGCCCGCGCCGGACCTCTGTTGATCTGTGCGTCGTCTCCACCATTTTTTGCTTCCAGAGCTCTCAAACCAGTAAAGATGAACAGTAAAAATGAATTAGGGTTTTACCCTATTTTTCTTAATTTTATTCAAAAATAATTCAAAAATAATTTTGCTTTTCTGCGTTTTTACCTCAAACGTTCGATTTGGGTAAAAACATGGAGGGGGCACCATAGTAAGCTATCGTACGATTCGACCAAGAATCATCGCCTAAAAATGGGAATAATTTTTGCTTTCTCGTAGATCGAGAAGAACTCATATTTAACGCATTTTCTTCAAAAAATTCGCTAAAGAGGGGGCAAAATGTAGCACCCTAAAATTGGCGCAGTGAAATTGTAATAATTACATTCATCCTAGTAAATAATTTAAATTCAAATTTTAACCTCCCAAACCGCCCGTTAACCGCCGGGTAATCCGTTTCCCCCTTTTCCGTGCCATTTTTAGAGGTTGTTTTGACCGTTTGATGATATCGTCGCCGATCAGATGATATCACCCCAAATCTGACGATTTCGTCTGGGCTAGTACGTCCAGATGATTTTGTCTCAAAACTGATTTTGCACAATTAGCTTCTATTCCAACGGGCCTCTAATCCGGGCAAAAGCGTGTCTGTGCCGTTAGAGACCCTCCCCCGTTGGAGATCTCCCAAATAGGGATGATCTCCAACCTCCTAACCTCCCTCCTAAGCCTATTTAATCCTAAGCCCTCCCCTTAGCACCCCCCTGGCTGAAATTCCCTATAACCCGACTGCATACATGTTAAAACATCCTAAGTTTCTATTTTGCATTAGTTCTATACAATTTTGTTGTAGGTACCATATTGTTTTTCAGCCGGAGCAAGCTTACATCGTCATCGACGAACCTGTTCAGATCGGAGGCAATCCTATCAAATCAGAGATGATTTCATACCAATGCGAGACGATTTTGACTACAGTCAACATTGAGGCAATCAGTGCCTGAAGTTTGCATTTCTTCTTCCCTTTTTCTGTTGTTTTATGTTGTAATTAGCAATTTTATTCAGTATTTTATGCTATTCTACATTTTGGAGTTCACCCATCTATATTAAATGCATAATTAAGCCATAATTGTGATTAAATTAGCATAATTCATTCATGTTTTTGTTTGCAAGTTTCATTTTAATAGTACTACTGTCATTTTATATTGTTTCCCTTTGCTAGAATAGTTGTATTTTCTGTATTTTGCACCTATTTCTCTGTTTGCAAGTTTCTAACGAATTCGTCTGATGAATTCGTCAGATCTCAGACGATCTTGTCTGATCTCAGATGATCCTATCAAATCAGAGGCGATCCTGACTGCTTCAAGAATCAGAATCATCATCAGACATCCGGATCAGGTATTCTTCTTTTATATTCTATAATTTCTCTATTTTCTATCTTCTATTCTGCTTTTCTGTATTCATTTAATTTGCATCTTCATATAGAATATCTTAGATGCATTTTGGCCAAACCTAGGATTTGAATGCTTAAGGGCTAAAACGAACACATTAAAACACATTCCCAACCTAGGCGTGGAAACTGCCATTAAATGTTTCCTGGTGAACCCACCATCCGTCAAAAAATCACCAATATACACCTCCCTTGAGAGGCGGGACCTTCGCAAGTCCTCTCAGTCCGAGGTACCGTGACATCCTTTTCACATCCCCCTTCCGGGCATGGATCCTATAGCCTGAAGGTAAGGGTGTGAAAAATTTGGAGCGATACAGAGTGATATTTTTTCATCTAACCTTTGAAATTGGCAAATAGAGTAATTGTGATTGAGACACGATTTGAGATCAATTCTTCATCAAACAAAAGGTATAGAAAAATCTTCCTTGTGAGTGATTGTTGATGTTGTGAATGCTAAGTTGGAGTGAAAAGGGTTGTTTGATAAGCATTGTTGAGTTTGATTGTTAGAGATTTTTTATGACTGAAAGTTGATAAAAATATTGTTTGATAAGCATTGTTGGAAACATTAAATAATCCTTCATATGCATGACTAGGATTTTATGAAAGATCATGAGTATCATTGTTATGTGAATTTGGAATCATCTTGAGTCAAGGTTGAGTTCCAAAGTGAGAGTTGTTGAAAGCATTGTGTGAAACATTTGCTTAGGGTTTGTAAGCAAGCTTTGTTTCATTGAGTGATTGGTTGAGTGGAGTTGATTGAGCATAGTTGATTGAAAGTGTTGGAGTGATAGTTAAAGTTCTATGAAACAAATTTTTCTTTACTAATTTGAGAAAAAGAGATTGAAAGTGATTGAGCATGTGAAGCATATTGAGTCTCTAACCATTCTCTATATGTTTCTGTGGTAAAACATGAAAGATTGAAAGTGATTGAGCATTGTTTTGAGTGTGAAGCATATTGAGTCTCTAACTATTCTCTATATGTTTATGTGGTTAAACAAGCGAGTTTGAAAGTGATTGAGCATTATTGTGAGAGTGAAACATATTGAGTCTCTAACCATTCTCTATATGTTTATGTGAGATTAAAAAATATTCTATGTGAAACTTGTTTGTGTGATTGAAGAGGTTTTCTATGATAGATTGAGTTGAGTTGAACAAGATTTTGTGAAAGCTTGTGAACTGATTTGAGCAAGTCCTAGAGTGGACTTAAGGACTAAGTTGAGTAAGATTTTGTGGAAGCTTACAATACAATTTTGAGGTAAGTCTTAGTGAAGACTTGTTGAGAAGATTTGAGGTAAGTCTTGGTGAAGACTTGTTGATAAGATTGGATAAGTTCTAGAGAGGACTTGTGGATAGATTAGTGTAAGCTTTTGTGGAAGCTTACAATGCATATTTGAGACAAGTATTTGAGAAGAATTGAGAAAAGAGTTGATTGATTGATTTTTTCAAACCTTGGATTAAGGTTTGGGGTATATCTAGCAGAGTTGATTTGTGATTGAATCAAGATTTGTACTAAGGCTTGAGGATAGATATTGATAAGATTTGTGCTAGACCGAAGGACTGTGTTTATTGTAGATTTGAGTACAGAGACTGAGCAGATTTGTGCTAGATTAAAGGACTGTGTTTAGTGTAGATTTGAGGACAAATATTGAGCATATTTGTGCTAGACCAAAGGACTATGTTTAGTGTAAATTTGAGGACAGATATTGAGAATATTTGTGCTAGACCGAAGGATTACATTTAGTATAGATTTTAGGATAGAGATTGAGTAGATTTTTGCTAGACTGAAGGAACTTATTTAGTGCAGATTTGAGATAGAACTAAGAGCAATATTTGGAGGTGATAGAGTATAGAGAATGATAATATCTAGTGGATAGAGGTACATTAGCCAGGGCAGTACAGACAAGTATTCTGAGTGAGGGTAGGAGTCTTCAGTGGATAGAGATCCATAAGCCAGTGCAGTGGAGGCAGCAGTTCTTCTAGATCACCAACCATAGCAGAGGGGATTAGTGTCTCCTATGGATAGAGATCCATGAACTTGATTAGGGGATTGGTGTCTCATTTGGACAAAGGTCCATAAATATTGTAATAGGGAAAGATTTTCCAAGATATTTGTTGAGAAAATTTTAGTGAAAATGTTTCTTCGTGGAGTAGCCTACATTGGGTGAACTATGTTAAATTGGTGTCTCTATTGTGTGTGGTGATTTATGCATTACTTTGATTATTTATATTAATATTGCCATTGATATATTACATAATATTGATTGGGAAAGACAAAGTAAAAAGTGATATTATACTGTTCACCCCATCTCAATATAAACTTGTGTTTTTCACATAATCTATCATATAATATCAAAAGAAAATATCCTATTATATCCTATTATTGGAAAGGGATCCATAAGATCAACATGTAGCTTATGCTAACTATCCAAACCTACTCTTGAAACCAAAAAATTATTCACAACACAATAATAGTTCCTTTAGCTAATGTTAGTAATGCATAGAGATTGAAATATAAACTATGTGATGTAAAACAATGGATCAAAAATACTTTTAAATGAAAAAATTATGGCCTATTGAAAGTTGGGCTAATTATCACTCACATAAATTAAACAATAATTTCAAAACTTAGCAATAATTTTAGCAAATCAGAGTTTGCCCTTGGCATGGGCTGACTAGATGTCTTTTATCACATATCTACCACTAATCTAGCTAGACAAACTAATAAATACCACTTCATTGAATTGGTAATCTATGTTTACGCTTGGTGTGCTTTGATTGGGTTAAGGTATAATGAATATTCAAAATATTGAAACAACATGAGTTATATGTCACCTCACATAGCAAATGAGATTCAAAATAGCAAATTCAAACCAAGTAATGCTCTTTAACCAATTAGACAAGTTGATGCACACATTATCATTCTTTGAACATAGTAGAATACATTTATTACTTGTGGAGTAGTTATATGCCATTCATATTACCTTTTCAAATCCAAAAGAAATATGTCACGGTAGTTTGAAACACTAATATTACATATAAGATGCATTAATATGACCAATCTATACAATTACCTACATGGAAGATTTGAAACAGAGAAGGCAATGCTCACCCCTTGAAGTGATCACTAAATTTTGAATCTTCAAAAAATGTGATGCATCAAGTTTTGTCCTTCAAACCTTATGCCAACAAGAGATAGAATCAACTGTCATGCCAAAGATGATTGTTGGAGTTTGATGAAGACTAAGTCATATATACATAGAATATGATGTACTCTCAAAAGATATGCTAACAAGATAAATTACCAATTTCCATGCCAATAAAAGGATTAGAGTTAGAGGTGTTAGTGTGAAAAACAATCTATAAGTGAGTTGAGGGAGCATGTATGTTACATTATCATCGATTTTGAGTTCACTCCCTATCAAAGCCCTCTATGACTAGTATGTAGCAAAATGATATTTTACCTTGGGATGTATGAGCAACACATGAATCATCCAATCCTCATGCCAATGACCTATTAGATGTTAAGCTTATAGGAACCTAAGTGTATATTGATGCTTGCAAAAAGTTTTGGGGATGGGGGTGCACAAAACTATATCTACATAACCTATGGGCATAAATCATTTGAAGATAGCACTCCATTATAGAAAAATAAGGTTGCACAATTTTTAACCTATAATATATGGTAAACAAGAAACAATCAACTAACCATTCTATCCAACGAGTTGAATAGGAGCAAAATCGGTCATCTCTATAGATGAAAACTCTTTCCATGCAAAAGGTGAATAATTTAGCATGAAAATTAATACAAGGGAGAAAGGAAAACAAATTAAATAACACAAATTTTTGGCACATGAATTAAAAAAAAACCCTTAAAAAATAGAACTACTCACTTTTTTCCTTCAATTTGTTGCAAAAGTTCTCCTACGTGATCAAATGATGTTGCTCATTTTTGGATGTAATACCATGTTGGAATCTGCAAATTTTTTCAAAAATATTTTGAAGCATATATTCATCATAGTAATATGCATAAGAGTAGAAGAGTTTAAACTAAATTTTTTTATAGAAGAATAATAATAAAGAAAGACAAAATAAACGGTTGGTGATTATAGTCACCCCAATGATTACATCCCTTAAAATAATGTAATGGATTAGTCATTGGGGAGTATTTATAGTGATATGTAATCTTCAACTAAATGCTAATCTCAAGCTAACATAAATTGACTTGAAGGTTAAATTAAAATATATTAAATGTATTAAACCATTTAATTAAGGTTAATAATATTGGTGCTTTAACCAATATTACTAAGGGTGAATACAATAAAATTACTTGTAGGATTACATAAAAGATGTCCGTAAGCTTACATGAAGAATTTCCATAGGAATATACTTAGAATGCATGTAGGATTACATCAAGAGCATTTGTAGGCACTTCTTTACTATTGCCTTGGCCATTAAGGTCTAAATTACTGATATTCCAATACTTTATAGGTTCAACTCAAAATAATTAATAGATAAATTATGATAATTTAGCAAAGGATGAAATTTTAAAATATTTATTGGAAACCAAATATTTTTACATAATTTATATTTTAAGAAATAGATCTTTATACTAAGTTATAGCAAGAATTCTTATTTTTTTGGCACCTTGTACACATTTTAGTCTTTTATGAGAATGAAAGAGAAAACAAAATATTTTTCAAAGAAAGATTTCATAACTAATAAAGGAAGAATTGAAATTTCATGTAAAAATTTAAAAACACACAAAGATACTTAACAAAAATTGTATGTAATTTTTTTTAAGTAAGGTTTTGAAAGGGTTGTCCTTTCCCTTTTACATTGATTTAGTCACATTGAACTATTTGGTGCCATTGGTGGCGTGGAGATTTGAACCTTGGTGTGGGCAACATTAACTATTTGTTCCAACCCTTGAACTAAGGACCCATTGACACAATAATATCATCTATTATTTATGAATAAAACTAACAAGAATAAAACCAACTCAAAGTTTTTATTTTATACATCATCGTCGGTTTGGCACTCACTCAAAGGATTCGGAGTAGACTAATACCTTTGCAAATAGGCATACCCCCAAATTTTGAACCCAGGTCTTTTCTAGGTAAGTGCCTAACCAAACAAACAATTACGAATCCACCTAGCCCTTGGGGACTCAAACTCTTAAGGTAGAGAGAAAATCTCGAGAGTTGCTCTTAGATGGAAGACAATGTCGTCCCATCCGGGTATACCACTATTTAGAGGGAAGCCATAGGAAATATTTTTTGTGGCTCCCTTCGCATCGTAGAGGTTCAAACCGTGGACCTCATGTTCAATGGGGTCAAGTTTACCTTCTCGAAGAGATTTATAAAAAGAACTTAGTGCAACTATCTAAGAGCTTAGTTATCGAGTTCAAGTTCTTATTTGAATAGGATATTCAATTTCAAAATAAATTCAACATGTTTAAAATTTGAAATAAAATTCGATATAAAATTTAATATATTATAAATGTTTAGATAAGTTTTTTGGTAATTTTATTTTTATTTTTATATAAAATTTAAAAATTAAATATACAAAAAAAATATTTTTAATAATATTTTAAACATTTTTTCTTAATGTGTACTTTAAAATATAAACATTTTTATAAATTTATCTAAACATAGTAATTTTTTAACAAATGAAAAGATTCTTAAAAGTTTAAATCAATAATGTTTTTGAAAGATAAATTATAAGTTTTCTACCAATTATAATAGAAATCATATAAACTATAATTTTTTTCAAAACTATCATGCATATTAATAGGACAAAAAAGGAAAGCACATAAAATATCTTATATTATTCAAGTTTAGAAATTAGAAAAGTTTAATTTTAAGTCTCCTTAGAAATTGGGGTTAAAATGGGATTATATTCTTTTTATTCAGCTTTAGAATTGTATATGTAAATATTAAGAATGACCAATGCAAGATGGTTTTGGTTAAGGTAGAGCAATGCATTTTTTCTTTTATTTTGAATAACTCCCATATTATTTGAGACGACGAAAATTTATTTGTCAGTTACACCCATTCTCGATGAAAAAGAATTTAAAAAAAAAAATGTTTTATTTTGAATAACTCCTAAATTATTTGAGACGAGGGAGATTTGTTTGTCAGCTACACCTATTCTATCAAACTAAGAAAAAGAATTAATGGGAAAAAACATCTCCATGAGATTGAGAATAAACTATCTTAGATATAAAGGATATATATCTAAAAATGCCGAGAGTTATCAATCCCGAGGCGCCTATCTTGGAGATCACACCCCCAAGAAATGAGATAGGCACCTCGAGATTGATAACTCTCGATGTTTTTAGATATATATCCTTTATATCTAAGCTAGTAGCATCCGCGGCCGCACAATTATTATATTAAAATATTTTTCAATGACATTTTTAAAAAAATATATATAAATGTATTGATAAATATAACATGCCAAAAATATTTAAAATAGCTTTGAGTGAGATGAAAATGCTCAAGTGATAACAAATTTGAATCCCAATAGGCGGTGTTGATAAACACCTTATTATTTCAAATATTGATGTTGATAAACACCTTATTATTTCATAGATTGGCTAGAGCCAATCATTTAAGCTCCAAAGACTTTAGTCGCTCTTCTTCTTCCTTTCTCTTAGCAACTCCTTTTCCCGACTTCATTTTTTCATATCGATCATATGAAAAGGGTGGTATTATTCTAAGTCCTTCCAATGCCTTAACTCTTGAGATGGCAACAAAAGTTAAACCTTATCTTTCTGTTTGTCCTATGTCAATTGTTGCTTTATTCAGTGTCAAACCTTGTGACTTATGAATTGTCAATCCCCAAGCTAATTTTAATGGAAGTTGTCTTATCTTTCCCTTTTCTACTAGTGTAATTGGAACAATTTGAGGAGATGTATCATCAAATAGCATCCCTATGTAGTTATCGAACTCCACCAAAACATATGTTGGTTGATCTGGTGGAGACCTTCCAGGTTTATAGACTATATTTCGAATATAGCCTAATGCACCGTTAACAAGTCCAGCTTCAGTCCATAAGTTGGTTGTTAACATAACTCTTGCATTTTTTGCAATTAGTAACTCAACTTCAAGTTCTTCATTATCACCTCCTCTTGGATTAGTTCTTCCCCCTTTTGTTGCAATACTACGTGCCACAAGATATTTTGATTTTAAAAATTGTCTCCTATTATGATTATGCACATTCTCATTCATGGCAAATAGATGGAAGCTATTGTCAAATTCTTCTATTGTAGTTGCATCTAATGATGTATTGGTCCTTCTCATCAATAATTGCCAGTCATCAATAGTTGGATTTGCATCTCTGATATTTGTAAGAAGTTGACGAAATCCTTTTTATTCTTCACTATCTCCTTCCTGTTAGAATACCTTATCCAATATTATGACTGTTGAAAATTCTTGCCATAATAATTTTGCATACTTATCGCTGGCATATGGTGGGCTATCCATCACAGGTGGTAACTGTCCTAAATCACCGACCAAAATGATTGACCTTCCTCCAAAGCATATGTTAGAATACTATGGAAATGCTTGACGAAGACGTGAATCTATTTGTTCCAATAATTTCTGGCCTATGAAGCTCATCTCATCAATCAATATATATTTTATATGCTATAAATCTTCTTGAAAACTTGTTAATCTAGTTCCTTCCTAATTTTCAAAATTGGCAATAGAAATTCGCAGAGTTCCATGTATAGTAGCTGCACCTATGTTAAATGCAGTGACTCCAGTTGGTGCAAGTAGTAATAGGGGACAACGTTATGGAGATGATAAATTTTCAAGTAATTGACGAATTGCACCTATAAGATAAGATTTCCCTGTTCCTGTTGTTCCTTGTATTATCATGTGCAATGGAGGTACATTTTGACCTTCATTATAGTGTTCCTTGATTATATCAAAAGCTTTTTTCTATTTTATGCTTAAGCTTTCATATGGATAATTCGAAGTGGTATCATCAAGAATGAGCAAGCCATTTTCCTTCATGAAGGTTATATGTTGTATTGTTTTTTTTGTGTAATCTTCTCCTTGATATTCTATATTCCATGGCGCAAGTTTATCAAAATCTCTTCTTCCAAGCATATCTATTTCACTTACGTCCATGAGTTACCCACGGTATAGTTTGGATATAATTTCCCATTCATGTTCAGTCGTGTTTTGTTGTACCACTCCAACATCATCATCTTAAAATTCACTATAATGTTCTTTTGCATTGTTTTGCCTACTTATCCTTTCAACATGCCATGGGTTGTAATTGAATGACTCCCTATATGAAATGATATTTCCATCATCAAGTCCTATATCTCTCTCTATATTTCTGAATGGTTTGTAAAGTAGCAGCTATGACCAACAAAACTCAACAAATTTTTCTGATTGTCATTTAGGAATGGTGATAAATTGTGGAAATACCCTCACAATAGCTTCTTCTTTTCTAGCTTTCCATTTGAAGTCATTTTTCTCATAGGATTATATATCCAAGTTTTAGCTGCATTTATCAGTGAAACACTTTCCATGTTATAAGGTCATTGCATATATCCATCAATTAAAGATTTACCTTCTCTTTCGGTCTCATATTCATCATTATGTTCCACCTCCTTGAATACTTTCCATCCAACATTTAGAGGAACAAATACTCGACTGCATTCAACCAATGGAAGCTCTAATAGCATATGACATGTTTCTTGTGCTCCTATATCTATCTCTATAAGTTTTTTCGTTAGAAGACGTCTATATGCTCTTGTTGTTGGATCATCATTATTCTGCATATTTGCTATTCACATCAACATTTGTTGATAAGTTTCTGATCTTTTTTTAGCTTTCACAGCATACTTGGCAATATAGTTTATAACTGCATGCTTTGAAAAAACAGGTTGCCAATCTACATTTTCTCTCCATAAATGTAAAATGTAACGATTATGTGTGTTTACTCGCTCATCATTTCTTGTTGGTTCATACTTCTTATCTCCTGTTTTAGGATCTTCATATAATTTTGAACCTTCTAGATTTAGAGGCCATGGTGCATTGTACCTAAATAAAAGAAATAAGATAAATGGTATTAGTTACAATTTTTTTATGTATATGTGGAATAGTTGAAATACTTTGAATTACCTCTACATACCTGCAAACCATCTTCCCTCTTTTTTTCGTAAGTAAGCATCCTCTCTACATAACGTGTGGTGCTCTACATAGTTGAGAATCTCTTCGTAATCTAGATTTGCATCATTTTGCATAAGTTATGTATATCTCAAACATGGATGTTGACCGAAAATTTGTAATACCTACAATTCACAACTATATAAATACAAACCTAAATATAAACTCATATAAATATACCTTTATATAAATAGTTATTTATATTTACCTGTATATTCCGTTGGTGAGGGTCTCCTTGAGGATTCCATGCATGCACAATATTATCAAAATATCTTTGTGCATTTTTAACTTGATTTTAATTTTTCCAATATAAATTGTCCATATTCAGAGCTCCCTCTAACCATAATAAACCATGGACATGTGGAGATCCTCTATGTTGCCATTCGTATCTACACCAAAATTCTTTTACTCTCATTTTTTTTTGCAACACCTCCTTTCGAAATGTGGTGTTTCGAATATGCATGTAATAAGATACAACATGAGGATAGTCAATAATATTTTGTTTTCTCAATTTTTGTGCTTCATGAGGATCAATTGGTGGAGTTACTAGCATCAATGCATGTAGGTCGAGCCAATACGGATTAGATGCACTTAAGGTGAAGAAAATAGTGGGTGACCCAATTTGATGTAATAAGTCATTTAACTTAGCATGACACTTTGTACAGTAAGATCTTGTGCCTCTTAACGATGTGAAGAACACAAGCTTATACTGAGAGGAGGGGGTGAATAGTATAAGACTTAACCAATTAATAAATTTAACTTTAGATAGCAGTGGCATCAACACAACATTAATCAAGACAGAAAGCATCACACATTGAAGACCCATTTTTAACGTGGTTCACCCAAAAAGGTTGGGCTACATCCACAAAAACTTTTCTCTAAAAGTTATCTCAAAGTTCTTTGGGAATCCTTCCCAATTACAATGTTTATGAGCCTCGGCCCAAAGGAGATACCTTCCCCCAATCAGAATTTATGAGCCTCTGCTCAAAGGAGATACCTTCCCCTCTGCTCTGGAAATGATCCCTCAGAAGATCAATTGCCTCTACCTCTTGCCAGCACGTGGAACTCCTTTCCACCGAAGACCTCCTATCCTCAATGCTTAGCCTAAGAGACCTCTGCCTTCTATGATCACGTCCACAATAGCTCAACAACCAAATCTATCCTCAGGTTCTTCTCATAGAACCAATACATCTCTATCCTCAAGTTCTCTTGATAGAACTATCAAACTCAGCTCACAAGTCCTCTACTCTCTCTACGCAATCACAACCGCATTTTGGTCGAACTTCAACCTTTGCACTGTCTATACAAACACAACGATACTTAGAAAAATTCACCATGACTCTTCACTCACTCTGCACACTTCGATCAAATTTTGCACTCTGCTCTCGACGATCGAACTTCTCACTCTGCGCTCTATCTATGAACGTCGCAACTCAACACATATACACCTCAACTCTCCAAACAACCCTCCTTTTATAACAAAATTTTCATGAAGAAAACTTTAATTTTAGTCGGTTGTTATACCAAATGTAAACCCTAATCTTCATCGACTACAAGCCCTAATCTTCATCGGCTCACATTTAACTTTGTCTGCCTCTGTAACTCTTCTATAGCTTTTGTCATGAAACTACAACATGTCACGATATCGTGACACCTTTGCAACCATACACTTTCTTTTGGCTTTTGTCACGATATCGTGACACTTCAGCCTTTGTCGACTTCAACTAAGCTCTTGTCGTGATATCGTGACACTTTTGTCTTTGTCAGCATCAACTTTGCTTTTGTCGTGATATCGTGACACTTCTTCCTTCGTCGACCTCCTTTCTACTTTTGTCATGAAATCATGACACTTCTGCCTCTATAGACTTCGACTTCACTTCTATCATGAAATCGTGACACTTCTATCTTCATAGCCTTCCTCTCTACTTTTGTCATGAAATCATGACACTTCTCCCTATTGAAGACCTGCTTTCTATTTTTGTCATGAAATCGTGACACATTCTGCAATCGTAAGCTTTCTCTTCAACCTATCATGAAATCATGACACTTCTTGCATCCGTACGCTTTTTCTTCAACATGTCATAAAATCATGACATTTCTCACTTCAAACTCTTTCCTTTGTTGCATGTCACGAAATCATGACAGTTCTTACTTGGAACATTTTCATCTGTAGCATGTCACGAAATCGTGACACTTTTTGTGTTACTTTCTCTCTCTTCGAACTTGTCATGAAATCATGACAATTCACACTACGGACTCTCTCTTCTGCATTATGTCATGAAATCGTGACACTTTTTCTTTCGGACTCTCTCTCCTGCAACATGTCACGAAATCGTGACACTTTTTCGTCCGTACAACCTTCCTTGCAATATGTCACGAAATCGTGACATTTTTGACTCCGTACATTCTCTCTCCTCTTTGAGTCGTGAAATTGCGACATGTCGCGATATCGTGACACTTTTCTAACTTGCTTTCTCTCTCCTGCTTAAGTCGCAAAATGCGACATGTCGCGATATCGCGACACTTTTCCAACTTACTTTCTTTCGAACCTGTCATGCCGTAACCTTCATCAAAACAAATTATTTTACATCAAATCAAATTCCTTCAAAAGCTTCTTGACATCAATGACAACTTATACACTTGAGCAAAGGCAATGTACCCAAAGTACCCAAAATTGCCAACAATCTCCCCCTTTGTCATTGATGGCAAACCTTTACTGAAAACACGTCTCAAGAGCCAAAACTGAAACCAACTGTGCTAACAAGCGAGAAACTGTGCCCACAACCGAGAATCTTCCTTTGAAGTTTTGCTCCCCCTGACTTGAAGCTTTCCTCTTCACTTGAAGCTCTCCCCCTTACTCATATCTCTCCCCCTTTGTCATCAATGGCAAAGGGTCACCTTTGGGGCTCGGGACTAAGAATGAGCCTCTTAGCTTGGTCCCTCCCCCACCTCCTGATGAGGTGATTAATTTTGGGGTGGGAGTACAACTCCCAATTTCTCCCTTAGATACTCAAACGTATCTCTTGGAAGAGGTTTGGTGAAGATATCTGCAATCTGCTCTTTAGTAGACACATACTCTAGCTTGACCTGCTTGTCTTGCACTTTCTCCCTTAGAAAGTGATACTTGATGGAAATATGCTTTGTCCTTGAGTGCATTACCGGATTTTTGGAAATACTTATGGCACTTGTATTATCACAAAGTATGGAGATGGGTTGTTCATGCCTGACTTTGAAATCCTCCAAGGTGGTTTTCATCCATAAAACCTGTGTACACCCGACCACTATCTGCTATGTATTCAGCCTCTCCTGTAGATAAGGAAACTGAAGGTTGTTTCTTACTTAGCCAAGAAACCAAACTCTTTCCCGGAAAGAATGCTCCACCACTAGTGCTTTTCCTGTCATCAATACTCGCTGCCCAATCTGCATCTGTATAGGCTGTGAGGGTGAAATCATCACCTTTGGGATACCAAAGCCCAAAGTCCATAGTGCCCTTCAGATATCTGAATATCCTTTTAACTGCTATAACATGAGAATATTTTGGAGCTGCCTGAAATCTTGCTACTAACCCAACTGCCTGCATGATATCTGGTCTAGTAGTTGTAACATATAATAAACTGCCAATCATTGATCTGTACAACTTTTGATCTGCCACTGGAGATTCATCATCCTTACTCATCTTGCACCCTGTAATCATTGGAGTACATACTGGTTTGTTGTCCATCATCCCAAATTTCTTCAACATTTCTTTGATATACTTTCCTTGAGAGAGAAATACACCATCTTTTGATTGAGCTATCTGAAGACCTAAAAAGAATGACAACTCTCCAATCATAGACATCTCAAATTCCTTCCGCATGGTGTTAGAAAAATCTTTGCACATCTGAGTCTTATTTCCCCCAAAAATAATATCATCAACATAGACAACCATAATCAACATATCATCATCTTCATTCTTAATATACAAATTGCTATCTGCCACGCCTTTCCTAAAGCCTTGCTCATGAAGATAACTGTCAAGTCTTGAGTACCAAGCCCTCGGTGCTTGCTTTAACCCATACAAGGCCTTTTTTAGTTTACACACATAGTCTGACTGTTCTGAGAGAGACACTCCTTCTGGCTGTTCTATGTAGACTTCTTCTACCAACACCCCATTTAGAAAAGCTGACTTTACATCCATTTGATATACCTTGAATGATTTGAAGCTTGAAAGGGCCAAAAACATTTTGATAGCTTCAAGACGAGCAATGGGAGCAAACGTCTCTTCGAAATCAACACCTTCTACTTGAGCATAACCTTTGCAGACTAACCTAGCTTTGTTTCGACAATTTTTCCATCCTCATTGAGTTTATTTCTGAATATCCATTTTGTGCCAATGACATTCTTGTCCTTAGGTCTTGGAACCAAATCCCAAGTTTCACTTTTCTCTATTTGATTTAGCTCTTCATCCATTGCTTTTACCCAAAACTTATCTGCACATGCTTCACTGAAATCTTTTGGCTCAATCTGAGATAATAATGAAACATTTGTAGAATCATGTGAAGGAATGACTCTTCTTCTTGTTTGCCTGCTATTTGGATCACCAATGATCAAATATTTGGGATGATGTTTCTGAACATATCGTGAAGGAGTTTTGGGAAGCAGTTGTTGTCTTTCCTCTTCTTCATCTGAAACCTCTCTGAATTCTTCTTGACAAATTTCATCACTGAGTTCCTTGACTGGTTCTCTTATCCCTGTCTTTTCATCAACTATTACATTTATGCTCTCTACAACTGTATGAGTTCTTTTGTTGAAGCATCTGTAGGCCTTGCTTCTACTGGAATATCCAAGAAAGATTCCCTCATCACACCTAGGATCAAACTTACCCAAATTCTGATCTTCCCTTTTGATGAAGCACTTACTCCCAAACACTTTGAAGTATTTTACTTGTAGCTGGTCTTCCTTTCCACAACTCATAAGGAGTTTTATGATGATTGACTCTAAGTTGGGCCCTGGTGATAATGTAGATCTGCTATACTGATTGCCTCTTTCCAAAAGCCATCTGAAAGTTTTGACTCATTTAACATAGCTCTAGCCATATTTTCAATAGTTCTGTTTTTCCTTTCAACTACTCCATTTTGTTGAGGAGTTCTTCTTGCTTGAATATTCTCTTTTGATTCCTTGTTGCTCACAGTATTCCACAAATTCATTTGAAGTGAACTCTCCTCCTCTATCTGATCTTAAGCATTTGATTCTCTTTTCAGTCTCATTTTCAATCATTTCTTTGAAAGCTTTAAATTTTTCAAAAGCTTCAGATTTTTCTTTGAGAAAAGTAACCCAAGTCATTCTAGAATAATCATCTATAAACAACATGAAGTAGCTTTCTCCCTGAATGCTCTGAGTTCTGGTAGGGCCACATAAATCAGTATGAATAAGATCCAATGGTTTTGAAGAAGTATACCCTTTTGATTTGAAACTGGTTCTGGTCTATTTTCCATGTTGACAAGGACCGCAAATGATGTTATGGGGCCTTTTTATTTTGGGCAAGTCTCTAACTGCTTCCTTGTTACTAATATTGACAAGATTATCAAAGCTCAAATGCCCCAATATTTTATGCCATAACCAACTCTCATCTTCTTGAGTTAGAAAACACTTTTCCTTTTTTATCTCACTTAGCATGTAAAGATTGTTTGGAGTCCTTGTAGCACTCGCAATGAGTTTTCCATTTTTTTCTTTACTTATCTCACATCTATCTGAAAAGAAAGATACTATGTGCCCTTGATCACAAAGTTGACTCACACTTAGAAGATTATGTCTTAGGCCTTCTACATAAAGCACATTTTCTATTTTGGATTTCCCATCCAAACTAAGAGTCCCTTTACCACAGATTTTAGCTGACTTGTTATCTCCAAAGCTGATTGTTCCTCTGTTTGTTTCTTTTAAGACCAAAAACTTTTCCTTTTCACCAGTCATATGTTTTGAACAACCACTATCAAGATACCATTTTTCTACTTTGTCTTGAGCATGAAAAGCAGTTTGAACTATCATTGACTTAGATTTGATCTCATTTCTCTTTTTAGTGAACTCAAGGCTAGATCTATCCAAACTGCACATCCTTGCTATATGCCCAAAATTCTTGCACTTGTAACACATGACATTTTTATTCATAAGAGGTGCAAAAGAGTTAACATTTTCCTTACTATGGCTATTCAAAGACTTATTGCAATGCATAGCTTCGTGACCAAATTTCTTGCAGGAAAAACAATAGCCATGGAAAGTATTATGTAACCTGTTTTGATGCCTTGGATGATTGTTCTTCTTGTGACCAACTGGAATCCACCGCTCTTCGGGATGAATATTGATCTTGCTCGAAGACCCTATTTCATAAATGGTGATACCATCCTTCTTTTGCTTTTCACACGGAGTATTCCGTCTGAGAGTCAACTGTTCCAACTTCACTCTAAGAGACATAACCTCTTCTTCTAGTTTCTCGCAATCAGCTTCCTTTCCTTTTAGAGCCTCTGTCAGAACCTGTTCAACCTTCTTCCCTTCTTCAACTAGAATTTTGAAGTCTATAACACTTTGAGACAATTCTGATCTTGCTATCTCTTCTTCCTGACATTGATACTTGAGAACAGAATTCTCTTCCCTGAATTTCTCAAGCTTTCTCAGAGCCAAGAAGAATTCACCTTTGAGATCGAACTCAACCTCTTCATCTCTTTCTGAATCTGTATGTTCCTCTGATAGATCCTTCTCCAAGCTGTTAGGCTCTTTCTAGAGAGACCCGCTCTGATACCAATTGAAGAACACAAGCTTATACTGAGAGGGGGGTGAACAGTATAAGACTTAACCAATTAATAATTTTAACTTTAGATAGCAGTGGCATCAACACAACATTAATCAAGACAGAAAGCATCACACATTGAAGACCCATTTTTAACGTGGTTCACCCAAAAAGGTTGGGCTACATCCACAAAAACTTTTCTCTAAAAGTTATCTCAAAGTTCTTTGGGAATCCTTCCCAATTACAATGTTTATGAGCCTCGGCCCAAAGGAGATACCTTCTCCCAATCAGAATTTATGAGCCTCTGCTCAAAGGAGATACCTTCCCCTCTGCTCTGGAAATGATCCCTCAGAAGATCAACTGCCTCTACCTCTTGCCAACACGTGGAACTCCTTTCCACCGAAGACCTCCTATCCTCAATGCTTAGCCTAAGAGACCTCTGCCTTCTATGATCACGTCCACAGTAGCTCAACAACCAAATCTATCCTCAGGTTCTTCTCATAGAACCAATACATCTCTGTCCTCAAGTTCTCTGATAGAACTATCAAACTCAGCTTCACAAGTCCTCTGCTCACTCTGCGCAATCACAGCCGCATTTTGGTCGAACTTCAACCTTTGCACTGTCTGTGCAAACACAGCGATACTTAGAAAAATTCACCATGACTCTTCGCTCACTCTGCACACTTCGATCAAATTTTGCACTCTGCTCTCGATGATCGAACTTCTCACTCTGCGCTCTATCTACGAACGTCGCAACTTCAACACACACACCTCAACTCTCCAAACAACCCTCCTTTTATAACAACATTTTCAAGATCAAAACTTTAATCTTAGTCGGTTGTTATACCAAATGCAAACCCTAATCTTCGTCGGCTACAAGCCCTAATCTTCGTCGGCTAAAATTTAACTTTGTCGGCTTCACTGCCTCTGTAACTCTTCTGTAGCTTCTATCATGAAACTACAACATGTCGCGATATCATGACACCTTTGCAACCGTACACTTTCTTTTGGCTTTTGTCATGATATCGTGACACTTCAGCCTTTGTCGACTTCAACTAAGCTCTTGTCACGATATCGTGACACTTTTGTCTTTGTCAACATCAACTTTGCTTTTGTCGCGATATCGTGACACTTCTTCCTTCGTCGACCTCCTTTCTACTTTTGTCATGAAATCATGACACTTCTACCTCTACAGACTTCGTCTTCACTTCTATCATGAAATCGTGACACTTCTATCTTCATAGCCTTCCTCTTTGCTTTTGTCATGAAATCATGACACTTCTCCTGTTGAAGACCTGCTTTCTATTTCTATCATGAAATCATGACACATTCTGCAACCGTAAGCTTTCTCTTCAACCTATCACAAAATCGTGACACTTCCTGCATCCGTACGCTTTTTCTTCAACATGTCATGAAATCATGACAGTTCTCACTTTGAACTCTTTCCTCTATTGCATGTCACGAAATCATGACAGTTCTCACTTGGAACATTTTCTTGCAGCATGTCACGAAATCATGACACTTTTCATGTTACTTTCTCTCTCTTCGAACTTGTCACGAAATCATGACAATTCACACTACGGACTCTCTCTTCTGCATTATGTCACGAAATCGTGACACTTTTTCTTTCGGACTCTCTCTCCTGCAACATGTCACGAAATCGTGACACTTTTTCGTCCGTACAACCTTCCTTGCAATATGTCATGAAATCATGACATTTTGACTCCGTACATTCTCTCTCCTCTTTGAGTCAAAACTGCGACATGTCGCGATATCGTGACACTTTTCTAACTTGCTTTCTCTCTCCTGCTTAAGTCGTGAAAATGCGACATGTCGCGATATCGCGACACTTTTCCAACTTACTTTCTTTCGAACCTGTCATGTCGTAACCTTCATCAAAACAAATTATTTTACATCAAATCAAATTCCTTCAAAAGCTTCTTGACATCAATGACAACTTATACACTTGAGCAAAGGCAATGTACCCAAAGTACCCAAAATTGCCAACACGATGTACCAAAATGCATTAAGCGATCTACAATATGGGATTGAGGGATATTTTCCATATGTTCACACAGTTCATTGATTGTAATGGGTAAGTCTTGAAGACTCTTCTTTACAAATACTGTTGAAGAATTCTGTGGACGATGTCGCATAATCATGTTCATAATGAAATATCTAATTCTTGGATATTTTCCAAAATGATTATCTCTATACCGAATTAGATGTTTTACGAATTCATGTAGATGAAGTTTTTTCATTCTAGGCTACAACCAATCATAATTTCCATCTGCATATAATGTCGGAAAGGCCATATCCAGTATCCCTTCTGTAATATACTCATTTATAGGATATGCTCCAATTCCAGGCCAATCAATGTGTTCCAGGATCCACATTAGGGTTTTTTACCCATGCACGAATGAGTTCCATCTCCCTCAGGGCATTAGGTGGTTTGAAGGCCATTTATGTGGTGTGATCAATTATATTTCCTTCATCAGTCTCTAGAATTGAACCCATAAATACATATTCATTCATATCAAAATTGAACTCCATATGGACATAATTAAGTTTATGAAAGACATTTGTAGTGGTGTCTGTTGGGAGTTCATTCAAAACATTTTCATCAATTTGTATATCCTTATAAAACTTATCATGCTCAACCTTATACTTAAGAGCTTTGTATACTCTCTCTTTATTCACTATAAAATTATAATTTGTACCATGTTGATCTTTTCTCCTAACAATAATGATTGGAAAATCACTTATTGAATGAGGCAATACCTTAGCAATTTCTTTCACCTCTTGAGGAAAACTTATTGTGTGCCCTTTATACTTGTATTGACCTCTCGTAGCATGTGTTACCTGTAATATGGGATTAACACGGGCTATCAACATTTCTTCAATTTGTGTCAAATTTGCAAGTTCAGGTGGTTGTAGTCCAGGATCCATATTATTCTCTGCAAAAAATCGATTAGGACCTTTTTCTTGTCGACACCTATTACATACTGGACCTTTGTCTATCAAACACACCTTTATTCTAGGATAGCATTCATCACAAATATAACACATCGATGGTGATGCAAGACTGTCTAATTGATGTCGAAATATAGTCTACGATTCATTGAAATCCACACCATATATTGGAATTTTTTGTATATTTATTGCTATACCTTCAATATTTCCTTCTCTTCGAGGTTGCGATGTCCTTTCTTGATGCATCTCCATGTTAATCTCATTGCATCCGCTTTGTGTCTATTGAACGACAACTATATTTGAAGCATTTTTTCTAAGAAAATAAGATGCTATAGATGCATCCATCTGTCGTACTACTTTATTGTTTTCAATATTTTCTCCATTACCTTGTTGCCTTTGTCTGTCTTGGTTAGATCGTCTAATTCTCTCAAGTGTTTGATGGAGGATTTGAAGTTCATTATTCACCTCATTATCTATGTCTATCATCTGTTGGTGCTCTCTTATGTCTTGTTCCTGTGTCATTTGTGCATGAGACATTCTTTTTCATTTTGTTTATTTTTCTCTTTCTTCTTGTATCTTTTCAACTGTTGATTTTGCCTTGCGTTTTGCATGATTTTGTCTTTGTTTCTCATTTTCTCTTTCTCTTTGGCTAACTGTCATCTATGCACGTCTCTATCTCTGATATTCTCTTTGATATGCCAAACGTTGTTGCTTCTTTTCCTCCTCTGATATATTTATTTTTGGTGTATTTTCCATTTGTTCTTGTAAAAAAATATTTTAAATATTATTAGTTTAAATTAATAAATATTAAAATAGTACAATATATATAAACTGATATTAGTATTCTATAATAATAATATACATTATCATAATAATATTATAATATATATTATAATAGTATATTATATAATACTATAATATATATATTATAGTATTATAATATTATAATGTTATAATACTATAATATTATAATACTATAATATATAATATTAATCTTATATTAATAATACTATAGTTCAACTTATAATACTAATATTAATATTATAATAATACTATAGTTATCATACATTCCGATAAATCAATGAAACCCTAGAAATTAATACTTTATATTAATACTATAATATATAATATATACATTTCGATAAATCAATGAAACCCTAGAAATTAATAATATAGTATTATAATATATATATTAGCCAACATAGGTGTTGATGTTTGTAGTTTGGTGACATGGACACAAAGTGTGCCACGTGAAGTGGAAAACATTATTAGTCATGAAAAGAAACCTACCCGTTAAGGAGAAAGATGAATGGGTGTTCTTTCCCCATGGAGCTAGTAATAACTATGGGGTTTCCCTCTAAATCATACCAAATTGGAAATGAAGGTAACAAGGTGTAAGCCTTGGAGGATTTCGACAGAGAATAGGAAATGGGCAAGCAACAAGTTTCACAAGTGCAAAGTTCCAAACTTCAATTTCCTGTCAATGTAAGTAATGTTTACAGTTATGTTTAGGTATGGGTGTGCCTTGTTAGTAAGGTGTTGTAGGGGATTCAACACAAGTTCTGGTAAGAAAGTTTCAAGGATGACTAGGATCTACAATCTCAGTAGAAGGCTGGATATTGTAATAGGTTTTGGGTTAACCTGCAAAACCCAGTAATTAATGAAGACTTTTATTTACCAATATATATATATATATATAATATAATATACTAAGTCAATTCTAGTATAAAATGTTTTGAGCAGTATCAAAGGTTTTTAGTATCGATTGTGTGCATTTTTAATTTCAATGATGTCAAGAATTTCCAATTATTCTACCTAGCACCATCTGTCGGATTACATCTTTGCACCTGCCCAATTAAATTATGCTAGTGAATGTAACTCTATATCATTGTTCAGACCTTTACGAAAGCAGTCCTGAATGAATTTCTCGCTATTCGCAATTTACAGAAGCAGTTCGAAATCAATTGTGCTGTGGATTGTTTTTGGTATATTGCAATGGATGTTCATGTATTTATACAATATTTTATTAAACAATTGCAACGGTTGGTTAGTTGGTTGTTTTAGTTTAAATATTTTAAATTTTTGCAACGGTTGGTTAGTCGGTTGTTTTATTTTAAATATTTTAAATGTTTTTGTTAATGTCAGATTTTTAATAAATAAAAAATTGTTTACGATGTGACATTTATGACCTCTTTGCCTCCCACCCCCTGTTTGCCATTGTAGGAACGCCTCTCGGCGTAATTAAAAATAGTCACATAATTTTTGTAAAAAAATTAGGCATTTAAATGACATGTTCTTTTGTCAAGTTCAACTATCTATATCATAGCCTATAAAGAAAAGGAAGTAGATGCTGCAGAAAGGCTTGTTTACAACGTTTATAGCGTTTCTTTGTATTTTTTCAACTACTAACCATTGATTTTAGGGTTTATTGTTTGATTCCCACTTAATTTGTTTTTGGCAGAATTTAAGGTTTATTTGTTGAATTTATATGCTAAGGTTTTAAATTCCACTATTTTCAAACTTTATATAAAAAATTTGACAATTTTGATAACTAAGTCTAAAAGATACACTAGTAAAAACAATAAATAAAAATCCATTTTATATATAGGATAAAAGCATGCCTAATAGGCCTACATATGTTCAACTGTAAATTACTAGTTTATAGGGTTGCTAATCTTGTAGTAGTGTGAGATGAAATGAAAAAATAAAAAAGACTAAATCTAGGTGAATTAGACGAGATCACAACATAAGATATCAATCACGTTATTTTGCTCTTCAATGATCCTCTAGTCGGAAATTTGTTCATAATCAGCTATCTCTAAGTTTAGGCACCATATGCTCTTTCCTTGAGTTTATCCATATAAATAAAATTCACATGATGCTCTCTAAATTTAGCCAATGACATAAAAAATAAAAACATTGCTTTCTTTATTTTATGTTCATGCCCATGAGGTTAAATTTAGCTTTTTCAAAAATACCCTCATTCTTTCCTATTTTGTACATTTCCTATTTTGTGCATTTCCTTTATGTTTCAGGTGTAGTTTTTAATTTTGATGCCAATCATAATTCTGATTATATCAACTTCATGATTAACATTGTAATGCATCTAATTAGTGTTTTTTTCTTTTCTAAAAGTATTTTATTGATGATGACACCATTGGACAAGCATTTTGGTTTTACATGATATCATTTGATTTTTGGACAACATTATTAATTTGCATTTACAAGGTGTTTTTGGTATGTTAGAGGTTTTAAATTTTCTAGATAGATCTTAGCACATGTAAAGCTTGTTTCTTACGAAATAATTTTGTTGTTTATGTAATAATGAAGTCGATAAGAGTGAATAAATTATGCCCTTCAAAAATGATCCCTATGAAATTTGTCCTAATCAAATTTAGTTAAGGTAGTTACCCCCATAATATACTATTTAAAGACATTTAAGATGTATTAACGGACATAGGGCTTGCGAGCAATGTTTACTATGGCAAACAACTGCATATAAATGAGCTGGAAATACTGCTTGGTGGCGACGAAATGATGGACAACGGATTTTGCTGAAGGTCGAGGAATCGAAGACGTAGATTATTGATTTATAATTCTTCTTATAGTAGAACGGTTTGAGGGTGAAAGCAGCTGCATCAGAGATTCCTAGTTCTATTAAATATAGGGTTTCTTGCAACTTCATCTCTTGGATCCCAGGATGGATGGTTTCAACACAAATACATGCATTATGTCAAAAATAAATTTTAAAGAAGAAATCTATGGAGGACCACCTCAAATAGGAGGGGAACACAATCAATGATTGCCAAGGAAACCATTGAGGATGCCAAAGGTTGATTCAAGGAAAACAAATATGGGTTGCATGAAAGCAACTAATGGATCCCCAATAGTGAAGTTGGAAATAATGAATGTCTAGGAAGGAATAGATGTGATTGAGAGGAAAAGCCTAATTTATCGATTCATGGGATTCCAACCGACTCTTTTAACCTTAAAGCAATGGGCTACCAAAAACTGGAACACTAAAGATAAGTTCTAAATTTTTACTTATCCTAATGGCTACTTTCTTATTTTTTTTTGCTAATGAAGAAGATAGGGAGAACATTTTTCAAGGGGGGCCATGATTTTTTGGTAGGGCAAGGATCTTCATGAAGCCCTGGCATACCAAGTTCAAAGTTGAGGAAGAGATGCCATCAACTGCCCCTGTTTGGGTCTGTTTATTTGGTCTTCCAATAGAATATTGGCATCCAAAGATATTCGCAACAATTGAAAATTCTTTAGGAGTTTACATGATGACTTCTAATAGCACCCAACACTTAGAGCATATGATTTGTCACGATCTGTTATCGTCGAACCCTATCAATAAGACATTAATTGATCTTGGGATCAATTAATGTTAAAAAAAAAAGGGCATAGACCCTAAATAAGTTTACAAAATTCCAATTTAGAAATTTTGAAAGAATTTAGGAGGGAAAATAATAAAAATAATTAAACATGTTTAATGTTTAATAAGAAGGTGATAATTAATGTGTATAAGTTTTTAGTAAGTTACTTAAATTTATTTATTATAATCTTGAAGTCTTGAAGAGCTCTGCTAGGGTTTGATGAGGAAAAACTACTCTGCTAGGGTTTGATGAAGAAAAACTGCTCTGCGGGGATGGCAACAACTTTCGGAGGAGGTCTAAAAAATTGGAGGAATGTCGTGATGGCATCGGGTTCGGCACAGAGAGTGCATGCTCGTGATATTTTTTCATCTAAAAATGATTGGAAGGAACAAGATTTTCCAGTGCATGTCGGGAACCGCTTGTTAAAGAACAATGGATGTTTGGAACGATGTGAAGCCAGGCCAGTTCTAGTGGTTCAACCAGACTCGGTGGCGGAAGATGTGGAGTATCTAACCAAACATGCCCTTATTGGCAAATTTTTGGGCATCCAAATTTCTCTCCCCTTTGTGGAGGCTTGGGTCGGGAAGACTTGGAATCCTGAAGGCGATGTGGAGGTGATGCTTGAGTGCGAACAACTATTTTATGGTGGTTTTCTCTTGTATTGCAGATCGTAACAAAGCATTTGAAGGGGGTCCTTATTTCTATAACCAAGTGGGACTCTTTCTTAAACCCTGGCATGTGGGTTTCAACCCATCAGAGGAGCGGCCATCGTGGGTTCCAGTATGGGTGCGGCTTCCATGGCTCCCATTGGAATTCTGGAGAACTGATATCTTGCATAAGATTGCCCTTCTGCTTGGGAAGTCGGTTGGACCGTCACAATAGACAATGGATAAAAAGGTAATCTCTGTTGCTCGTATTTGTGTTGAAATTGACTTAAATAATCCTATTCTAGATTCTATTGAAATACAATTTGGATCAACTACATGGGTTCAAAAACTTGACTATGAAGCTCTTCCATTTCGTTGTCGGATTTACCATGAATATGGCCACCTACAAAGAAAATGCCCTAAGTTTGTCTCACATGTGGCTTCAAATCCTGGGCCCTCTCGGTCTGGACAAAGTTTGGATAAAGGAAAAGCCTCGATAAAGGAAGGGGAATGGGATAAGGAAGGTTTTGTTCCGGTAAAAGCCCAAAATAGAGGACGAAGGGCAAACAAAGACCTTAAGGATAGCCAGCCAGATGCTCTACTCAACCATTTTGAAATATTAGATGATCTTGATCAGTGCATGGAGATACCTGAAATGTCGCTACCTGATGCAAATATAACAAGGCCGAATCAGATGTCTCTTCTTGAGGGGGAACTTAAGGAATCAGATCTAGGGGGTTTAAATGAAGAACAAAGGGCTTTGGATCTGAGTATAGGGGACATGGTTGGGTCTAGCCCTATAAGGGAAACTATTTTGGAAAGTGGTACAGATTTAGTTATGCCCTCTCCTACTCAAGCATTGATGCAGTCATCCTTGGACTGCAAAACTCCTACGGTGTTGGGATTGCAGCAAAAAATAATTAAAAAAGTTTTTCGGATAAGAATATGAAGGTGGGTCGAAAGAAGGACCAGGATAAAATTAAGTTAATGGGGGAGACTTTGGTGGAGTCAGGCTTGGTGAGAACATTGGACTCCCATTTTTATAACCCCCAAAAATGATTATCCTCTCATGGAATGTAAGGGGGTTGAATAGCATCCCCAGACAAAAAGTTGTTCATGATTTGGTTCATGTGCATTCTTCGGATGTGGTGTTTATTCAGGAGACTAAATTGGCTATTGATAGTATGTTCAATATTGCTCCCAAGTTGTGGAGAAGGGGGCAATGCCAGTGTATTGGTGCATGTGGATATTTTGGTGGCATCGCTTGTTTATGGGATCCGGTTAAGATATCCCCTCTTACTTGGATTTCCAGCAGATGGTCTATTTCAATGGTCGGGCATGATAATGAATCTGGTGAAATCATCCTACTTACAAATGTGTATGCTCCTATTGATTACAATGGTAAAGTGAATTTGTGGAAGCACATTTGCTTTGTGAGAAGTTTGGTTCCCCTGTACCCATGGATTTTGGTTGGAGACTTCAACTCTATCACTTGTCTAGAGGAGAAACGTGGTGGGGTGGACCGTCTCGAGCCTTTTTCTTCTATCTTCAGTGCTCATATCCAGGCCCTAAACTTGGTTGACATCAAGCCAGATAATGGGATCTTTACTTGGCACAATAGAAGGTGTGGGGAAGCTTCCATCTCAGAGAGACTGGATAGGTTTTTGATATCCAGTTATTGGATGGGTAATAACAGAGGTGCTAGTTCTATGATTTTGGAGGGTAGGGGATCTGATCATTGGCCTATCAAACTCTCTACTTTGGAGTTAGGGCTAAAAAATAATCCCTCCTTTAAGTTTCAACTTATGTGGCTTCGTGATCCTAAGCTTCATGATTTCATGCGAGGTTGGTGGACCATTGACAAACCTCCTCATGGCACCGCTATGTATTCCTTTATGAAGTGACTACAATTTGTAAAACATAAATTGAAGAGATGGAATAGACTAAATTTTGGGAACCTTTCCTTGGCTAAGTTGGCAGCTCTTAGGAGGATGGAAGAAGCTTCAAGGAAGATTAGAGATCAAGGATTCATGAAGGAGCTTCTTGTTGAGGAATATGAGGCTACGAAAGACCTTGTTGAATGGGAACTGAGGGAAGAAATTTTTTGGAAACAAAAAGCTCGAGTAGATTGGCTTCAGGAAGGGGATAGGAACACAACCTTATTTTATAACTCAGTTAAGGCTCACCGTAATGGTAACATGATTACCTCTCTTGTGAATTCTTAGGGTGCCCTACTCTCTTCTTTCAGGGATATTTCAGAAGAGACTAAGAGGTATTTTTCCTCTCTCTTCAAGGAGGACTCCCTATCAGATGATGAGAATGAAAAGCTTATTCTAAACTGTATTCCAATGATTGTTTCTAGAGAGATGAATGAGCACTTGATGGGTCCAATTTCCCTTGAGGAGTTGGAAAATGTTGTATTCAAGATGAAAAAAGGAAAAGCCCCAGGCCCAGATGGATTCTCGATTGAGTTTTATCAAGAGTTTTGGGATTTAATCAAATTTGATCTTTTGGAGGTGGTCCATGAGTCCCAAAAGAACAAACAGATGCTAAGGGCCCTAAATGCTACCTTTGTGGTGCTTATACCCAAAAAAGAGGGAGCAAATTCCTTGGATATGTTCAGGCCTATTGCTCTCTGCAATGTTGTGTATAAGATCATCACAAAAATTATTGTTGAGAGGTTGAAGATATGGTTGAGAAAAATCATCTCTGAGGAGCAAGGAGGGTTTGTTGTTGGCCGAAAAATCTTGGATGGGGTTGTTATTGCTACAGAAGCTATTCACTCGATGGAAACTTCTAAGGAGAAAACTATGTTCATTAAGTTGGACATGGCCAAAGCCTATGATCGGGTCAGATGGTCCTTTCTTCAGAAAGTTCTTGCTACTTTTGGATTTGAGGAGGAATGGATTAGATGGGTGATGAGTTGTGTTTCTTCTTCCTCATTCTCTATTCTTGTTAATAATGAGCCATCAGAGTTGTTTGAGGCCTCAAGGGGATTGAGGCAAGGAGATCCTTTATCTCCTTATTTGTTTATCATTATGGCGGAAGGGTTGGGAAGATTGCTCAAGTCTCAAGTCATGCAGGGTCTCATTCAGGGGTGGAAGTGGGATAGTAGTTTGCCACCTCTTTCCCACCTTCAATTTGTTGATGATACTGCTTTGTTGGGAGTTGCCACTATCAGGGAAGCTGGCAATATTAGACAGTCTCTTGACATATATCTTGGTGCTTCTAGATAGTTGATTAATGAGGACAAGTCTTCTATTTTCTTCTTCAATACCCCTCCTCTTATTCAAGCCAGGATTGCTCGCATTCTAAGATTCTAGGTTGGGACTCCCCCCTTCATTTATCTTGGTATTCCAATTTCATCTCACCCTCTACCTAGATCTTCTTGGTAGTCTATGCTTGATAAGTTTAGAAGGAAGGTGAATCATTGGACTTTCAGATGGCTATCCACTGTAGGTAGAGTGTTGCTTTTAAAATCTATTGTTCAAGCTTTACCCATTTATAGATGTTTTGTACAAATAGCTCCCTCTCACTTCATCAAGGACATGGATGCTTTGTCAAGACAATTTTTATGGTCTAGAAAACTTGATCAATCTAAATGGAGTTTGGTTAGGTGGGATTCTATATGTAGGCCGGTGCAAGAGGGAGGCCTTGGGTTGCGACAGACAACTCTTTTTGGGCAGGCTTTGGCTACAAAACTTTATTGGAGATGGTGTACCTCTCAAGATCATATTTGGGCTAAAATATTATCTTGTAAATACTTGAGAGGTATTTATGAGGCTGAAATCCCTAGAGTCAGCTTGGTTGGGAAAGGTTCGATTATCTGGGACACTCTGAAAAGAGGAGCTAATTTAATCAAGCAGGGTTTGTTCTGGATTTGCAATCAGGGATCAAATGCTCTTTTTTGGGAGGATTCTTGGGATGGCCACCCTCCTATATTGAATCAATATCCTAGGTTACGTTCCCTAAGCATTTTTTTCTTGGAAGCAGGTTGGTCTCATGTGGAGGACTTTAAAAAAATCTAGTCTTTTGGAAATATGGAGATGTACAGGTGGAAAGATCCACAAGAATGGCCCCAGGGGGGACTGGCCAAGGACAGAGAGGTGCTTGCTCTTATTATTATGGGGAGGCCTTGTTCTTCATTGAGGGGTAAAGATATTCTAGCTTGGAACCCTGATCCTAAGGGAACCTACTCGGTAGCCTATGGTTATCAGGTTCTTGATAAGCAAAAGTATGGGAGTCTTCCTATCACTTGGTGGAAAAAGGTGTGGAACAAATTTTCCTGGCCAAAATGTAACTTCTTTCTCTGGTTGGTAGCTCGTAATAAATGCCTCACTTGGGATAATGTGAGGAAGAGGGGATTTTAGGGTCCCTCTTTTTGTGTCCTTTGTAGTAAGAATGAGGATGACTCTTCTCATTTATTTTTCCAATGCTCCTTTGCGAGAGACATTTGGCACCATTGGTGGAGCGCCTGGAACCATCCATGTTTTCATGTGTTGTCCCTGGTGGAGTTTTGGAGTAGTCTGGGTAGACCTCCGGCCAAGGCCCCCTTCCTTCGGGTGGCTTGGAATTTGGGCCCTTCTTGCATCATCTAGAAAATTTGGCTCGAACAGAACCGACGCATATTTTAGGGTAGTTATTTGGTTGTTCAATAGATCTGGCAAAGGATCCTGTATATGGTTCAGGAAACCATCCATAGCAAATGTGATGTGGACCCTCTTTTGGATTCTAGGGAGGAGAAGGTACAACAAGCCCTTGGTCTCTTTGGGGATGGTGTGAACTCTTCTAGCCCTAGTAGGGTTCCTCAGCTCAGCAAGAAGGTTAGGAGAGATGGTAGGTGGAGGCCACCCCCTAGAGGAGTTTTAAAAATTAATACTGATGGATCGTCCAGGGGTAATCCTGGACATGCTGGCATTGGCGGTGTTGGGAGAGATTCTACTGGTGGTGTCAATTTTTTCTTTTCCATTTATAAAGGTGTTCACTCCAACAATTTTATGGAAGCTCTTGCAATTCTTGAGGCCTTGCGGAGGGGGTTTTCTCTTGGCTGGCATAGGATTATCTATGAGTCTGACTCTCAAATTGTGGTTAATATTTTAAACAGTAAAAGGGTGGAGGAAGTTAATTGGCAGTTGGCCTCTGTAGCCATTCAGATTCTCAGAATGAGTGAAGAGTTCGAATTTATATCCTTTGTGCACATTCCAAGGGAATGGAATGTGGTTGCTTATTACCTGGCCAAAAGGGCTTTCGAGCTGTTGGATCCTTGGAGTATCGATAATTGGGAGAGTCTCCCATCTGGGGACTCTCAACGCCTATGGGAGTTGATCCACAAGGATGTACAGACTTAATGTGGTTTATTCTTGTTGTCTTTTTTGGGTGTCATTCTAGTCTAGTGGTTTTAGCCTGTTTGGCTGTTTATTTGAGTCCTGGTTGGAAGCTCAGTTGTACTCTGTAATCCAGACTTTTTATCAATAAATTTTTACCCCTTTATTTAAAAAAAGTTTAATAATAAGGTAAATTGCATTTAATTTTAATGCAATTAAGTGTCCAATTCTTATTGGACCAAATTGGGCACTAGTATTATTTAATACTAAAATCCTATTCTATTGCCCTCATGGCATAATTTGGTTGGTGGAGAGAAAAGTGAGATTCTCTTCTCTATTGTTTAATTAGGGATGTTTTGGAGGGATGTGGACCAAAGGGGGACACAAAACAAAACAAAGGGACCACCTATCTTATCCTTAGTAGGACCCTTTCTTTCCTACTTTTGGATTATACTCCACATGGTGGCTTTAGGATGGCTAGAATGGTAGGTGAGATTCCTCCAAAGTCAACCTTGCAACACCCACCTACCAAATAGTAGTAGATGGGTCACCCTTTTTATTAAAATAATTAGGTGCCCACAAAGTGGATCCAATTTGGATTGAACTTAAAAGGACTCTAGTATTATTAAATAATATAAGAATTATCCTATCCTCTTGGGAATTATCCATTTGTCTTCCCTACATTTGTGGAAATAAAAGGGATGTCTCTTCTCTTATCATTAATAGTCCTACCTTTGTATCTATTCTATACCTCAATAGTATTAGTTTTGTATTTGTTCCCATGAAAAGAGAACACAAAACAAGATAAGGTGACCTACCTTATCCTTATTTGGACCCTTTTCTACTTTTTGGATTACCCTCCATATGACTTGATAAGTCTTGAGGGGCCCAAGGCATATTTTAATATTAAAATAATAAGGCCACTATTTGGCCATAAGTGGGAAAATTTTCCTATAAATAGAAGACACCTTGGGAAGAAAGGGGTATCTAGGAAATCTTGGAGCTTAGGGAGTATGCTCTCCACTTTGGTGGATCAGAAACCAAAAAGCTTTGGGAGAGTACTAAATTTTAGGTAGAAGAAATATTGGATACCTAGGGAGTATGCTCTCCACCTTGGTGGATCAGAAACTAGAAGGTTGAAGAGATTTCCTAGTTGAAGAAGAAGGCAATTCTTGGAATATTAGGAGGAGTCAATCAAGAAGGAGCCAAGAAAGAAGGAGTTTGGAGGAAATCAACCTCACAGGAGTTTAGGCTGGTAATTTCTTATTCCTCTTGTTGAGAATGCTTCATTGAGATAAATTCACCATGCTAATTAAAATCTTATAGCTTATTGGATAAATTTATTTATTAATTTTATATAGGTTTATAGTTGCATGGTTATTAAGGGTTATAATTTTAAAGGTTATAATGTTCCCATTGGGAGCTTATTAGAAGCTTACTATATGAGTAACCTTATTGAATTTATATGTTGGTAATTTTATTTGTTATTAAGGGGATTATAGTTTTCCATTAAAGTTGGTTGAAACTTAATGGACAAACCTTATTGCTGGTTTGAAGCTTATTGGATAACTTTATTGCTATTAACTATACATGTGTTTGTAGCTGCTTTTATTTCACTAAGGAGTTATTGTTTCTACAAAAAGCTGAATAATTCAGCTTTGTTTTATTATTAAGGCTTTGATTATAAATAAATTCTAATTGAATATGAATAGTAATTCTAGTGCAAATGACCAGAATTTGATGTCTACACATGTTGATTATGTGTAGGAGGATGAACATGGAATTCATTCTAAGAAGTGAATAGTGAATAGTAAATAGTGAATAGTGAATAGTAAATATGAATAGTGATTATGGTAAAAATATCTAGAATTTGGTGTCTACACATGTCGGTTATGTGTAGGGGGATGATCGTAGAGTTTATTCTATAATGAATAGTGAATAGTGAATAGTGAATAGTGAATAGTGAATAGTGAATAGTGAATAGTGAATAGTGAATAGTGAATAGTAAATGAATAGTGGCATTCACACGTTTGTGGATTAATCCGAACCGCTTGGTTAAATGGAAATCTTAAAAGCTAAATCAACATCTTGATTATAAAAGGGTTTCAAGTGATTATATTTGGTAATATTTAGCCCAATTAAGGGTCAAGTTTTCTTACTCTAAGATTATAAGTATGTCTTGCTATCCTAGAGTGTTGAATTGGATCTTTAATATTACAACTTACTTCCTAGTCCAAAAACTGGTATTGGGCTATACCATCCTTGATAAAGATTTGGAACACATTAACAATGTTAGAGGGTTGATGGGGATCCATTTTTGGTGAGAAAGTGGTGCCAAATATTAGGGTTATTGTAAAATTAGCTAATGCTTAGATGCAATGATTACTTAGTGTTATAATAATCATCACCACCAAAGAACAACTAGGGATGTTTCCAATAGAAAACATCATGATAAGTTAGGTTGAAGGAACGGTGGTTGGTGGATTTAAATGTATGGGACTTTAAATCCATTATACAAGGGAATGATTGTAAATCAATCATGAAGACTAAATTGGGAAATTCATACTTAAGGGAATTTATAGGATTCCCTCTTAAGTCGATGAGACTTCTCCAAAATGTGACTCCAATGATTATCATAAACTGATGTGGACATCTAAAACTCATATGATGACTTAGAGAAAGGAACTGGTAGATTCCTTAATTGCATCATTGATTCTAAAGGAATAGGTGGATTCCTTTTTGGTATGAGAAATACCTTAATGTTATAATGATAACTTAGAGAAAGGAATTGGGAAAATTCCTTAATTGCATCATAAACATGATATGGAATAATGATAATTCTTGACTTGTATTTATCTGAAATGGTAGTGTTTTGTTATGTTGTGTTTGTGGTTTTCTGTGTGTTTCATGTTTTGATGTTGTTTATTTTCTTTGTTTTTTATTTTTATTTTTATTTTTAATTTTATTTTTAATTTATTTTTGTGTTTTTTTATTGTGTTTTGCTATGTTGTTTGTGTGTTTGTTCTGTGTGGTTCGTGTTTTTTTTATTTTATTTTTTTTATTTGTGCGTGTGTTTGATTGTGCTTTTTCTTGTTGACACATTCAAGGAGTATGCTTTATTTGTTTTAGATTTTTGTGTGTTTGTGTTTGTGTGTTCTTGTTTTGTGTTGTTTCAGCTCCTTGCGTGTGTCAAAGGTGGTAGGCCAGGTGCGAGCCCTAGGCATTTTTTGTGGAAGAGATGCCCCTGCCTTCTTGGGTCTTACCCAAAAGTGGTATCCCTTTGGGATGTTACTATATAAAATCTACATTGCCTTATCATCTAATAGCCATTGGCGTTGGACATTTTGAGGAATGTTATTGTCATTGATGTCAAAAGCATTGTTGAGCAATATTCGTCATCTTTGAGGACATTAGGAAAGCTCAGAGAATGAAGATCCAAGAAGGAGAAGTCAAATTAAATAATAATATTTTATTATTATTTTCGGCACCAAGATCAAGTTAAAGGAGATCAAGGACAAAGTTGAAAAGACCCACATGTTAATTTAAATTAAAATATTTTAATCCCTGATTAAAATTTTAATTTAAATATTGATAAGTGCTAAGGTTAATTTAAATATTTATTTAATATTTAAAATTAACTTTACTACAGATCTAGTTTAAATTAAAGTATTTTAATTATTGATTAAAACTTTAATTTATTAATGTTGGGTGCTAAAGTTAAGTTAAATATTTATTTAATATTTAATTTTAACTTTCCAAATCAAATTCGAATTGGAAATTCGAAATGTGTCGACGTTGAAGGAAGCAAAACCCTATGTATAAATATGCCAAAATATTGGCATTTGAAATTATCCATGCGACTTGTGTTGGCTCATGAAAAGAGAAGGAAATTTTGCATGTGCAAATCGAGCAAGGGAAAGAGACAAAGTTTGGCATCCTCCAAAATCAACACGAAGTGCTTGTAGCTTGGTTGGCAGCCAAGGGCTGCGTAAGACGTTGTTGTGGAAGTTGAGGCAGGTTCGAAACCCGTGCACATGATTTTTGGGAAGAAGGACAAGCATTTTGTCTTGTGCATCGAACGTGGGGAGAAGGTAAAGGCACCAAAGTGCCTTTTGGCTCTTGTGGAGCCATGCAGCCCAAGCGGTGGGTGCTAGCACTGCGAAGATGCTTGGGGGAGAACCAACGAGGGTTCAAATCCCACCAAGGCCCTTTTGAGTGCATTGAGGTATGTGATTTAATTTGGTTGTCTTGGCCTATGAAAAGTTAAAGGGAAAAATAATATTTTTATTTTTCTAAAGTAATTTTAATTAAAGTACTTTGCATGTTATTTGGTGTGTAAGTTATTAGGGGAGTTAAAAGGAAGTGCAAAGCTTTAATTTCTGAGTTGGAATTTTAGAGGCTAAGGAGTTATAAGGAAGGTTGAATTTTATATTTTGAAATTGAAGAATGTTGAATATTATTTATTTCAAGTTGGAGATTATAAGGAGTAATTAAGTGCTAACTTTTGTATTGAAGAAAAGTTTTGAAGAAGAGTTAGAATGATATTTTTGTCATCTAACCTTGGTGTTTGGTAAGGAAAGTGGTTATACTTGAGACAGGTTTTAAAGACTATTCTTCATCAAGAAAAAGGTATGGGCACATTCTTCCATAGTTGAGTTGATTGATTATTTTCTGGAAAACAAGTTTGGAGTGAAAAGGATTTAATTAGGTTTCCTTATTGAGTTGTTGAGCTATATGTGAGATTGGTTTATAAGCATTGTTGTTGAAGTGATTGATTGAGTGAAGAACTTGAACTAGGGTTTGCAAAGATCATGAGTATCATTGTTATGTGAGATTGGTTGATAAGAATTGTTGGAAATATTTTGAGTGAGTGTTCATATGCTTGGACTAGGGTTTGTAAGCAAGGATTGTTTCATTGAGTGATTGATTGAGTAGAGTTGATTGAGCCTAGTCAAGTGAATGTGTGAAGTGATTGTTCAAGTTCTATAAAACAAATTATTCTATATTCTAAATTGATTTGAGAAAAAGGTTGAGAGTTGATGAGTGTGAAACATATTGAGTCTCTAAAAATTCTCCATATGTTTCTTAAAAGAGTGATTGAAAGTGATTGAGAGTTGAAGTGAATGTTGAAGCATATTGAGTCTCTAACAATTCTCTATATGTTTCTAAAAGAGTGATTGAAAGTAATTGAGCATTGAAGTGAATGTGAAGCATATTGAGTCTCTAACAATTCTCTATATGTTTCTAAGAGAGTGATTGAAAGTGATTAAGCATTGTGATGTGTGTAGAGCATATTGAGTCTCTAACAATTCTCTTTATGTTTCTATGAGATTGGACAAGTTCTAGTGTGGACTTGTTGAGCAGATTTGAGGTAAGTCTTTGAGAAGACTTGTGGACAGATTTGTGTGAGCTTTTGTGGAAGCTTACAATACAGATTGAGAGAAGATTTGGATAAGTTCTAGTGAGGACTTATTGAGCATATTTGGACAAGTTCTAGAGAGGACTTGTGGATAGATTAGTGTGAGATTTTGTGGAAGCTTACAAGGTAGATTTGAGATAAGTCTTTGAGTAGACTTGTGAGCAGAGTTGATTGATTGATTTGTTCAAACCTTGAGTTAAGGTTTGGGGTAGATCCAATAGAGTTGATTTGAGATTGAGTCAAGCTTTGAGTTAAGGCTTGAGGATAGATATTGAGGATAGATTTGTGCTAGACCGAAGGACTATGTTTAGTATAGATTCGAGGATAGAGTTTGGTGCAGATTTAAGGATAGGTTTGTGCTAGACCAGAGATAGAGATTGAGGATATATTTGTGCTAGACCGAAGGACTATGTTTAGTACAGATTTGAGATAGATCTTTGGAGGTGATAGAGTATAGAGGATAGAGGTCTCCAGTGGACAGAGTCTTAGGGAGGACAGGTGTCTTCTAGTGGATAGAGATCCATTAGCTAAGAGTAGTGGAGGAAGAGGTCTTCTAGAGGATCACCAACTAGAGCAGAGTTAGGAGAAAGGAGTTCTCCTATGGATAGAGATCCATAAACTTGATTAAGGGGATTGGTGTCTCCTTTGGATAGAGATCCATAAACATTGTAATAGGGAAAGGATTCCCAAGATATTGATTGAGAAATTTTTAGTAAAATATTTTCTCCGTGGAGTAGCCCACATTGGGTGAACCATATAAATTTGGTGTCTCTATTGTGTGTGGTGATTTATGCATTGCTTTGATTACTGCTATTGATATTGCTATCTATACATTACATAATATTGATTGGGAAAGAAAAGTAAAAAGTGGTCTTATACTATTCACCCCCCTCTCAGTATAAGCTTGTGTTCTTCAATTGGTATCAGAGCGGGTTCCTTCGAAAGAGTTTAACAACTTGAAGGAAAAGCTTACAAGAACACAATGGATTCTAAGAATGGATCATCAGATAATTCAGCACCAGTATTTGATGGAAGTGATTATATATATTGGAGTATGAGAATGAAGATTTACCTGATGGCACTTGGCAATGAGATTTGGGAAGCAGTTGAAAATGGATACATACCACCAGTTGATCCACCTACAGATAAGGAAGGTAAGCTTCTACAACATTACAATTCAAAAGCAATGAATGCAATTTTGAGAGGTTTGCATAGAACAGAGTCCATAAAAGTTATGCATTGTCAAGATGCAAAAGGAATGTGGGATAAGTTGCAAAGTATATATGAAGGAGATAAAGGTGTCAAGAAAGCAAAGATACGAAATCTCAAAGGATAATTTGAAGAGTTAAGAATGAAGGATGAGGAAAACATTAGTACTTATCTACTTCGAGTCGATGAGGTTGTTAATGCTATGCAAGGACTTGGACTTAAGGTTGAAGAATCAGATGTTTGTGATAAGGTCTTAAGATCTCTTCCAAAAATATTTAGTGAAAATATTTCTGCTATAGAAGAATCAAAGGATGGTGATTCTTTGACAAGAGATATGTTGCTTGGTATTCTTACAACTTTTGAGTTAAGAACAAAAGAACCTAATCCCTAGAAGGAAGCAACCTTCAAAGCAATCAAGAAGACAAAGGGTAAGAAGTCAGAATCAAGCAATGAGTCATCCAATGATGAAGAAGCAAATTATGGTAGAAGGAATAAGGATTCAAGAAGATTTAAAGATACAAAATTTGTTAAATATTTCAATTGTGGAAAGTATGGTCACTATGCAACTGATTGTCAAGAAGCTAAAAATAACAATGATGAAGAAAAATAGGATCACAAGAACAGGGAATCAGAAAGATACAGGCACCAAAAGAAAAGCAAGGATGGACAAAGCAGACAAGGAAAGAAGTTCTTTCAAAGGCAAAAGAGGAGCTACTATGCAGACAAGGCAAGTAAGTACTCAAGTGATAGTGATAATAGTTTCTTAGATAATGATAAATATGAAGTCCTATTTATGATTGAAGAAAAAGAAGTCAAGAAAAGGTCACCAATAATTCTCAAGTGTTTTAGATGTGGTAACTTTGGACATCTTGAAGATAGTTGTACAAGGAATGGTTATAGTTTTAGTGATGATGAATATGAAGATACACTTGAAGGACCAGAAGAGAATATTCTAATGGCACTAGAAGAAGAAGAAGGTGATCCTATAGAAGACAAGTCAAAAGAAAATGAAGATGTAGAAAAAGGTAAACAAATAGAGGAAGAATCAGATAAAGAAGGATATGATCTCAAGGGAGAACTTATTTATGCTCTTGAAACAGTAAAGAAGGTAAGAAAGCAAAACTCTAAACTTGAGTTTCAGTTTCAAGAATGTGATGAAGAGAGAAGAATGCTTATAGAGGATCTAGACAAATCAAAGGCTAAGACAAAGAAGTTCAAGGATAAGTTAGAAGCAAAGGTCTTAGAATGTGAAAGGTTAGAACAAGAAGTAGCCCTACTAAGGGAAGATTTAGAAAAGTCCAAGAGTAAGCTACAAAAGTTTGGAAAGAGCTCAAATATTATGGATAAGATGATCAAGGTACAAAGAAGGTCAACAAACAAAATAGGTCTTGGTTTTGAACAGGCTCAAAAGAAACAAGAAGAGAAGTCAACCTCAAGTTCTAAGAAGAAACTTTAGAAGAAGAAACTTCAGAAGAAGACAGTGTAAGAGAAAGTGAGACATCTGAGGATGAGTTGGACAACAGAAAGTTCAACAAGGAAAGGAACAATGCACAAAGGAGAAACAGATGGAACAACAATCAGAATAGGTTAAAAGAGACTAAGAGACCAATGAGGTCAAGACAAGGAAACTTCAATGGAAGATGTTTTTCATGTCACAGATTTGGGCACATGGCTTCACAATGTAGGACACATGAAAGACAAGAATATGGGAACAAATAACTTTTCCATGGGTATTGCTACTCATGTAATCAGTTTGGTCACAAGGCAATGAATTGCAGGGTTCATGACAGAAAAGGATATGGCTTCACTAGGAGAAATCCCAAGATATTTGCACCTCCAAGGAATAATAACATTAAGTGTTATAAGTGCAATAATGATGGACACACAACAAAGTGGTGTAGAGCAGACATTCCAGAATCAAGTATGAACAAGAAAGAATAGGAAAAAGGATATGGATATGAACATGAACAAGAATAGGAACAAGAACAAGAACATGAATGTGGACATGGATAGGAACAGGAACATGGACATGGAAAGGAACAGTCAAAGGAATCAGAAGGATCAGATAAGAAGAAAAGAGGATAAAGGTAAAGACCAGTGCTTGTTGGGAGTAGAAATACTCCCACCCCAGAATTAACCACCTCAAGAGGAGGTGGGGGAGGGGCTAAGCTAAGAGACTCATTCTTAGCCCCGAGCCCCAAAGGTGACCCTTTGCCATTGATGTCAAAGGGGGAGAGATTTAGTATTTGAGTAAAGAGGAGAGATTTGAAGAGAGCATTAAGCCAGGGGGAGCAATGTCCCAAGGGGAGAAGAACAAAGAAAAGGTTAAGTTTTTAGTAAAAATAATTTGGGTTGCCATCAATGACAAAGGGGGAGATTGTTGGACATTTTGAGGAATGTTATTGTCATTGATGTCAAAAGCATTGTTGAGCAATATTCGTCATATTTGAGGACATTAGGAGAGCTCAGAGAATGAAGATCCAAGAAGGAGAAGTCAAATTAAATAATAATATTTTATTATTATTTTTGCACCAAGATCAAGTTAAAGGAGATCAAGGACAAAGTTGAAAAGACCCACATGTTAATTTAAATTAAAATATTTTAATCCCTGATTAAAATTTTAATTTAAATATTGATAAGTGCTAAGGTTAATTTAAATATTTATTTAATATTTAAAATTAACTTTAATACAAATCTAATTTAAATTAAAGTATTTTAATTATTGATTAAAACTTTAATTTATTAATGTTGGGTGCTAAAGTTAAGTTAAATATTTATTTAATATTTAATTTTATTTTTTTTTTTAATTTAACTTTCCAAATCAAATTCGAATTGGAAATTCGAAATGTGTCGACGTTGAAGGAAGCAAAACCCTATGTATAAATATGCCAAAATATTGGCATTTGAAATTATCCATGCGACTTGTGTTGGCTCGTGAAAAGAGAAGGAAATTTTGCATGTGCAAATCGAGCAAGGGAAAGAGACAAAGTTTGGCATCCTCCAAAATCAACACGAAGTGCTTGTAGCTTGGTTGGCAGCCAAGGGCTGCGTAAGACGTTGTTGTGGAAGTTGAGGCAGGTTCGAAACCCGTGCACGTGATTTTTGGGAAGAAGGACAAGCGTTTTGTCTTGTGCACCGAACGTGGGGAGAAGGTAAAGGCACCGAAGTGCCTTTTGGCTCTTGTGGAGCCATGCAGCCCAAGCGGTGGGTGCTAGCACTGCGAAGATGCTTGGGGAGAACCAACGAGGGTTCAAATCCCACCAAGGCCCTTTTGAGTGCATTGAGGTATGTGATTTGATTTGGTTGTCTTGGCCTATGAAAAGTTAAAGGGAAAATAATATTTTTATTTTTCTAAAGTAATTTTTAATTAAAGTTCTTTGCATGTTATTTGGAGTGTAAGTTATTAGGGGAGTTAAAAGGAAGTGCAAAGCTTTAATTTATGAGTTGGAATTTTAGAGGCTAAGGAGTTATAAGGAAGGTTGAATTTTATATTTTGAAATTGAAGAATGTTGAATATTATTTATTTCAAGTTGGAGATTATAAGGAGTAATTAAGTGCTAACTTTTGTATTGAAGAAAAGTTTTGAAGAAGAGTTAGAATGATATTTTTGTCATCTAACCTTGGTGTTTGGTAAGGAAAGTGGTTATACTTGAGATAGGTTTTAAAGACTATTCTTCATCAAGAAAAAGGTATGGGCACATTCTTCCATAGTTGAGTTGATTGATTGTTTTCTGGAAAACAAGTTTGGAGTGAAAAGGATTTAATTAGGTTTCCTTATTGAGTTGTTGAGCTATATGTGAGATTGGTTTATAAGCATTGTTGTTGAAGTGATTGATTGAGTGAAGAACTTGAACTAGGGTTTGCAAAGATCATGAGTATCATTGTTATGTGAGATTGGTTGATAAGAATTGTTGGAAATATTTTGAGTGAGTGTTCATATGCTTGGACTAGGGTTTGTAAGCAAGGATTGTTTCATTGAGTGATTGATTGAGTAGAGTTGATTGAGCCTAGTCAAGTGAATGTGTGAAGTGATTGTTCAAGTTCTATAAAACAAATTATTCTATATTCTGAATTGATTTGAGAAAAAGGTTGAGAGTTGATGAGTGTGAAACATATTGAGTCTCTAACAATTCTCCATATGTTTCTAAAAGAGTGATTGAAAGTGATTGAGATTTGAAGTGAATGTGAAGCATATTGAGTCTCTAACAATTCTCTATATGTTTCTAAAAGAGTGATTGAAAGTGATTGAGCATTGAAGTGAATGTGAAGCATATTGAGTCTCTAACAATTCTCTATATGTTTCTAAGAGAGTGATTGAAAGTGATTAAGCATTGTGATGTGTGTAGAGCATATTGAGTCTCTAAAAATTCTCTTTATGTTTCTATGAGATTGGACAAGTTCTAGTGTGGACTTGTTGAGCATATTTGAGGTAAGTCTTTGAGAAGACTTGTGGATAGATTTGTGTGAGATTTTATGGAAGCTTACAATACAGATTGAGAGAAGATTTGGATAAGTTCTAGTGAGGACTTATTGAGCAGATTTGGACAAGTTCTAGAGAGGACTTGTGGATAGATTAGTGTGAGATTTTGTGGAAGCTTACAAGGCAGATTTGAGACAAGTCTTTGAGTAGACTTGTGAGCAGAGTTGATTGATTGATTTGTTCAAACCTTGAGTTAAGGTTTGGGGCAGATCCAACAGAGTTGATTTGAGATTGAGTCAAGCTTTGAGTTAAGGCTTGAGGATAGATATTGAGGATAGATTTGTGCTAGACCGAAGGACTATGTTTAGTACAGATTCGAGGATAGATTTTGGTGCAGATTTGAGGATAGGTTTGTGCCAGACCAGAGATAGAGATTGAGGATAGATTTGTGCTAGACCGAAGGACTGTGTTTAGTGCAGATTTGAGATAGAGCTTTGGAGGTGATAGAATATTGAGGATAGAGGTCTCCAACTAGAGTAGGGAGGATAGGTGTCTTCTGTGGATAGAGATCCATTAGCTAAGGGTAGTGGAGGCAAGAGGTCTTCTAGAGGATCATCGACCAGAGCAGAGTTAGGAGATTGGTGTCTCCTATGGATAGAGATCCATGAACTTGATTAAGGGGATTGGTGTCTCCTTTGGATAGAGGTCCATAAACATTGTAATAGGGAAAGGATTCCCAAGAGATTGATTGAGAAAATTTTAGTAAAATATTTTCTCCGTGGAGTAGCCCACATTGGGTGAACCACGTAAATTTGGTGTCTCTATTGTGTGTGGTGATTTGTGCATTGCTTTGATTACTGCTATTGATATTGCTATCTATACATTGCATAATATTGATTGGGAAAGAAAAGTAAAAAGTGGTCTTATATTGTTCACCCCCCTCTCTAGTATAAGCTTGTGTTCTTCAATTGGATTTATTTATATAAAGGGAATTATGAAATACATCATAATAAGAATAAAATATCTAGGTCCGAGGTGTAGACCAATTGGTTCATCCAAACCCCATAAGGGAGGCGAAGGTCCAAGGTTCAAATATCGGGTCTCGTCAGACTGAATGCTTGTCCCTTTCTTGGTGCTTTCAGCGGCGTAAAAAGTTTAAAATTATTGTGGCATGGAGGTTATAGGAACAGACTGCGTGAAGATCTGTGTGGTGGATTTTGGGGCAGACATCGCAAAATACTGTGGCAGCCATAAAATATGGACAACCTTCCTGGATTCGCGGTGGCTACTGATTCTACCATGTAATATATATATATATATATATATATAATATCAAGCAAAATTAGTAAGAATAAAATAAAATGAAAAATAAAAAACTAATTTAATTTGAATAAAAGGGTATGTTGTGAAATGTCACAAAACAAGATCCTAATTAGGGATAGTGATTTCTTGTGGGTAACTAGTTTTCTAGTCTCTAATTGGCAACCTTTCAACATGCCTAAAGTGGATTTTTAACTTCAAACTTAAAAAAACTATTCTTTTATGTTCTTGGCACTATAAGGGACTACTTTGTTTTTGGTATGAGGTCCTCTTGGCCATAATAATTAGAGCTAAATAAATAATAAAATTATTTATTACAAATTGACAAGAAGATTTAATTAATTTCCCTTCAAAGCACTTATTCCAAAAATTAGTCCTAGGTTGACTATCAATAGTGAAAGTGCTTGCTTTGCTAGAATAAAAAAAATGACATATCAACTCAAACCATAGAACATGAGAATAAAAAATTGAAATGAAACAATGATAATAAACAAGAGATGAAGGATTTCCTTAAGCACCCACATAAATGATCACACTAATGTTATGCATCGAGTGGATGAGGAGTATACATACCTCAATCTCAATAATTAATTACAAGTTATTTAAACCTTTCTTGATAGATCATTAGGTTTAAAGGATATAATAATATTAATAAAGACAACAACAAATCATGACTCAATAAACTAAATACATAAATTCATATTAAACATTGTACAATGATTATTTGTAGGACTAGACATGATTACATCATGTGATATAGGCTTAGAATAATAATCATATTATACACTTTCAATAATTTGAACTAAAGGGCCAAGATGAGAAGACATTAATGATAATAATACATTCCCCCTCTTAATTGTAATTCTAGTGGTCCAATTCTCTATGACATGAGGAGGACCAATATGAATCTCCATTGTTATCTAGAAGACTACCTCTTGTCTTCCTAATATCCATTTTATAATATCTACAAGTTATTTTTGACTTCTTTGAAGACTTTGACTTACCCTTAGGTTGTTGAGCCTTAGTCGCTACTAATTTGAATTTCATTGCATAAATCTACACCTAAGAGGAAAAATCATAAATTTTCATAGTCACCTAATGTTGAAATAAGTGTTAATATTTACTTTGGCCCACAATCAACTTTGTATTGTAATAATTCGTTTCTTTCCATATGATCGCATGAGCTCCTTGATAGGTCACTTTATTGTATTATCTTATTATTATCCACTAGGTCGGTTGTTTACAGTTGACCATGGATAATGTTTATTATGGTGGTACTTGTTGAGTGGTGTTTTCACCCAATTGTGAAAGCACACTCTCCGGTAGGATTTGGGTTCCAAAATCCCCTCTTGCAAAGAAGTTAAACAAACAACTTCTCCAAGGTTCTTGTTATATTAGCATTTGTATATATGCATCAAATAAAGATATTCAATTTAAATGCTAGGAACACCTTAGTGATTGCAAGTAACTGTAAACAAGAGGCACTGTTGGTTTATTTTACCATGAAACTTTAATGATTGTTCATTGAAACCTGATAAAGTAAATGTGAGTTGGCCCTCATATGACCACGATGTAATGCTTTGATTCCTTTTATCTTGATGTTTTTAAGATAGATTTTATCTTGCATTAAATCCTCAATTATGAATAGGGTCCCAAATGTATTACATCGTGGTCATATGAGGGCCAACTCACATTTACTTTATCAGGGTTCAATGAACAATCATTAAAGTTTCATGGTAAAATAAACCAACAGTGCCCCTTGTTTACAGTTACTTGCAATCACTAAGGTGTTCCTAGCATTTAAATTGAATATCTTTATTTGATGCATATATACAAATGCTAATATAACAAGAACCTTGGAGAAGTTGTTTGTTTAACTTCTTTGCAAGAGGGGATTTTGGAACCCAAATCCTACCGGAGAGTGTGCTTTCACAATTGGGTGAAAACACCACTCAACATATTGGCGCTAGAAGGAGGGCATGAAACGGTTTATTTCATCATGATTTTAAATGCTTAAAATTGCTTAAGAGCTTTACAACACATTTGGATTGTTCATACAGAAATAAAGTGATTTAATTTTTCAGAATTTTGGTCTCATGCAATTACTTTTCATTTGATTTTAATGAATACATCTCTTAGTTGATGCTAACTTGATTTCTGTTTTATATTGCAGGTTGAATATTCAACAGATTTGGTTCTAAAATTACATTTTAAGTTCACTAATGGCAACACTTGAGGAGCAAAGGGTATCCTTAAGAAAAAGACTAACATCTCTAAGAGAAAGAATGGTATCAATGATAGAGGATCATTATAAGAGTTTGTCTATACCTGTGGTACCATATCAAATTCCTACAATGTTATTGGATTTTCTACGGTGTTTTAATCAAGAGGTGCCACTAGGATACTTGCAAAAATTGCATGTTTACAAGGATGCATTATGTAGATTCCAGATTTTTTATGAGGAGATTGCTTGTAAATTATTTGCATACATTTTGGATGATAGACCATTCTTTTGGTATGGCCAACTACCTATGGAGGTTAGGACTTCTTGGATACAATTAGAAGCAGCCTATCTTTACCATTTTGGTAACCAGGTTGACTTAGAAATCCTGAAAAATCAGTTTACCTCCATATGTAAAGAGCCTAATGAATCCTGGAGTCATTTCAATGGAAGATTTCGTGAGTTGCATTCCCAAATGTGGGAAAATTTTGACACATCAGAGGAGGAAGCCATGGAAGTATACCTAGAAGCCATACACCCCACACTTGCTTCATTTATTGAGGAAAAACTGAGTGGTTTGTCTTTAGAGAAAATCCAGGAGGTCTTAGAAGAGATAGAACGACAAGGTCTTGAAGAAGAAAAGGCACAACATGTTCATATGAGAGATAGTTCTTTTGATGCCAACCTACACCAACCATCAAACATAGTACCCTCTACTCCAATAATATCTAAGGTAAATGATCAAGGGGATAATTTGAGTACTACATTGAAGGTCTTTTCCTTAAAGCACTTAATTGTTCATCTTGATGAAAATTTGATTTCATTTAAGAGGGATAAGTTAAAGTGACATTTTGAAGCTACATTTGGGACCCTATTCATCATTGAGGATTTAATGCAAGATAAAATCTATCTTAAAAACATCAAGATAAAAGGAATCAAAGCATTACATCGTGGTCATATGAGGGCCAACTCACATTTACTTTATTAGGGTTCAATGAACAATCATTAAAGTTTCATGGTAAAATAAACCAACAGTGCCCCTTGTTTACAGTTACTTGCAATCACTAAGGTGTTCCTAGCATTTAAATTGAATATCTTTATTTGATGCATATATACAAATGCTAATATAACAAGAACCTTGGAGAAGTTGTTTGTTTAAATTCTTTGCAAGAGGGTATTTTGGAACCCAAATCCTACCGGAGAGTGTGCTTTCACAATTGGGTGAAAACACCACTCAACAATACTTATACCTCATCTTCTCAAACCATTTGATCATTGATTAGATGCTCATTATTTTTTATCGAGATTATAGGTCTAAAGACACCTTTTCGATATGTGTTATTACTATGTGCTATTTATAATTTTTTTTATTAGTAATGTGTTGATTCCATTTGTGAACCTCAATATATTGTAAATTCAAACATTATTTCAAAGTGGTTATAAATTTCTACTAATAAATTCCAACTCCAATTTGTGATATTTTCTAGTATTTCTAGAAGTAGTAATGATACATTTGAAAGTAGTATTGGAAGAATTGGTGTGAAGGCACTCACTACAGTCCCTAATAAAAGGACATGGTTGAACAAAAGAATAAATTTATTTTGGAGATAGCATTCCAAGAAAACAAAGACTAAGTTTTGGGGTAAAACATTGACTTGTGTTGAACATATCATCAATAAGACATTGAATTAGGCAGTCCAAGATATGATATATTTTTAGATATTAATAGTATTTAAGCCCGATGTTTCAATTTTAAGAATATTTGGGTCAATTGCATCATCACATATCTCCAAAGATAAGTGAAATAAGATCTAGGTTGAGTCATCACCGCATTCATATGGAATATAGTGAAAACTCTAAGGTTAATCATCTTTATGATCCTACCACTTAGAATTATTTTATTCAATTAATGTGGTTGTTGAGCAAGGTGCAACAATAGTATTGTCATTGTTGTTAACATAGTCAGTTATATCTAATGATGCAGTGGACAGGAAGTTCAAAAGCCATTCATATGCAGAAGATAGGATTTCAAAGGTTGCTCAGATTATGTACAGTGATTGTCCAAGAAAACCGAAGTGGCCCATATGCAAAAGATCAAAGAAAAAGACCAGTAAGAAAAGTGTCATGATATCGTGACATAAACAACAGGCAAGAAAAACTATCACGATTTCACGACATGTTGGAAGAGAGAGAAAAAGCAGGAAAAACTATCACGATTTTGTGACATGTTGGAAGAGAGAGAAACAATAGGATAAACTGTCACGATTTCGCGACATGCTGGAAAAGAGAAAAGGCAAGTGGAAAAACTGTCGCGATTTTGTGACATGTTGAAATAAAAAAAGACAAGTGGAAAAACTATCGTGATTTCGCGACATGTTGAAAGAAAAAAGACAAGTGGAAAAACTGTCACGATTTCACGACATGTTGAAAGAAAAAAGACAAGTGGAAAAACTGTCACGATTTCGTGACATGTTGGAAGAGAGAAAGGCAAGTAGAAAAAGTTTCGCGATTTTGTGACATATTGCAAGAGAGATAGTATAGAAGAAAAAGTGTCACGATTTCGTGACATGTTGGAAGAGAGAAAGGCAAGTAGAAAAAGTGTCACGATTTCGTGACATATTGCAAGAGAGATAGTACAAAAGAAAAAGTGTCACGATTTCACGACATGTTGGAAGAGAGAAAGGCAAGTAGAAAAAGTATCACGATTTCGCGACATGTTGGAAGAGAGAAAGGCAAGTAGAAAAAGTGTCACGATTTCACGACATATTGCAAGAGAGATTGTACAAAAGAAAAAGCGTCATGATTTCATGACATATTGCAAGAGAAAGAGCAAAGGAAAGAAAGTGTCGTGATATCGCGACATGTCACATTTTCGCGACCCGAAGGCAAGAGAAAGAGCAAAGGAGATAAAGTGTCGTGATATCGTGACATGTCGCATTTTCGTGACCCGAAGGCAAGATAAAGAGCAAAGGAGAGAAAGTGTCATGATATCGTGACATGTCGCGTTTTCGTGACCCGAAGGTAAGAGAAAGGGCAAAGGAGAGAAAATGTTGTGATATCGTGACATGTCACATTTTTGTGACTAAATGAGGAGAGAGAAAGTACAGAGGCATAAGTGTTGCGATATCGTGACATGTATTTTTGGGGACCAAAGCAAGGAGAAAGAGAGAGTAAGCAAAAGTGTCATGATATCGCAACATGTTGCTTTTTCATGGTTGAGTTGAAGCCGACGAAGACCTATGACAATCGACTAAGATTAGGGTTTGTAATCGACTAATATTAGGGTTTGCAGTCGACTAAGATCAGGGTTTACAACCGACTAAGATTAGGGTTTTGATCATGAAAATGTTGTTATAAAAGGAAGGTTGTTTGAAGAATTAAAGGTTGTTGAAGTGTGCAAAGTTCAGTCATAGAGCGCAGAGTGCAAGTCGTGTCGAATCGTGCTAAGTGTGAAATTCACAAAGGAAGTAGAGTGCGCAAAAGGGAGAAGATGATCGTTCAACTATGATGCAACAAATTGTACGAAGTGATTTCACAGAGGAAGTAGAGTGCAAAAAAGGGAGAATACGATCGTTCGACTGTGATGCAGCAAATTGTGCAACGTGATTTCACAGAGAGAGTAGAGTGCGCAGAGATCGCAAAGGTGAAGCAGATTAGTCGGGGTCTTGTAAAAGTGAAGGTATCTTTATGTTAATATTCTAGATTCATAATTCAAGTCCAGGTTGCATCTTGGCATCAGGGGTTAGTGCTCCTTTTTGTTGGTGCAGATAAATAAGGGGTTGGTGCTCCTTCCAGTGGGTGCTGGTAAAGTGATTGTAAAGTTGTTGCTTTGCAAAGGCTAGATTTGGATGGTAGTCCAAGCAGTAATTTTTGAGGAGTAGCCACATTGGTGAACCTTGTTAAATCTTGTGTTGTGTGATGCTCTTTTGTTATTCTTGTTGTATCTTGTAATAAGTTTTAATTGCTGCTATTTTAAGAGCTATAAATTCAATATTAAAGAGCTACACTAATTCACCCCCCCTCTCAGTGTCATTGTAAGACTAACAATTGGTATCAGAGCTAAGTTCTTGTACAAGCCTAATCAGCTAAGGTGATCTTGGAACTAACACAATGGCAGGTGGTGAAGGTTTCTCATCAAACAAAGCACCATTGTTTGATGGATCTAATTACGCATTCTGGAGAATCAGGATGCAGACATATATCTATGCTTTGGGATATGACATTTGGGATTTAGTAGTTAGTAGTTACACAATACCCAGCACTCCTCCAAAAGAGGCTAATGAAAATAAACTATTTGAGAGTAACTCAAAAGCAAAGAATGCTATTATGTGTGGATTAGTAGACAGTGAACTAGTAAATATCATGAGCTGTGATACTGCAAAAGATATATGGGACAAACTAAGGAGTATTCATGAAAGAGACGATAAGATCAAGGAGGTAAAATTACAGACACATCAAGCTCAGTTTGAAGCATTGAAAATGAACGATGATGAAAACATTGAGGCATATATGTTGAGAGTCAATGGAATCATTAATGCGATTAGAGGGCTCGAAGAGGATATTGGAGACTCTTTTGTCATGAAAAAGGTACTAAGATATCTTCCTCAAAGGTTTGATTCCAAAGTCTCAGTGATAGAAGAAGCTAAAAATCTAAATTATTTCAATATAGATGAGATGTATGGTTCTTTGACTGCACATGAGATGAGGATAGAAATATCTAAACCCACAGACAGAGAAGCGGATTTTAAAGCCCTTAAAAATAAAAACACAAAACAAGAGTTTGAGGAAGAAGAGACATCGGATGAAATGGAAGCAAAGTTTGTTAGAAAACTGAAAAAGGGAAAAGGAAAATACAGAGGGAAGCTACCATTCAAATGTTTCAATTGTGGAGGCGTTGGGCATTTTGTGACTAAATGTCCACTTAAAGAGAAGAACAAAAATGATGAAGGGTCGCACCAAGAAAGAAGTGACTAGAAGATGAAAATGAATTTCAGAAAAGGTAATTTCAAGAAGAAAAGTTTCATCTCCAAGAATGTCAGTTCATCGAGAAACGACTCCGGTGAAGAGTCTGAAGAAGAAAAATATAAAGCTCTTTTCATGGCATTTGAAGAAATTAAATCAGAAAAGGGAGAAGGAGTGACCTCTGAAGTTTGTGGAGAAAACCTTGAGGCTAAAGTGGATCTAGAAGGTGAGTTGATCTCTTCACTTGAAGAGTGGAAGATAGAAAAGAAAAAGAATAATGATGAAGGAGGTTTAGTAAAATTTGGAAATAATGATGGAGCCAAGATAGTCGGCAAAGGCTTAGTTAAAATTAGTGATGGAAGGATTAAGTCAGAAGAAGTCCTGTTTGTGGATGGGTTGAAACATAACTTATTAAGTGTAAGTCAGATTTGTGATAAAGGTCATGAAGTAGTTTTTATGAAGCAGGGTTGTGAATTCAGAAAAATAAACAGTGGAAAATTGATAGCAACGGGATCAAGAACATCTGGTAACCTGTACACGCTCTCAGAGACTTCAAAATGAACCTATTTTATTGGATAGGAAGAAGAAAATAGGTTGTGGCACAAGAGACTTGGTCATATCAATTTTGATAATCTAGTAAAAATCACCTAAAAAATGGCAATGAGAGACATTCCAATCATCAGCAAACCTGCAAAAATCATTTGTGCTTCATGCCAAAAGGGGAAGCAAACTAGAGTCACATTCAAAACCAAAGAGTACTACACAAGCAAACCGTTGGAACTCATACACACTGATTTATGTGGTCCCATGAGAACTCAAAGCATAAATGGTGACAAATATTTTATGTTGTGTATTGATGACTATTCTAGAATGACATGGATATTTTTCTTGAAGCATAAATAGAAGCTTTTGATATGTTCAAGATTTTCAAAAACCAGGTTGAGAATGAAACAGGGAAAAGGATAAAATGTTTAAGATCAGATAAAGGAGGAGAATTCATTTCAGAAGAGTTTGTAGAGTACTGTGAAAATTACGGTATTAGGAGACAGTTCTCAGCAGCCAGGATACCTCAGCAAAATGGAGTGGTAGAAAGAAAGAACATGACAGTGCAGAAAATGGCATGGACTATGTTGGCTGAAAGCAGAGTAGCAGACAAATTTTGGAAAGAAGCAGTCCATACTGTGGTGTACATCCAAAATAGGTACATGCTAAGAACACATGAAAGCAAAACTCCTTATGAATTATGGTTCGGTAAAAGAGCAACAACAAAATACCTCAGAGTTTTTTGCAGCAAGTGCTATATCAAAAGAACTAAAGATAATCTTGGTAAGTTTGAAGATAGAGCATATGAAGGTATTTTTGTTGGTTATTCATCTAGAAGCAAAACTTAAAAATGCTACAACAAAAGGCTAAAGAAAATTATGGACAGTGCTGATGTTAAATTTGATGAAGGTAAAGAATGAGTAATTAGCTATGAAACAAACTACCCAATCTATGAAGAGGTTATTGAAGGAGATGAGGAAAACAAAATTGAAAAGATAGAAAAAATTGACTCAGATGATGTAAGTTGTGATTCAGAAGCGGAAGAGAATAAGAAATTCAAAACAAGCAGCTGGCAAAAAAATCATCCTAGAGATCAAATAATTGGAGACCCCAAAGTTGGTGTTCAAACAAGAAGAAGAGTAGTAAGTAACTACTCTCTATTATCCAACATTGAGCCCAAAAATGTTGCTAAAGCAAGCAAAGATGAAGGTTGGATGAAGGCAATAAATGAAGAATTAGACCAGATCGAGAAAAACAAAACTTGGGAGTTAGTACCTAGACCTGCGAACAAAAATATAATCGGGACTAAATGGATCTTTCGAAACAAATTGAATGAATACGGACAGGTAGTTAGAAATAAAGCAATATTGGTATGCAAGGGGTATGCACAAGTTGAAGGCATTGACTTTGAGGAAATGTTTGCACCAGTATCTAGACTAGAGGCAATCAAAATGTTTTTGGCTTTAGCAGTCTACAAGAATTTCAAAGTTTATCAAATGGATGTGAAATCAGCGTTTTTGAATGGGAAACTTGAAGAAGAGGTTTATATTGAGCAACCAGATGGGTTCCAACTTGGTGATAATCCCAATTTTTTTTGTAAGTTGAAGAAAGCATTATATGGCTTAAAACAGGCACCCCGAGCATGGTATGCAAGGCTAGACAACTATCTCTCCCAACAAAGGTTTAAGAAAGGTATGGTGGATAGTAATTTGTATATCAAAATAGAAAACGAGCATCTTATTGTTCTTGTTGTATACGTAGATGATATCATATTTGGCAGTAGCAAAGATGAGTCATGTAAAGTTTTAGCAAATAAGATGCAGAAAGAATTTGAAATGTCAATGATTGGTGAACTTTCGTATTTCCTTAGGTTGCATGTTAATCAAAATAAGAAGGGCATATTTATTTCTCAAGTTAAATATGTGAAAGAGATGTTAAAAAAGTTCATAATGGAGGATTGTAAGCCAGTTAGCACACCCATGACGATAGGTTGCAAGTTGAGCAAGGATGAAAAATCTCCAACTATTGATCAAACCATGTACAGATCTATGATTGGAAGCTTACTATACCTGATAGCTACCAGACCAGATATTTTGCAGGCAGTATGCATGGTAGCATAATTTTAGGCCAATCCCAAGGAGACTCATGTGATAGCAGTGAAAAGGATCCTTCGGTACCTCAAGGGTACTATGGAATATGGTTTATGGTATCCGAAAGGTAAAGAATTCACCCTTATTTTGTATTTAGATGCAGATTGGGCAAGCTGTGTAGATGATAGAAAGAGTACCAGTGGAGGTGCATTCTATCTTGGAGATAGATTGGTTGCATGGCGCAGTAAGAAATAAGAATCAATTTCATTGTCGATAGCAGAGGTAGAATATATTGCAGCGACAACATGTTGTACGTAGGTATTGTGGATGAAACAAAATCTGAAAGATCTTGGTATTAGTTTTGTAGCACCCTAAAATTGACGTAGTAAAACCTTAATAATTACAATTACTCTAGTAAATCATTCAAATTCAAATTTTAACCTCCCAAACCGCCCGTTAACCATCGTGTAATCCGTTTCCTCCTTTCCCATGCCATTTTTAGAGGTTGTTTTGACCGTTTGACGATATCGTCGTCGATCAGACGATATCGCCTCAGATCGAACGATTTCATCTGGGCTAGGACGTCCAGACGATCTTGTCCCAAAACTGATTTTGCACAATTAGCTTCTATTCCAACGACGTCTCTAATCCGGGCAGAAGCATGTCTGCGTCATTAGAGACCCTTCCCCATTGGAGATCTCCCAAATAGGGATGATCTCCAACCTCCTAACCTCCCTCCTAAGCTTATTTAATCCTAAGCCCTCCCCTTAGCACCCCCTTGGCTGAAATTCTCTAAAAATTGACTTCACACGCATTAAGACATCCCAAATTATTATTTGCATTAGTTCTATTCAAATTTTGTTGTAGGTACCTTAGTGTTTTTCAGTCGAAGCAAGCTTACATCGTCGCAGACGATCCTGTTCAGATCGGAGGCGATCCTGTCGAATCAGAGATGATTTCGTACCAATGCGAGATGATTTCGACTGCAGTCAACATTGAGGCAATCAGTGCCCAAAGTTTGCATTTCTTCATCTCTTCAATCTATTGTTTTATTCTGCAATTAGCTAGTTTATTTGTTATTTTATGTTATCTTGCATCTTGGAGTTCACCCATGTAGCTTTAAATGCATAATTAAGTCACCAATTGCCATTAAATCATCGTAGTACACTTGTATTTTGTTCATTATTATCATGTTAATGTTATTGTTGTCATTTTACACTGTTTCCCTCTGTTAGAATAGTTGCATTTTCTGTGTTTTGCACCTATTTCTCTGTTTGCAGGTCTCTGATGAATTCGTCAGATCTCAGACGATCCTGTCAGATCTCAGATGATTCTGTCGAATTCCAGACGATCCTGACTGCTTCAAGAATCAGAATCTTCATCAGACATCCGGATCAGGTATTTTCTTTTAATATTGCTTAATTTCTTTGTTTTCTGTCTTAATTCTATTTTTTGTATTCATTTAATCTGCATCTTCATATAGAATAGCTTAGACGCATTTTGGCCAAACCTAGGACTTGGATGCTTAAGGCTAAAACTAAACACATCAAACACATTCCCAACCTAGGCGTGGAAACTGCCATTAAATGTTTCCTGGTGAACCCACCATCCATCAAAAAATCACCATAATACACCTCCCTTGAGAGGCGGGACCTTCGCAAGGCCTCTCAGTCCGAGGTACCATGCCATCCTTTTCCCATCCTCCTTCCGGGCACGGATCCTATAGCCTGAAGGTAAGGATGTGAAAAATTTGGAGCGATACATTTTGGTGAACCCGACGTGAATGCATTTTAAACCTTTTGAAAAAAAAAACAAAATAAAAATAAAAACAACCAAAACATAGATGCATTTCAAATCATTTAAAATTAATAAGTTGCATGTCATGTTTAGATGGTAGCTCCTAAGAAAATATTAGCAATTACTATAAATGTTGAAAACCAATTGGCAGCCATAGAAATCAATTCTGTGCTTAGTGTGCCCGAAACAGATAGAAATCAACTCTTGTGGGACGAACTTGATAGAAGACTTAGTGTCATTTCATCTAGGTCAACAAAACTTAAACAAATCAAGAGGCTTGTCCTAGATAGAATCCTGGATCCTCATCAACTCGTCTTTTATCATGAACTTCAGAGAGCCTGCCATAGATGGTTAGCTTATAGGAGAGCTCTTGTGTCTTCAAAATTTTTCACCTTCGAGGAATACCTCAAGAACACAGTTGTGGTACACCAATTTCTAGTTCATATAGAATCCCAAGAAACTGATCTTATGATTAGAAGAAGATGGAACAGAATTCCTAGAGCTATGTTGTATCGTGAATATTGTCGTGAGAATTATTATTATCAACCAGAATCTGAAATACATGGTATTTCTATAGCTCTTTTCATTAAATTTTTGAAGGAAAACTTTCAATTTGAAGAAGAACACTTCATGACTCCTGAAGAACTCGAGCCCATTAATGATATTTATAAATTGTTTATAGAAAACTAGATCATTACTTTCAGTATTATTTCTTGCATTTATTGTGTTATTTGTTATCTTTACAATATTATTTCAAAAACAAAGAAAAACTAAAAAACATAACAAAAAACCAAAACCTTTCATTTTAAATATTGTAGTAGGTATATAATTAATATATACCTCTTAAGCTTGTTGCATATATATATATATATATATATATATTTGCTGAAATCTAAAATTAAGCACAATGCCTAAACTTAGGAATGGTAAACAAACTGAAGGAGAAGAAGAAGATTGGTTAGAAGATAAAACTAGAGACCCAAATGTCCTTCCTGAAGATCCAATTCCGAAAGGAGAAACTCTAGATCAACCAGAAGATGACCTAGGTGAAGACAATGAACAAGAAGAAAATGTTAAAGAGGATGGATCCTCATCCCCTAGAGTAGCTCCAGATGGAACTATTGCTTTTGACAACGTAGATCATTTCTAGAAATTTTTCCATAATAACATTGGTGTTCTTAATATGGCAGTTCGTATGGATAAAGGGCAAATTAGTGACACTCAAGCAGCCATGGAACATATGTTTGATGTGCGCACTAATCCCTTGTCTTTCATTGATCAAGAAAGTGATAAGGCTGGACCATCCAATAGAGATATGGTCACTATGATTCAAAACATGTCAAAACAACAAGTTACCCAACCTCCTAAGGAACCTGTTATTCAGCCTAAAATCATTCCCACACAAAAGAAAACTTCCTTCACTGCTTTACTTCGCCAAACTATTGATCAATATGCTTCAAGTAAACAAAAACCTAAAATGAAGTCAAACACCAATTTTCAACAATCTGGAATACAACATAATACAACTTCAAAATTCCTTCATAACACCTTTCCTACCAACAATTTACACAATAGCAACATAGCATCTAATCTTCATGTCCCTCCATCATATGCTCACAAATCCCATATCAATGCCCTACCAAACCAATATGGTGGGCAAACTAGTAATCTGGAAGCCATGGTGAAACAGTTAGCTTCGCGTATGGACCAGATAGATCCTTACCGTCCCTCGTACAATTATCGAGAGATATGTAGTCAACCTTTGGATCCCATAGTTGTAGCACAACCATACCCTAAGCATTTTCCCATGCCTATCTTGCCTATATATAAAGGAACCGAAGATCCCATAGAGCATCTTCGCATGTTTAGGATAGCATGTCATGATATATCACATGATGACTTGCTATTACTAAAAATGTTCCCAAAAAGTTTAGGTGGAATGGCATTAGAGTGGTACTATCAATTGCCCACTCATTCCTTGAGAAACTTTGAAGAAACAACTGAATATTTTGTCCATCAATTTAGTGCCTACATCGAGAGGCATGTAACCATTAAATATTTATACAACTTAAAACAAGACAAGGATGAATGTTTTGTCGATTTCTTAGCTAGATGGAGGCAGTTGATAGGAAAACTGCACTTTGTGCTACCTTATAGGGAAATGTTGGACATTTTTATCAATAATTTACAAGAACAAATATCTTATGAGCTATCAACCGCTACTTTAACTACCTTCGATCAAGCTATAGATTTAGCTCGAAGAGTAGAAGATGCCCTCATTAGGAGAGGCCAACTTAGGAAGAAGGATGATGAGAAAACATCCAAAAATCAATATAAAAACAAACAAGTTGTTGGTGACGGAGTCACTGACAACAGAAATGTTGCTAATATCAATGCAACAAAAACAACAAAAAAATTTATATTGAAACCTCCTGATAAGCCTCCTCGAGAATTTACTAGATTGAATCAACCGTTATCAACTATTTTACCTCAATTACTCGAAAGAGGTTTGATCCAATTACCAGCTATCCGAGAACCTGATCCAACTATACCCGGATACAGAGCTGACTTACACTGTGATTTCCATAGAGGACCTGGACACTCTACCAACGCTTGTAAAAGGTTGAAACATAAAATACAGGATCTGATTGATAATAATGAAATGGAGGTGCAAGCCTTCCAACCTAAACAAAATGCTCCTAATAATCCTCAAAAGAACATTCCCCAAAATCAAAATCAAAATGCTAATCAATCATTAGACATATTTCAACACCCTTTACCAAGACATGGTAAAGAGGTGGCCAATCAAATCGAACATCATAATGTTCCTCCTCCTACCCGATATGTAGGAACCATTAGTGGACATTTACTTAATCCTGATCCTCAAATATTTGACACAACCTTATCCCTGGTTACGACCAGGCCCCTACATAATATTCCAACTCCAGATTCTAGTGATATAGAATCAGATACTGAAAGTGAGATAGACATCACTTCAAACCAATCGAATAGTTCTGAAAATGAATCAGATCCTATTCAACCCATCACAGATGCTATGGTTCCAGAAGAACCATTTCCTAGAAGAGTTACTACTCGACCTTCTTCTAATCAATTCCTCCCAAATGAACAAGCCATAAACGCTCGACCGAGACCAGTTCAACATCCTCAATATAACATTGTAGGTACCATTGGAGTCATTACCCGACAACAGGCTCAAAATTCTCAACAAGAACCAAACCAGAATGATGGATCAGCTCCATTTGTTTTGAAAAATCCCAATAAAGGGAATCATGCTTCCAATGTTCAACCTAAACCCCCTTACAATATTAATGAGCAATTATCCAATACTACAACCAAAATTTCCCTTTTGGATTTATTAAGATCTTCTCCTACCCATAGGGATGAGTTGATGCTTACATTAAGCCAAATGATGGTACCTCAAAACATTCAACTTGAAGCCATGGCCAATACTATCATCACTCGAGAAGTTGATTGTATTGACTTTCGGGATAAAGATATCCCACAACACAGTTTACATAAGGATAATCCCTTATATATTATTGCTCTAATTGGAGATGTAGCTATTAAACGAGTCCTGATTGATAATGGTTCATCTCTAAACATTTGCACTTTTGACTTCTACCAACGATTTGGCTTTAGAAGTGATGAAATGAAGAAAATTGACATGATTATCAAAGCTTTCAATGACGAAACACAAGAAACATGTGGAGTTATTACCATCCCATTGCAAGTTGGTCCTCGAACTCTAGATACCACCATGTTTATTGTACATTGCCCCGCATCGTACAATATACTCTTGGGTCGTCCTTGGATCAATGCAATGCGGGCTGTCCCATCAACTTTACACCAATGTGTTAAATTCGAATTTAAAAATCAGTTGGTCACTATCCATGGTGACCCTAGACCCTTTGATATGTGTGCTTTGGCAGAACCCGTTGGAGTGCAATTTTGCCCTGCTCTGTCATCCACACATCCTAATTCTTATTTTTCATCTAAAACTGTGAAACACACACCCATAGCTTCACCTATTTCCCCTCCATTAATTTCATCCTCCTATATAGATCAACAATCTTCTAAACAAACCACTCTAGAACCTCAAAAAGATCTTCAATCTACAACCAATCCTTCATGTTCTATCCCTATAATTTCAAAACCTATAGACCCATCTATTAACACTTCCACATTATCAACATCTATCATACCTTCCACATCTAAAGATATAGGGAATGATCCTTCTACATCTTATGCTCTTTCTGATGAACTTTTACCGCATTTATCCACAATCTTAATATCAGAAAAAACAAATGCTTTCATGCAAGATTCAATTCTTTTAAATAACTTGCCGCCATCTCCTCGTACTTTGGGCCTCCCACAACCTATGGGAAGTACTTACCAAGTCGGGAGTTGTGCCTTCATTTATAAAGGATATGACTCAGGAAGAATCCCTCGGAATATCAAAACTCATCATGAGGGATATGCTCGATGTTATTTTACCAATGAATATATTAAAGCTAAACCCATAATGCTTAAAATGGGATATAAAGGGAAAGGCTTGGGACCTTTCCAAAATGGCATGAAAGAACCTTTCGAGGTAGAACCGTGGCCTACCCACTGTGGTGTGGGCCTATTTCCTAGTAAGGGTCAACCCTTTCCTTTTGAAGATGATGATCAACTCATATGTTATCAAGATTATTTGGATAGGCGTGATGATTTGCCTCTAAAAAATCAGCCATTTACATGTAACATGCTATCCATAGCTTACCCCGAAATGATTGTTGACTCCGATGAGGAGTTGGAAGGAGATATCTTCCATGATGTCTCCGTTGAAGAGATGTTACACAATGGATTTTATTTTGATGGTTCTATACCAACTATAGCCCAACTTGAGGCCACTAATCCTCAAGATGAATTATCCAAATTAACCTTACAAGAATTACAAGAATTGGGCGTTTCACCCGCCCCACCTAATTTTGAAAGAGATCTACACATGGAGGTAGAAAACGTCATTAAAATTAATATTGGAACTGAGGATAGTCCTCACATAATCAATATTGGATCAGAATTAAGTCAAGAAAAACAAGAACAATACATTGCATTCCTTAAAGAATATGAAGATGTCTTCGCTTGGACATACGAAGATATGCCAGGTCTAGACCCTTCTGTAGTCATGCATCACCTAGTGGTCCATCCGGATGCTAAACCTGTTAAACAAAAACTTAGAAAAATGCATCCCAAAGTGGCTCTGCTAGTCAAAGGGGAGTTAGAAAAACTCCTGAATGTTGTTTTTATACAAGCTATTGATTATGCTGAATGGATCTCAAATGTAGTTCCAATTACCAAGAAAGAAGCCACCAAAGTTAGGGTTTGCATAGATTTTAGAGATATTAATGCTGCATGCCCTAAAGATGATTTTCCTCTTCCAAACATGGATCAAATCATTGAATTTACTTTCGAGAGTGGGATGATGTCCTTAATGGATGGATTCTCCGGTTATAATCAGATCAGGATAGCTCCTGAAGATCAGGCTAAAACAGCCTTTATTACCCCCTGGGGTACCTTTTGTTGGAAAGTGATGCCATTTGGCTTAAAGAACGCAGTGCAACCTATCAACGAGCTATGACTTATATTTTTCATGATATGATGCATGATATCCTACATGATTATGTAGATGATATTATAGCTCGCTCTATTAATGAAGATAATCATTTAGATGATTTGAGAAAAGTTTTTAATCGATTACGAGAATATCTTATTCGATTAAATCTAGCCAAATGCATATTCGGAGTTAAGTCCGATAAACTATTAGGGGTTTTAGTTTCTTTACGTGGTATCAAAATTGACCCTCTCAAGATTGCGGCTATCACTGATATGCCCGCACCTACTAATATATCTGAGTTACGAAGTTTACAAGGTAAGCTTCAAGCCATCCGTCGCTTCATCGATAAGTCGACGAACAAAACCGGTCCCTTTCTTAAACTTCTTAAGAAGGATGTCCCTTTTAATTGGGATGACGAATGTAGAGAAGCTTTTGAACTTCTCAAACAATACCTCCTTAATCCACCCGTGCTTTCACCACCTAGACCTGATCGCCCATTTCTCCTATATATTTCAGCTTCAGATTCTCCCTTAGGAGCTATGTTAGCTCAGCTTGATGATGCGAAGAGAGAACGTGCTAATTATTATATTAGCCGAACCTTCATTAGTTATGAAACCCGCTACACAACATTAGAAAAACTATGTCTAGCAGTCATGTTTGCTACGCAAAAATTATGCCATTATATGCTTAGTCAGAAAACTTATGTCATTGCTAAATACGATCCCTTAAGGTATCTCATGAGTCGACCTTATTTATCGAGTCGCAGGGTCAAGTGGGTTCTTGCTCTAAGTGAGTTTGATCTCACATTCATAGGACATAAGTCTGTTAAGGGTCAAATCATAGCAGATCAATTAGCTGCTGCACCCTTAGAGTCTACCCATCCCCTCATCATTGAGTTTCCCGATGAATGCCTTCAATTAGAGGCGAACCATATTGAACAATGGTCCTTATACTTTGATGGAGCCCGATGCATGAGTGGGGTCGGTGCGGGTATTATTTTAATATCCCCACAAAAACATCTTATTCCTCTGTCCTTCAAATTAACATTTGCTTGCACCAACAATACTACTGAATATGAAGCTCTAATCCTTGGATTACGAGTTGCCTTGGCGCTAAAAATTAAACATCTGTTAGTTTTTGGTGATTCTCAACTTGTTATAAACCAAATTAATGAAGTTTATCAGACCAGAGATGATAAACTGTGCCCATATAAAGCCTATGTTTTACAATTAATGTCTCTATTTGATCAAGTTACCTTGGAAGCTATTCCTCGAACTTGCAACCGTGCAGCTGATGCTATGGCCGCAACTGCATCTCTCCTCCCCTTGGAGTTAGATGACGAATATGCCACTATCATTATTCATCGACTCCAAGAACCCTCTTCAAATAAGTCATGCTTAGAACCTTTGGATGTGTTTCTAATCAATGAAACTACTCCTAAACCTTGGTATACGGATATATTTGATTTTCTCCAAAATGGGACTTTCCCTACCAATTCTAATAGAAACCAGCGTCGGTTATTACGTAGACGAGCAAGTCGATTTGTAATAATTGGCAATACTTTATATAGGAGATCTTTTGAAGGTATCCTATTAAGATGTTTGAATTTAGAAGAATCCAAATCAGCCTTGAGTGAAGCCCACGATGGATCTTGTGGAGGACACTTCAGTGGTAGTGTCATTGCTAAAAAGCTCCTTAGGATAGGATACCTTTAGGATAAAACTCCTATGCCTTTAGCTTCCTGCACTGGCACACAAGTTTCTAAATTGATTTTTAATCAAATCATTTGTAGGTTCGAAATTCTTGCAAATCTCATCTCTGACAATGGAACTTGTTTCAAAAATAAAGATGTTAAAAAATTATGCAAAAAATACAAGATTCAACATCGCCGGTCCACTCCCTATTATCCTCAGGGTAATGGTCAAGCAGAAGCATCTAACAAAACCTTAATCAAAATCCTTAAAATATTGGTCAATAAAACTAGCCGCGACTAGCACATTCAGTTATATCCAGCCTTGTGGGCCTATCAAACTAGTGTTCGAACCCCCACTGGAACTTCACCATTTGTTTTGGTTTATGGTGCTGAAGCCGTTTTTCCCTTTGAATTAGAAGTTCCTTCTTTGGTTCTACTACTTCAAGATACCAAAGTAGGAGATGAATATCGAACTGGCAGACTCAGCCGACTGGAACTCCTAGATGAAAAATGCATCAATGCTTTGGAGCATCTCCGTGCCTACCAAAACAAGCTTAAAAGATCATATGCTAAAAAAGTTCGTCATCGATCCTTTGAGATCGATGACCTTGTTTTAAAAGAAAATAAAAAAAATACTAATGCAACTAAGGACCTTAAAGGTAAATTTGAGCCCAACTGGCTTGGACCATACATTATCATTGCTAAATTTGAATCGGGAGCATACAAATTATCTACCTTAGATGGTAAAGAACTTAAAGAACCCATGAACATTTTGCATCTTAAACGTTACTATGTATAAATTTGGTCATTTCATCCTTGTATATATTTGTTTAAAATATTTCAAAATCACTATCTTGTATTTCTTTCAATTTATAAATTCAAAAACACCAAAAACATTCATAATCATCAAAATCTTCAAAACTACTTGTTGTCTTTTTTTATGGCACTTGTTAATTCTTTCAAAAAAAAAAAAAACAACAATATTCTTGACTCTTTCGAAACCAAAACAACATAAAGAAGAAAGAGAGAGTCAACATTCTCAAAACTTCTCAAAAAAAGTATTTATATATATCTCTTCTTACAAATGTTGCAATTATATGTTTCAAATTATTTTGGATAAATTAGCATTTATTTGGAATCCCTCACTTTCACAAACACAAAAATAAATATCTTGATTTTATCTGGCATGATTACTAATCTCTCTTATATCAAAGTCCACAAAATTCAATTAAATAAAGTTTGAGCACAGAGAATTGATCTTGTTATTTACTTAAACCAAGCACATCTTTTCACAATAAAATGATTATATTTGTAATTTCCATGCTTTGCTACATAGTAGAAGTGGTTTCTTGAGCGAAAAGTTTCCCCTGCTATCCTATCATGCACATGGTCTAGAATCTTTGAGAATTGGCAAAAGGACAAGCTCACCCCTACCTAGAATAAAAATCCCTTGCTCTACAGCTAATCCGAGCAAGTATCCCTAGTATAGAACAAAAAAAAAAAGCAAAGTTCAAGAAAAAGAGAAAAAGAAAAATGTTATTTTATATCATTACAGCAATGTTCCAAGCATTATCTCAAAAATCAAGCAAAAATACAAAAGAAAGAAAAAAAAAGAAAAAGCAATAAAATCCCTTTCCCTACCCTTTGAAAAGAAAAGAAGGGTTGATGAGCTTGAATCCCTGGAATTCTCAATTATTCGAAAACTATGAGGTAAGCCCCATAACAGGTGGTTTGTGCCCAACCTCGCTTGGCCTTGGGTAACTCCTAGTGTGGCGATATGTTTGTCACATTAGCGACCTTCTTTTGTATAGACCTATGTCTGCTTATGGATTAGCTAGCTCTTGATAATCCGACTTACATAGTAGTCTAGTATGGTTATATGCATCTACATCATGGTTAATGAACACTTATTTGGTTCATTCAAATCACTTGTATCATAGTACCTTGCTCAAACTAGTAAATGAACAATGCAATTGCACACACATTTGTATTTGAGAGATTTTGTGTATCATTATGATAAATCAAGATTGGAAATGAATTCACATATGCACATGGGATTCCTTATAAATCTAACCTTTGTCTTTAAGATACTTTGAAATATTTTTTTGCAAATTGTCTGGAATAATTCATTTTCTTCTTTAAAAGTACAGTTGTTTAGTATAAAGACAACTACATGCATAATAGAAAAATCAAAATTTCTTTCAAAACCATACAATCAAAACACACACACACACACACACACACAAAAATATATATATATATATATTATTGACTTTCGTGACGATGGTATAGTTCTAAAACCAAAATTGGAATTTTATGCCTAGCGCAAGTCTTCCTCTTCATATTTTCTATTTATTAAAAATCAACCATGCAATAAAACTATCTCTTTTTGGATTTCGCGATGATGGTATAAGTCTATACCTACATATTCTATGCCTAGCGCAAACCATTGTACCAATTTTTATTCCCCATTTATTTAAAAATCATAAAAACCATATGACTTAAATCATTCTGTTATACAATTATGTTTTCAAAACAAAAAGCAAACACATTATCACTATTTCATGTCATTATGTCAACCTTCAATTTTGCAATGATGGTATAATTCCTAGGGAATTATCCAAAAATTTTATCACACTTAGGAATTTATGCCTAGCAAAAATCATTTTAACATTATTTCATGCATACTATTTTTATGAAAATCTGAAAACAAACCATCATCATCATCATTTGCACCATTGCACCAAAGTCTTAAGACAAGTCTCTTAAGCACTCTTTTACTTTTTAACAATATTTCTATACTGGGATTAGCTTGACGACCGAGTGAGCGGCGACTCCATGAAATGGTCTATAATAGCGACAATGTCCTTTGAAATTATTGTTAGAAGTCCCTTTTTATTTTTTTATCACATCACATCACAAACAACCAATTTGTTACATCAGATTATTTCATTTAAAATCTTACAGCATGACATTCAAACCATAATATTTCCAATGACATAATTACATGAATCATCACATCAATCAATTAAAACATTAAAAGCATCATAAAAATACATAAGACACAAGTCATATGATCAAAAAATATCTCATCTATATATATATCAATAGTATATATACATCATATCAAAACCGGATCGGTATGCCACAATCCGTACCTCGGCATACTCAATCCTTCTATCAAAAAATAATAAATACTATCATATCAATATGTACAATGACATGTAGTAGTCTAGCCTTGAGAACCCCTCGAGCTCTCAGCCCTCATCTCCTCCCCCGCCCTGAGGTGGACGAGGTGGCCCCATCGCAAGTATGAGTGGTACTACGAGTCCTAGTCATCGATCGAGATGAAGTCCTCGACGACCCGATCTCGGATCGGCTCTACGATGTTAGCCGAAAGTGGTAATCTATCCTCCTCTGGCACCATCCGGTAGTATAGTGTCTGGTAGAAAGTGATTTGGGCAATAGCCCGTGCTAGCTCCTCAGTGCTCGCCCCTCCGCCCCATGCTCTGAGGCATGCAATCTCATCTCTGAGCTGTGTCACCTCAGCTCGATGTCATGCAACCTCCTCTTGTAGGGTCTGCACCTATGCCTGGAGATAGACTATCTCCACTCGAAGAGTCGCTGTCTCGCTACTCTCCCCAGTGTCAACACCCTTGCCCTTATCGGGCGATGGTGGCCTCTCTCTCTATGGAGAAGGGGGTCTCTCCTCCCTCCTCTCCCGCTGTCGTGGCCTCTCTTGCACTTGTGGCCTCCTCTGCCATCTCTCTCTATGACCCTGGGCCACCTCAATAGCCGCCTAGCACCGCCTCCCTATCCGATGCACAACTGCATGAATCGGACCCTAAGCCCTCGTCATTCGAGGAGGGTGGATGCCTGCGTACCAGGCATCATAGCCGTCGGCTACCCTTGCATCGTCCCCATCCATTGGCTGAATGGGGGCATCATCTGAGTCCTAACTCTAGAAGCGTTGCATATTTGGAGCCCCGCTGACTGTGGTGTTATCCCGGATAGTCCGAGAAAACTCGTAATCCCTGAGAGATGGGATCCCCTACTGTAGACCGAACAATCACAAAACTCGGTCATATCGGTGGAGCTCCACCTCTCCCCTCTCCATCCTCAACCAAAAGACTCACCTGATGTGAGCCAGCTCCTGTCCATCCTCGGCCCACCCTGGGTGCTCTCGCCAAGGCCTCCAGGTGATCTGGTCCGGGACAAGGTCATCCAGCAGTCTCCGGGACATCGGTAGGTCAATCCACCGCTATGACCCTCTCTGGAGCCACCAGTAGAAAACTCGGGGCCTCTCCCTGTCAACCCCTATCAAAGGAAGCCCTACCGGCCTTCGCACTATAATGTGCTCCCAACACCAAACCTGTAGAAGCGATGTCATCACTAGACATCGACCGCCCTTGTACACGACCCCATGTAGGATCCTGTACAACCGGCATAGAACAAAACTGCCCCAAGAGAATCTGTAGCCATGGTCTCGCATGTCGCAGATCACATCTTCTAGCACCCATGGTACCCTGCACCCGCTCTGGTGGCATAGTAGAAGTCCACCCACTACTCCGACCAAAACCTGTGTGAGTCTGGATGCCCCAGGCATCTGACGCGCCTCGATGTTCACTCCGCCCTTCTCCAGGGCGAAGCTCGGGTCACCACACAACCGCATCATAGCATGGCCCTGATTGGCCGTAGGAGTGATCAACCATCCTTGTATGGGGATCCTCAGAATCCTCCATACATCCTCCAATGTGGGAGTCATCTCCCCGTGGGTAGCTAGAAATAGCAAGAACCCGGATACCACCTCTCTGCCAGGGCTATCAGTAGCCCCATGTCTGTAGAAACTTGTGGCATTTCTGCCACATGCTGTAAGCCGGCTTGAGCCAGCTGATCCCGCTCTGCCTATGATAGAGCGGCCAAGTCATCTCTCAACCCTTCGTATTTCCATTCTCTGCTCTTTAGCAAACCTCTCTTGCAACATAAACAACAACAAAAAAAAAAATCATTAATAAAAAATCAATTGATTAAAAATGCAAGTTAAAATAAGTTCAATTTTATACAAATGATGATATCGTCCACTATTGGACGATATCATCCCCAATTTGAGCAGAATCGTCTCCGATTTTGCAAGCCGAAATCGTCCCTTATTTGACGAAATCGTCCCCCTTTCACCGATTTCGCCCTTAGACGAAATCGGCGAACTTGAGATGATTTCGTCGAAATTGGGACGATTTCGTCCCGACGACGTCGACGGCCCAAAAATGGCCGCGATGCTCAAAAATTGATCAAAATTCACCTAAAAAGCATGTAAATTCAACTTAAACCATTCTAAGCTAAGTTTAGACTCTTACCCGTAGCCCGCGCCGGACCTCTCGTCGATCTGTGTCGTCTCCACCATTTTTGCTTGCAGAGCTCTAAAAACCAGAAAAATGAACAATAAAAATGAATTAGGGTTTTACCCTATTTTTCTTAATTTTATTCAAAACACAATTAAAAACATTTTAAAATTTTGCTTTTTCGCGTTTTTACCTCAAACGTTCGATTTGGGTAAAAACACGGAGGGGGCACCATAGTAAGTCGTCGTACGATTCGACCAAGAATCGTCGCCTAAAAATGGGAATAATTTTTGCTTTCTCATAGATCGAGAAGAACTCATCTTTAACGCATTTTCTTTAGAAAATTCGCTAAAGAGGGGGCAAAATGTAGCACCCTAAAATTGGCGCAATAAAACCTTAATAATTACAATTACTCTAGTAAATAATTCAAATTCAAATTTTAACCTCCCAAACCGCCCGTTAACCATCGCTTAATCCGTTTCCTCATTTCTCATGCCATTTTTAGAGTTTGTTTTGACCGTTTGATGATATCGTCGCCGATCAGACGATATCGCCTCAGATCGGACGATTTCGTCTGGGCTAGGACGTCCAGACGATCTTGTCCCAAAACTAATTTTTCACAATTAGCTTTTGTTCCAACGGTGTCTCTAATCCGGGCAGAAGCGTGTCTGCACCATTAGAGACACCTCCCCATTGGAGATCTCCCAAATAGGGATGATCTCCAACCTCCTAACCTCCCTCCTAAGCCTATTTAATCCTAAGCCCTCCCCTTAGCATCCCCCTGGCTAAAATTCTCTAAAAACTGACTTCACACGCATCAAGACATCTCAAATTGTTATTTGCATTAGTTCTATTCAAATTTTGTTGCAGGTACCTTAGTGTTTTTCAGTCGGAGCAAGCTTACATCGTCTTAGATGATCCTGTTCAGATCGAAGGCGATCCTGTCGAATCAGAGATGATTTCGTACCAATGCGAGACGATTTTGACTGCAGTCAACATTGAGGCAATCAGTGCCTAAAGTTTGCATTTCTTCATCTCTTCAATCTGCTATTTTTTTCTGCAATTAGCTACTTTATTTGTTATTTTATGTTATCTTGCATCTTGGAGTTCACCCATGTAGCTTTAAATGCATAATTAAGTCATCAATTGTCATTAAATCATCGTAGTACATTCGTATTTTGTTCATTATTATCATGTTAATGTTATTGCTGTCATTTTACACTGTTTCCCTCTGTTAGAATAGTTGCATTTTCTATGTTTTGCACCTATTTCTCTGTTTGTAGGTCTCTGACGAATTCGTCTGACGAATTCGTCAGATCTCAGACGATCATGTCAGATCTCAGATGATTCTGTTGAATTCCAGACGATCCCGACTGCTTCAAGAATCAAAATCTTCATCAGACATCTGGATCAGGTATTTTCTTTTAATATTGCTTAATTTCTTTCTTTTCTGTCTTAATTCTATTTTCTGTATTCATTTAATCTGCATCTTCATATAGAATAGCTTAGATGCATTTTGGCCAAACCTAGGACTTGGATGCTTAAGGCTAAAACCGAACACATCAAACACATTCCCAACCTAGGCGTGGAAACTGCCATTAAATGTTTCCTGGTGAACCCACCATCCATCGAAAAATCACCATAATACACCTCCCTCGAGAGGCGGGACCTTCGCAAGGCCTCTCAGTCCGAGGTACCGCGCCATCCTTTTCCCATCCTCCTTTCGGGCATGGATCCTATAGCCTGAAGGTAAGGGTGTGAAAAATTTGGAGCGATACAAGTTTTAGTGATCCAATATCAGTTAAGTGTGATAACACCAGTGCTATTAACATCTCCAAGAATCCAGTTATACATTCATGCACAAAACACATTGCTATCAGGTATCACTTTTTGAAGGAGAAAGTTGCGAAAGGTGAGGTTAAATTGGATTTTGTTCCAACTACAGAGCAAGTAGCAGATATTTTCACAAAACCATTGCCCAAGGAAGTTTTTGAGTACCTTCGCAATAAATTGGGAGTGGTCACACTTTTCAAAAATTGACTAGCTACAAGGATCACATTCTCAGGGGGAGCATTTAAGTATCTAATTATCTCTGTGCTCAAGTTCATGACTTTTGCTAAGTGTAATAAATTGTGTCTGAGAATGTTGTGCATGGACTCAAGGGGAGTCTGTAGTATCCCTTTGGTATTATTGTCAAAGGGGGAGAAGAGTTACAAGAAATTGCACGTGTTGCCAAGAATTCCAAAGGGGGAGATTGTTGAGCAAGGTGCAGCAACAGTATTGTCATTGTTGTCAACACAGTTAGTTAGATCTAATGATGCAGTAGACAGAAAGTTCAAAAGTCGTTCAGATGCAGAAGACAGGAGTTCAAAGGTTGCTCAAAGTATGTACAGTGATTGTCCAAGAAAACAAAAGTGGCCCATATGCAAAATATCAAAGAAAAAGACAAGTAATAAAAGTGTCACGATATCGTGACATATATAGCAGGCAAGAAAAACTGTCGCAATTTTGTGACATGTTGGAAGAGAGAGAAAAAGTAGGAAAAACTGTCATGATTTCATGACATGTTGGAAGAGAGGGAATCAGTAGGATAAACTTTCATGATTTCACGACATGCTGGAAAATAGAAAAGGCAAGTGGAAAAACTGTCGCGATTTCTTGACATGTTGAAAGAAAAAAAGACAAGTGGAAAAATTGTCACGATTTCGCGACATGTTGAAAGAAAAAAGACAAGTGGAAAAACTGTCGCGATTTCGCGACATGTTGAAAGAAAAAAAGACAAGTGGAAAAACTATCGCGATTTCATGACATGTTGGAAAAGAGAAAGGCAAGTAGAAAAAGTGTCACGATTTCGTGACATATTGCAAGAGAGATAGTACAGAAGAAAAAGTGTCGTGATTTTGCGACATGTTGGAAGAGAGAAAGGCAAGTAGAAAAAGTGTCACGATTTCATGACATATTGCAAGAGAGATAGTACGGAAGAAAAAGTGTCACAATTTTGTGACATGTTGGACGATTTCATGACATATTGCAAGAGAAAGAGCAAAGGAAAGAAAGTTTCGCGATATCGTGACATGTCGCATTTTCGTGACCTAAAAGCAAGAGAAATAGCAAAGGAGAGAAAGTGTCGCAATATCGCGACATGTCGCATTTTCACGACCCAAAGGCAAGAGAAAGAGCAAAGGAGATAAAGTGTCACGATATCGCGACATGTCACATTTTCATGACCCGAAGGCAAGAGAAAGGGCAAAGGAGAGAAAGTGTCGTGATATCGTGACATGTCGCATTTTCATGACTAAATGAGGAGAGAGAAAGTACGGAGGCAAAAGTGTCACGATATCGCGACATGTATTTTCGAGGACCAAAGCAAGGAGAAAGAGAGAGTAAGCAAAAGTGTCATGATATCGTGACATGTTGCTTTTTCGTGGTTGAGTTGAAGCCGACGAAGACCTATGACAACCAACTAAGATTAGGGTTTGTAGTCGACTAAGATTAGGGTTTGCAGCTGACTAAGATCAGGGTTTACAGTCGACTAAGATCAGAGTTTTGATCATGAAAATATTGTTATAAAAGGAAGGTTGTTTTAAGAATTAAAGGTTTTTGAAGTGTGCAAAGTTCGGTCACAGAGCGCAGAGTGCAAGTCGTGTCGAATCATGCTAAGTGTGAAATTCACAAAGGAAGTAGAGTGCACAAAAGGGAGAAGACGATCATTCGACTGTGATGCAGCAGATTGTGCAAAGTGATTTCACAGAGGAAGCAGAGTGTGAAAAAGGGAGAAGATGATCATTCGACTGTGACGTAGTAGATTGTGCGACGTGATTTTGCAGAGAGAGCAGAGTGCACAGAGATCACAAAGGTGAAGCAGATTAGTCGGGGTCTTGTAAAAGTGAAGGTATCTTTTTGTTAATCTTCTAGATTAAAGGAGATGATATATTTAGGCATTTTTTATATATATTAATTAGTTGTCCTTAAAGGTCACTATCTTATGATCTAAGTATACCTTGGATATTCTATAGTAATTTAGGATTGAGAAGTGTAACCATCCCCATATTACATTTGATTCAAGTTTGAATCTTTGAATGGACTATTCTAATGCTTTAGTTGATGCCACTTTGTACCTATATCTTGTTGGGAGTCTTCTTTACCTCACATACATCAGACTAGACATTGCCTTTGTTGCCACTTATTGTTCAAGATACATGTAAGCACCTCATGAAAGTCATAGGATAATGGCTAAGCATATTTTACAATATATCATAGGTACCTACCAAATGGTAATTCATTATTTAGTTAGGGAGCCTATATTATAGGGTTACTTGATGTAGATTGGAAAAGTGATCTTGACCAGTGACAATCTACCACCAACTTTATATTCTATCTTAGTTTTGGATTATTTTTTATTTTATTTTTATTTATAGTCCACAATATCTTATTTTACTACTAATAAGGTCACTAAACATATTTTATGGACGGTGATGATTCTTGAGTAATTAGGACTTTATTGACACTTTTGTATTGCTCTATTTTATGATAATCAATACTCCATCAAGATTATTTATAATCATGTTTTCCACCAATGAATGAAATACATTGTTATGTGGATTTAATATTGTAATAGACCACAAAAAACCAAACCAATATACATACATACATACATACATACATACATATATATTCCACAAGTAAGGTTCACAAAGAAGTCCTAGTAAATTCTAGTATAATAAGGTATAACCACATTTTGAGTTAATGTCATTGTAGACAACACTCAAGTGGAAAAGAGTGGCAAACATCTTGTATTTTTGGGGTTCACATTTCTAAACCTGACCATTTAGGAAGAATACCAATAGTGGTTCCTCCACCTTTCCTATACCCTCACAAGTATAGAAAAACATTTTTTTATTGGTAAAAGGGGTTTTGAAAGGGTCCCATAACCTTTTACAATGAGGAAAAAACAAAAGAAACAACCTCCCAAAAATAGGGATATGATCCCCAAAGAAGACACCCAAAGACGATCTCCTTAGAACCATCTCTAGAAAAGAACAGAGATAAAAAGTAGGTTTCCCAACACATCAGGAAATACCCCCACACAAATCAAAACAAGTATTCCCATCAAAGGAAAACCTCACAACCATAGAGATAGGCTTTCCCATACTCTAAAATTTGAATAAAGGTTTTCCCATCTAGGAGAAAACCAAATATTATCGTACATTAAAAATTGAAATAGGTTTTATTGCCTTGGAGAAAACCTAATAGTCCCGTACACTAAAATTTGAAAAAGGTTTTCTCGCCCAAGAGAAAACCAAATAGTCTAGAGTAGAGAGCAGACACTTTATAAGACCACATGCTAGAACACAACAAGATCAACACTGAAGCAGACCAAAGTAAGAAAAATACAGGATCTAAAAGATAACCCATAGTAGTTCTTTGGAGGTCTGGAAATGAAACAACCCAAGAAAGGATCCACAGGTTGCAAGGTCATATTGCAGAGAAAGTGATGTACAAATAGATCAAAAAAACCTTAGCCAAGAAATGAAACCCCCAAACCATGAAGTAGATCATACATGACGTTAGATTTTAGGAAGCCCTCCACTGCAACAAACAATCAGCACATGATCTCCCCCAAGATAAAAAAACTATATGTATGTTTGTCAAAATAGCACTAGCATATCTACAAGAACTCCAATCATAGGCCGCAAGTTCATCCTGCAGATAAAGTGATGAACGACCAGATCCAGAAACCCCTAGCTAAGAAATAACACCCCTAAACCATGAAGTAGATCATACACAATGTTATATTTTATTAAGCCCTCTATTGCATCAAATAATCAAGACATAATCTCCTCTAATTGAAGAACACAAGCTTATACTGAGAGGGGGGGTGAACAATATAAGACCACTTTTTACTTTTCTTTCCCAATCAATATTATGCAATGTATAGATAGCAATATCAATAGCAGTAATCAAAGCAATGCACAAATCACCACACACAATAGAGACACCAAATTTACGTGGTTCACCCAATGTGGGCTACTCCATAGAGAAAATATTTTACTAAAAACTTTCTCAATCAATCTCTTGGGAATCCTTTCCCTATTACAATGTTTATGGACCTCTGTCCAAAGGAGACACCAATCCCCTTAATCAAGTTCGTGGATCTCTATCCATAGGAGAACTCCTTTCTCCTCTTGCTCTGGCTGGTGATCTTCTAGAAGAACTGTTGCCCCCACTACTCTGGCTAATGGATCTCTATCCACTGAAGACACCTATCCTCACTACCTTGGCTAATGGATCTCTATCCACTGGAGACTATCATCCTCTATACTCTATCACCTCCAAAGCTCTATCTCAAATCTGTACTAAACATAGTCCTTCGGTCTAGCACAAATCTGCTCAATCTCTATCTTTGGTCTGGCACAAACCTATCCTCAAATCTGCACCAAACTCTATCCTCGAATCTGTACTAAACATAGTCCTTAGGTCTAGCACAAATATACTCAATATCTTTCCTCAAGCCTTAACTCAAAGCTTGACTCAATCTCAAATCAACTCTGATGGATCTACCCCAAACCTTAACTCAAGGTTTGAACAAATCAATCAATTCTGCTCTCAAGTCTTCTCAAAGACTTATCTCAAATCTACCTTGCAAGCTTCCACAAAATCTCACACTAATCTATCCACAAGTCCTCTCTAGAACTTGTCCAAATATGCTCAATAAGTCCTCACAAGAACTTATCCAAATATGCTCTCAATATATATTGTAAGCTTCCACAAAAGCTTACCCAAATTTGTCCACAAGTCTTCTCAAAGACTTACCTCAAATCTACTCAACAAGTCCACACTAGAACTTGTCCAATATCATAGAAACATAAAGAGAATTGTTAGAGACTCAATATGCTCTATACTCATCACAATGCTCAATCACTTTCAATCACTCTTTTAGAAACATACAGAGAATTGTTAGAGACTCAATATGCTTCACATTCACCTCAATGCTCAATCACTTTCTCAAATCAATTCAGAATATAGAATAGTTTATTTTATAGAACTTGAACAATCACTTCACACATCCACTTGACTAGGCTCAACCAACTCTACTCAACCAATCACTCAATGAAACAATCCTTGCTTACAAACCCTAGTCCAAGCATATGAACACTCACTCAAAATGTTTCCAACAATGCTTATCAACCAATCTCACATAACAATGATACTCATGTTCTTTTCAAACCCTAGTTCAAGTTCTTCACTTAACCAATGGCTTCAACAACAATGCTTATCAAACAAGGTTTTAACAACTCTTTATTCTAGAAAACCTTGAAGCATTAACTCAACACACTCAATAAGGAAACCTAATTAAGTCCTTTTCACTCCAAACTTGTTTTCCAGAAAACCAACCAATCAACTCAACTATGGAAGAATGTGCCCATACCTTTTTCTTGATGATGAAGGAACCTCAAAAATCTACCACAACCACAAACACTTCTTTGCCAAGCTCAAGGAAGTTATAAGATGATAAACTCTCTCAAAAATACAATGTAAATATCAAAACATACATACACCTTATTACTCCATCTTGAAGAAAGCATCCATCAACATATACAAAAATAATTGACCAAATACACCTTATAATCTCCCAATTAAAATAATATTCAATACCAGAAATAATGTCAATAAAATCACCTTCTCAAAATAACTCAATGGCAAGAAGTCCTCTCAAAATTTAACCAACACTTTAATCTCCAATAAACCAATATGTCATAAATACTTTATTTAAAAATAAAGCTAACTCCTTATTCCTCCAATTAACCAAAATAATGATTAATTAAAATAATTTTTATCTACCCCTTTTAACTCCCTAGGACCTTATGTCAAAACCTTAGGCATCACAAAATATATTAAAAATTTATTACCTTTGCCTTGGTGAGATTCGAACTCATGATGCCACCTCTACCAGCACCCTAGCCATGGCTCCAACCACCATGTGAGCTAGGAGCTCACCTTGGGAGGGAAGAGCACCATGTGCTCTATCTTCTCCCTCTTGGTGCCTCACCCAAAAAGGATTTGCACCGCTTCCTTTGGCGCCTAACCAAGTCCACTCAAAATGTTGACCAAGTCCACTCAAAACGCTGCCTATCGAGATTCGAACGTGGGTCCTCCCACTCACAAGCACCCTAGCTCACTCCAACTTGCCACTAGACCACCACGCTAGATGGTTATGAGGGTTAGAGCATCTTTCATATTATTTCTTTACTAGTGCACTTAAGACAAAACTTTGTCTTCTTCCTTGCACGAAATCGCATGAAACACACAACTCGTAGACCTTTGATAAATCAAGCAAGGGATAAATCATTTACCACTTTGGCATATGGTTTTTATACCAATATGCCACCAACCTTTCAAACATTGGTGGATTCCTTTTTCTCTTAGACGTCGACGCCTAATTAATTTATAAATTATTTAAATTCTTTAGAATTTAAATATTATAAATTAATATTTAAATCCTTTTGGATAAGGAAGAAAAAACCTTTTTGACATCAACGGTAGCTTATTCCTTTGACATCAATGACAACTTCGTTCCTTGACATCAATGACAACTTTGACTCAAAATGTCCAACAATCTCCCCCTTTGTCATTGATGGCAACCCAAATTATTTTTACCAAAAACTTAACCTTTTCTTTGTTCTACTCCCCCTGGCTCAATGCTCTTTTCAAATCTCTCCTCTTTAATAAAATACCAAATATCTCCCTCTTTGACATCAATGGCAAAGGGTCACCTTTGGGGCTCGAGGCTAAGAATGAGTTTCTTAGCTTAGCCCCTCCCCCACCTCCTCTTGAGGTGGTTAATTCTGGGGTGGGAGTATTTCTACTCCAAGAAAGCACTGGTCTTTACCTTTATCCTCTTTTCTTCTTATATGATCCTTCTGATTCCTTTGATTGTTCCTTTCCATGTCCATATTCCTATTCTTGTTCCTATTCCTGTTCCTATTCTTGTTCATGTTTATATCCATGTTCCTATTCCTGTTCCTGTTCATATCCATATCCATTTTCCTATTCTTGTTCTTGTTCTTGTTCATACTTGATTCTGGAATGTTTGCTCTACACCACTTTGTTGTGTGTCCATAATTATTGCACTTATAACACTTAATGTTATTATTCCTTGGAGGTGCAAATGTCTTAGGATTTCTCCTAGTGAAGCCATATCCTTTTCTATCATGAACCCTGCAATTCATTGCCTTGTGACCAAACTGATTACATGAGTAGCAATACCCATGGAAAAGCTGCCTATTTCTGAAATTCCCATTTTCCTATCTTTCATGTGTCCTACACTATGAAGCCATGTGCCCAAACCTGTGACATGAAAAACATCTTCCATTGAAGTTTCCTTGTCTTGACCTCATTGGTCTCTTAGTCTCTTTTAACCTATTCTGATTGTTGTTCCATCTGTTTCTTCTTTGTGCATTGTTCCTATCCTTGTTGAAATTTCTATTGTCCAACTCATCCTCAGATGTCTCACTTTCTCTTACATTGTCTTCTTCTGAAGTTTCTTCTCCTTCAGAACTTGAGGTTGACTTCTCTTCTTATTTCTTTTGAGTCTGTTCAAAACCAAGACCTATTTTGTTTGTTGACCTTCTTTGTACCTTGATCATCTTATCCACAATATTTGAGCTCTTTCCAAAATTTTGTAGCTTACTCTCGGAATTTTCTAAATCTTCCCTTAGTAGGGCTACTTCTTGTTCTAACCTTTCACATTCTAAGACCTTTGCTTCTAACTTATCCTTGAACTTATTTGTCTTAGCCTTTGATTTGTCTAGATCCTCTATAAGCATTCTTCTCTCTTCATCACATTCTTGAAACTGAAACTCAAGTTTAGAGTTTTGCTTTCTTACCTTCTTTACTATGTCAAGAGCATAAATAAGTTCTCCCTTGAGATCATATCCTTCTTTATCTGATTCTTCCTCTATTTGTTTACCTTTGTCTACATCTTTATTTTCTTTTGACTTGTCTTCTGTAGGATCACCTTCTTCTTCTTCTAGTGCCATTAGAATATTCTCTTCTAGTCCTTCAAGTGTATCCTCATATTCATCATCACTAAAACTATAACCATTCCTTGTACAACTATCTTCAAGATGTCCAAAGTTACCACATCTAAAACACTTGAGAATTATTGGTGACCTTTTCTTGACCTCTTTTTCTTCAATCATAAATAGGACTTCATCTTTATCATTTTTTGAGAAACTATTATCACTATCACTTGAGTACTTACTTGCCTTATCTGCATAGTAGCTCCTCTTTTGCCTTTGAAAGAACTTCTTTCCTTGTCTGCTTTGTCCATCCTTGCTTTTCTTTTGGTGTCGGTATCTTTTTGATTCCCTGCTCCTGTGATCCTTTTCTTCATCATTGTTATTTTTAGCTTCTTGACAGTCAGTTGCATAGTGACCATACTTTCCACAATTGAAACATTTAACAGATTTTGTATCTTTAAATCTTCTTGAATCCTTATTCCTTCTACCATAATTTGCTTCTTCATCACTGGATGACTCATTGCTTGATTCTGACTTCTTACCCTTTGTCTTCTTGATTGCTTTGAAGGTTGCTTCCTTCTGGGGATTAGGTTCTTTTGTTCTTAACTCAAAAGCTGTAAGAATACCAAGCAACATATCTCTTGTCAAAGAATCACCATCCTTTGATTCTTCTATAGCAAAAATATTTTCACTAAATATTTTTGGAAGAGATCTTAAGATCTTATCACAAACATCCGATTATTCAACCTTAAGTCCAAGTCCTTGCATAGCATTAACAACCTCATCAACTCGAAGTAGATAAGTACTAATGTTTTCCTCATCCTTCATTCTTAACTCTTCAAGTTGTCCTTTGAGATTTCGTATCTTTGCTTTCTTGACACCTTTATCTCCTTCATATATACTTTGCAACTTATCCCACATTCCTTTTGCATCTTGACAATGCATAACTTTTATGGACTCTGTTCTATGCAAACCTCTCAAAATTGCATTCATTGCTTTTGAATTGTAATGTTGTAGAAGCTTACCTTCCTTATCCGTAGGTGGATCAATTGAGGGGTCATATCCATTTTCAACTGCTTCCCAAATTTCATTGCCAAGTGCCATCAGGTAAATCTTCATTCTCATACTCCAATATATATAATCACTTCCATCAAATATTGGTGCTGAATTATCTGATGATCCATTCTTAGAATCCATTGTGTTCTTGTAGGCTTTTCCTTCAAGCTGTTAAACTCTTTCGAAGGAACCCGCTCTGATACCAATTGAAGAACACAAGCTTATACTGAGAGGGGGTGAACAGTATAAGACCACTTTTTACTTTTCTTTCCCAATCAATATTATGCAATGTATAGATAGCAATATCAATAGCAATAATCAAAGCAATGCATAAATCACCACACACAATAGAGACACCAAATTTACGTGGTTCACCCAATGTGGGCTACTCCACGGAGAAAATATTTTACTAAAAACTTTCTCAATCAATCTCTTGGGAATCCTTTCCCTATTACAATGTTTATGGACCTCTATCCAAAGGAGACACCAATCCCCTTAATCAAGTTCATGGATCTCTATCCATAGGAGAACTCCTTTCTCCTCTTGCTCTAGCTGGTGATCTTCTAGAAGAACTGTTGCCCCCACTACTCTAGCTAATGGATCTCTATCCACTGAAGACACCTATCCTCACTACCCTAGCTAATGGATCTCTATCCACTAGAGACTATCATCCTCTATACTCTATCACCTCCAAAGCTCTATCTCAAATCTATACTAAACATAGTCCTTCGATCTAGCACAAATATGCTCAATCTCTATCTTTGGTCTGGCACAAACCTATCCTCAAATCTACACCAAACTCTATCCTCGAATCTATACTAAACATAATCCTTTGGTCTAGCACAAATCTATCCTCAATATCTATCCTCAAGCCTTAACTCAAAGCTTGACTCAATCTCAAATCAACTCTATTAGATCTGCCCCAAACCTTAACTCAAGGTTTGAACAAATCAATCAATTCTACTCTCAAGTCTTCTCAAAGACTTATCTCAAATCTGCCTTGCAAGCTTCCACAAAAGCTCACACTAATCTATCCACAAGTCCTCTCTAGAACTTGTCCAAATCTTCTCAATAAGTCCTCACAAGAACTTATCCAAATCTGCTCTCAATATATATTGTAAGCTTCCACAAAAGCTTACCCAAATCTATCCACAAGTCTTCTCAAATACTTACCTCAAATCTACTCAACAAGTCCACACTAGAACTTGTCCAATATCATAGAAACATAAAGAGAATTTTTAGAGACTCAATATGCTCTATACTCATCACAATGCTCAATCACTTTCAATCACTCTTTCAGAAACATATAGAGAATTGTTAGAGACTCAATATGCTTCACATTCACCTCAATGCTCAATCACTTTCTCAAATCAATTCAGAATATAGAATAGTTTGTTTTATAGAACTTGAACAATCACTTCACACATCCACTTGACTAGGCTCAACCAACTCTACTCAACCAATCACTCAATGAAACAATCCTTGCTTACAAACCCTAGTCCAAGCATATGAACACTCACTCAAAATGTTTCCAATAATGCTTATCAATCAATCTCACATAACAATGATACTCATGTTCTTTTCAAACCCTAGTTCAAGTTCTTCACTTAACCAATGGCTTCAACAACAATGCTTATCAAACAAGGTTTTAACAACAACTCTTTATTCCAGAAAACCTTGAAGCATTAACTCAACACACTCAATAAGGAAACCTAATTAAGTCCTTTTCACTCCAAACTTGTTTTCCAGAAAAACAACCAATCAACTCAACTATGGAAGAATGTGCCCATACCTTTTTCTTGATGATGAAGGAACCTCAAAAATCTGCCACAACCACAAACACTTCTTTGCCAAGCTCAAGGAAGTTATAAGATGATAAACTCTCTCAAAAATACAATGTAAATATCAAAACATACATACACCTTATTACTCCATCTTGAAGAAAGCATCCATCAACATATACAAAAATAATTGACCAAATACACCTTATAATCTCCCAATTAAAATAATATTCAATACCAGAAATAATGTCAATAAAATCACCTTCTCAAAATAACTCAATGGCAAGAAGTCCTCTCAAAATTTAACCAACACTTTAATCTCCAATAAACCAATATGTCATAAATACTTTATTTAAAAATAAATCTAACTCCTTATTCCTCCAATTAACCAAAATAATGATTAATTAAAATACTTTTTATCTACCCCTTTTAACTCCCTAGGACCTTATGTCAAAACCTTAGGCATCACAAAATATATTAAAAATTTATTACCTTTGCCTTGGTGAGATTCGACCTCACGACGTCGCCTCTACCAGCGCCCTAGCCATGGCTCCAACCACCGCGTGAGCTAGGTGCTCACCTTGGGAGGGAAGAGCACCATGTGCTCTATCTTCTCCCTCTTGGTGCCTCACCCAAAAAGGATTTGCATCGCTTCCTTTGGCGCCTAACCAAGTCCACTCAAAATGCTGACCAAGTCCACTCAAAATGCTGCCTGCCGAGATTTGAACGTGGGTCCTCCCACTCACAAGCACCCTAGCTCACTCCAACTTGCCACTAGACCACCACGCTGGATGGTTATGAGGGTTAGGGCATCTTTCATCTTATTTCTTCATTGGTGCACTTAAGACAAAACTTTGTCTTCTTCCTTGCACGAAATCGCACGAAACACACAACTCACAGACCTTTGATAAATCAAGCAAGGGATAAATCATTTGCCACTTTGGCATATGGTTTTTATACCAATATGCCACCAACCTTTCAAACGTCGATGGATTCCTTTTTCTCTTAGACGTCGATGCCTTTAAATAATTAATTTATAAATTATTTAAATTCTTTAGAATTTAAATATTATAAATTAATATTTAAATCCTTTTGACCTTTTGACATCAATGGTAGCTTATTCCTTGACATCAATGACAACTTCATTCCTTAACATCGATGACAACTTTGACTCAAAATATCCAACACCAAGATCAAAAAATATAAACTACAGATAGGTCTATCAAAATAAACATCATTAGAACTGCAAGAAAACCAAACCCACCATGGTTCAATAAGAAACCAATAAAATCCTTCTACAACACAAAAGAGCATAGGATCCTCCCTCCAATACTAGAAGAATGGAGAGAAGAGAACCAATGGAAAAACCCTTATCCAAAATAGCCCTAAAAACCTTAAACTAGAGTCAACTACGAGAGCCTCTTATCTGTGGTCAATAAAACCATGGTCTGCTCCAAAAGTTATAAACGAAACATAGAGAAAGACCCTTTAGGCAACAGTAGAATGGGATACTAGAAACCCACCCCAAAATGAAGTAAGGTTTGAGAAAGAACAAAAAGCCACCCTTGCAAACCAGAAAGTGCATGGCCTCCTACAAAGGCCAAAATAAAAATTGTAGGGGTGAGCACCGTGGGCCCACTTCCTGAAATAAACAAGAAATGAAGCCCCCAAAATAACCCACACTAAAGAAAACCTAGGATTATTTAGCCAAGTAGCACCACAAAGTAGGAACACCTCTAGGAAAATGTAGAGAAGGTCCTAGAACCGTTATAGAATAACTTGACCACAATATAGGGATTATACTTTAAGGACCATAACACTTAAAGGGGGATGCATTTTTCCTAACCCTATATAAGTCCATATATGTAGAATTAGTTTGGCGTAATTCCTTAGTGCTTAGTTACCACACATCCATGGGCTAACTAGGGTCATTACCACTCACCTAAAAATAAATGTGGTTACCTGATCCTCACAATTCAAGGTGCCATCATTATACTATCTTGTGATTTATTCCAAAAGCCTCACTACCTTGGAAAATTTGAGCCTCATCATTCAAGGTGTATCATTCATAATTATTTGGTTATTACAACATCACAAATCCTAGATTTGTAAATACCTAGTTATTCTATCACTACAACTCCTCTCAAGATTCATAATTACCTGGTTATTACATCATCGTAACTCCTCCTAATATTGGATTATATTCTTGACTCTAAGGGTTTCTCTAATATGGCTCTAGATCCATACCCCAAAAGCCCCATACAAGCCCAAGAATCATATATAGAACAAAACAATATCATCTCTCCCCAAAATAAATAAAGTTCTAATACATTTATAATTCAACATAACATATTGCTAAACTAGAAATTTTAATTACATTTCAATTCATAATACTAGCATTTAATAATTTCTTTACCAATAATGGAAAGAATGTAACATCATCTAAAAGAATTATAACCATAATCTAGATAACATATACTTTCCATTTGACACATCAAAATTCCAAATTCTCTCATAAAATAATAACATATAATATTTCATTTTTGATCAAGTCTTGAAATACTATAACAAGTATATTACAATACATATTTTCTTCATCAAAGGCTTTGTATAATTTTAGTACAAAAATATTCAAATATTTCTTCCTCAATACATTTCAACATGATGGTCCCTAATTCCATATTCACTTTCAAGGTCTTCCACTTAGTAGATATTTTTACGAACTTACTAACTTGAGTAGAAGGTTTAGAGATCAAGATAGCTCTAATATGCATATGCAAGCCTACATGCACCATGTAAGAAACATACAAGATGCAAATACATCATACAACAAAAACCATACAATGGTATTGAGAGAATCCCATACTTCTCTCAATAATGATTTCCTTATCTACTCAAGCCTTAGGAAAACCATTATAAATAACTATCAAATCCAAAGCTTTTATTTCTTCTTAATAAAGGAAACTCCATATCCCAAATTTACAACCATTCACACCTCTTAATACATTCAAAGCATCTTTTTACTATTTCAAATATTTTGTAAAGAAAGACTAGCTAGCATCATTATCCATAAAGCCAAACATCAATAAAATTATATCATCCTCTAAGAAAATTTCAACCAAAGCCCCAAATTTAATTTACACAAAAATAATAGTTTACTATTAAAGCAAAATTAAACCCCTTTTTATAATCTTAATAAATATCATTAATCCTCATTCTTAAAAAAAACTTCCAAAACCATGTTTCAATAGAAAAACTTCCATCTATATAAAAATTAATGACTAAAATCAAAACCATTAGTCAAGACTACTAAAACAACATCCTATAAAGCCATTAAATTATTTCTATCAAATATATCTTAATTTATTTCTAAATTGTTTCCAAACCACTTAAACAAAGCTCACAAAATTATATTAAAATTCAACTTTTTAAAAGGTTCAACCTTCATATCATTTGCACGTTCAAAACAGGAAACATCACCCTAAAAGATAAACCAAACAACAACATAGGGAAATTAATGAATGAATGTTCAAACCAACAACCAAACCATCATGCAGAGGCTATAAGAACTACCAAACAAAATAGCTATAAGATATGCCATACCTCTAACATGCTCCCAAAACTAAACACTACAACCTAGGGGTGGTTAAAAGGGTGGCTAACCCTAACAAAAACCTCTTGAAATTAAAATAGAAGCAACAATCTAAGATTAACAATACAAGAAGGTGTTGCAGGCTTACAAGACATAGATCTAGAAAACCTACAACACCCAACATCCACTAACAAACTAGGGTAAAACAAAAGCACGCTTTCCAAGGTACTCTACAACAAAACCAAAACAATGGATGTCTAAGAAACCCACTCAAACAAGGAGACATATAATATCTGACTAACTCAAATCCAATGTGATAGAGCAACATAAATAACAATGCTACAACAAGCAACCAACAAAGGAAGACTAGGGTACTCTAAACACAAACCACACCTTCCTTACAACAAGCAACTGGATTATATTACAACAACACTCAAGTAAACTAGGAAGCAAAATAAATAAGCAATATCATACAAACATGGAAACACCATGACTAGGTTACCCACCTTTTTTTTTCATTGTTGGTCTACAACTTTTGTGATATAGCATCCAAAAAACAAGCTTTTCTTTTGATATTCCTTTAAAAAAACTGCTCCACTTTGCAATTCCTTCGTTCTTCCTATTCTCTTTTCCTCAAAAATATCTTCCTCAAATATAATCTTAGGAGAAAACCTCTAAGGAGATCAATGCTGAAGCAATTACTTCTTACATGTTATCATGATGAGTGCAAGAGTAATGTCTCTATGTTACAAGAGAATTGCTCACATTGCCAACAACGTTACCAAGACCAATGGCACATTTTTCCAATTCAAATTCCAACCTTAATGGCTTTGGAGAATATATTAATTTATCTTTTTATTATATCCTTTCCATAACACAACCTTAATAAATGATTAATTATCTACCTTTACAAGGTTTTCATAAATCTAACATTAGCCTTCTAAAATCCACAAGGCACAATATTAACAATAGGAATCATTATTGGTTAACATCATCACGTTCTAATACCAATATTATTACTAATGTAATTAAATTAATTACTCACCCAATTAATTTAATTAACATAAATTGTTAATATTAACCATTAAAATCAATATTCAAGTATTTTTAGATATCAATTAATTCAATAATTAATTCCAACATAATCAATAATTCCTATGCTTAAAATACAAACATAAATGCATATCAAGGCAATCAATAATACACAACGTTATTTTTCCTTAAGTATGTGGATTTTTGTAATATAACTAATACATTATCACTTGCCTACTAAGGATGGATCTATTACTAATAGAAACCTCCTTGCCCAATGGTGCATTCAATCAAACAAGCACATATGCAATGCATCTATATGAAGGGTATTCTTTTACCCTTGAGTTATCAATGAGAATGTCATCCATCATTTCATTTTTTCTCTCAACTCTGGTGGTTGGCCCATATCAATACACCTATGAGAGTACCTATTATGGCTTGGATTGATACCAAAATGACAATGCACTGTAACTATAATCTAATGATTAGTCTTGAAGGCAAGCATCCACTAGTTATAGCCCAAAACCAACATTGGATGAATCAAATTAATTTGACTCAACCTCTAAAGTAGGCTGGTTCCTTGTCAAATTAATGAAAATTGAATCTTTTAAGCTCAAATTAAATGGAAAAATATTAGAGATAGGTATGAGAAAGGGTTAAAAAATATAAAATGTAAGATGGACGAATGATGCTAACTGTGAAGACAAAAACACAATACCAAATAACAAGATATAAATTGAACTCAAAAAGATAATATTGCATAATGAATGATTTTATATTAATGAGGGGAGCCTCAAAACTCCATTGTTACAATAATAATATTTGAATTCTTTGATACAAATATACACAATGCTAGGGTTCTTCGAAACCCTAGCTACAATACTGGTGGTGTCTCAAAAGTGCATCTCTACTCCCAACAAAAGTGAGTGGGCTTCTGATTATCTGATGTAGGGCCACTCCAACTTAAGCAATTGTCCAATTCTAGTGTCATGCTATCATATCTGCACACAAGAAAATAGTAAATGAGTCAGTAATAAAAATGAGGGCTCCATAGTGTGAATCCCTCAAAAATCAAGACTAAACCCTAGATATACAATAATAAAATATGAACAGATTCTAGCAAAATAATAAAATATAACAATAATGACTTTGATTTACCTTGATTATCTGTCGTTCTCTGATATGATGTAATATTTTATAGTGGATTGGTATAGCGATGCCCTAGCATCACCTGAGAGGTAGTATGACTTCAAAGCTCTGGTCTAAAAGGTCTGTGAGTTCTCAACAGTTATAGAAAATACCTATGGGCACTTTGGAATGGTGGAAGGGCACCCAAAGGTGCTTGGAGGTGGAGGGGAAGCACCCGAAGGTGTTTGATAGTGATAGAGAGCACCCAAAGGTATTCTATGGCTGAAGGAAAAGTCTGTAGAAGTAGATCTGGCTGAGCAAGAGAGGTAGGGACAGATGCGAGGGTTATGGCAAATGAGGACGAAATACGAGAGTGCTTGGATACTCTAGGAAACTCGAGGGCAAATGGCTTAGCAAAATAACTTTGAGAAAACTTAGGAAAAACTTAGGGGTTGAGCCATCAAAATAGCTCCTATTAATAATACAACCTAGGGCATGCTAGGGTTTCAACGACACTAATCATGTGGCTGAGATAAAAGCATATCAAAGGGTGGATATTAAATATGGGATGTGGCATGGATTGATATGGCTATATGGATAGGATTAAGTGAAATCATATGGCTAGGATTAATTCACTTATATAAATATATGTTTACTAAATATATATAAAATATTAACATTTAAATATATAAAATAAATACATATAAATATATGAATAATGGGTGACAATTGCAGGAAAACCAGGATGGATGATAAGTGGCTAGGTTTTGGTATCTATAGATACCCCTTTTTATACTGCGTTGCATAAAACACAATGCAGTACAAAAATACAAGATACTTGTTTGGGCAAGGCGTAGAAGCAACTTTCTCTTGGGATGTGAAACACAATATTGAAGATAAAAGAATGAAATAATTTGGATTTGTGTAGCTTACCCTCTCAATTGGTAAATGAGTTTTTGGATGAATCTCACAAGCCAATTGAAATTTTTTTATAAAATGATTGTGGATGATAAGAATGATGTAAATGTGATATCATTTTTGGCCCAATTGTGGGAAGGGGATTGATGATAAATGTGACATGGTGCATCTATTTTTACCCCAAAATATGAAGGGTTGTGTAAAAAAGGTGAAAAAAATGTGTCTATTTTTACCCCAACAAATGAAGGGTTTTGTGAAAAATGTGATGAAAAATGTGTATGTTTTTGCCCCAACAGATGAAGGGATTTTTGAAAAAATGTGATGAAAAATGTGTCTATTTTTACCCCAACATATGAAGGGATTTTTGCCAAGTATAAAGGTCATGATCATGTAATATGTATCCCATTGTGGGAAAGTCAAAACCAAATGTGGTTGCCCCAAATTTGGGGTGATTCAATGCTACTTAAGAATGTGCCTTATAGCGTCATTCATATGCAAGAATGAAAATGCAAAGAGAAAAATAGTCAACTTCGAAGGGTCAGCTAGTGACTACCAAATAATTCCTATGGTCAGAACCAATCACCCTAGCTAAGGCAAGTTGCCATGATGAATGTCAAGGAGATGTGAAATAATGATATGTGAATGTGTTCATGTTTTAAGCCCCACGAACTAGGCCTTCAATGACAATTGCTTGTGCATATTGTTCTTGGTAAGGTTTCACTCAAACTTTGAAGTACCAAATATGATTATGATTTTGAACAAAGAGATATGAAATGATGAAAATGACCAAGTTTCCTTATGGTAAGTTATTCATCTTATCGAGTTGCATGGATGCAAATCAATGCAATCACCAAGTATATATAAAAACCCACTATATACAAGGTTCACTTGAAAGTTGTTTGAACTTGGAATATGCAAATGATGATATGGAATGCAATTGATGATGTGAAAATTATGTATCAATGGAGAGAATTATTATGATGGTTGTTTTGTGAATATTTGAACCATTTTGGAGTGCTTTTGTAACTTGCTAAGCAGATTTGCAATTTATGGTCACAAACAAAAATTATGTGTCCAAATCAGTTGGAATATTCACAAAACTTGATGAAATGATGGAATAGATGCATGAATGCAAGATGAAGTTATTTGATGGGGATAAGCCACTATTTTGTAAAATATTTTTTTTTTGTCAAAACTGATGCCAAACACCAGTTGGTACTTTCAGCATGCGTGGACGCCCGCCAGTGTTTGGGCATTTTGCAAACACCTTGGTGCACTTCAGTGCACCATGCCACCAGGAAACACCCATGGTAATCTCAAGGCACCTTAAGTAGCTATAAATAGCTTGTAGGATAAGAAATGAAGCTCATTTGTGCATTTGTGAGTTTGAGAAGCTGCATCTGGGAGAATTGGGTGGAGTGGGGTGGAGTGAGGTAAAATGAATTGGGCACAAAAGCTATGGTGGTGGTGGAAGTGGATGTAGAGGCCAAGGCTAAAGCTGAAGTACGAGCTACTGAGGTAATTCCTTTATTTTTTATGTTTTTTTTAACATGTGTTAATGACAAATGTTTTGTACTATGCTATAGCTTAGGATTTTGGAGGCTGGGCACTGGTCCTTATTGTATATTCCTGGGATGAGAAAGGTGGTAGCAAAGGAGGAATGGGAGTTGTTGGAGGTTGTTGTACTAGTGGAAGTATCCCGAGTGGACATGGTGAGGGTGGATCAGAGGTACCTCTCTGTATTGGTGGAGAGGTGGGATCTAGATAGGGGGACTTTTTAGCTCCCCATGGGAGAGGTGACCCTGACACTTGAGGATGTATATCACATCATCAAGGTGCTAGTGGAGGGGGTGCACATCGAGGTTGGATGTGATCGAGGTGTAGAGATGAAGAAGATGTCTGATAATGGCTGGCATAATATGAGAGTGGAGAGTGGGGGTATTCTCTACTTGTCCATGTATGTGGACAAGAATTTGGATGCCCTCCGTTCTTTGGTGATGTTCATATTGGCCAACATCGTGGACCCAAACATCACTGGGTGTAGGTTCCCTTGGAACCTGATAGGTTTAGTGAGCAATATGCTCACTATGTGGTAGGTGTATGCATGGTCTCCTACCTTATTGGTGCAGGTATACCAACCCAATAAAATAGACATGCAAAGCACCATAAGAAATTGGAGAGAAGCTCAAGAAATTATTATTCCATGAGAGGGACCTTGCATTAAATAGCCAAGGTGTATTATATGAGCCATAGAATTATAACAAACTAAATAGATATTAGCCATAAAAAAAACTAGGAGTTTACCAACCTCATGCAAGAGAGATAACTCCAAAAAAATAATAAGATAATATTTAAAAATAAATATCCTAGATACCTAGTAACAACATAAGATATACTCTAACACCCCCCTTAAGTGGTACTAGAAGGTAGTTAATCAAAAAAACTAAACAAGTGGCATATCCACAGATATGAGTCCCAAAAATAAGGTCTGATAGGGTACTCATGTACAATATATCCATAAAAAACTTTGTTGGAGAGATGATGAAAAACCACGTGGGAAAAAACCATCTACCAAAATAGAAATAAAAAATATGTGGAAGGAGGATGGAGAGGAATATGTCCTCTTCAACACCCCCTAGGACAACTTCCATCAAGAAAGTCCTGCAAAGGATCCATGTGATGTCCCCAAAATGTATAGATGCCTCGTCGTCGAACTGAATGTCTCTCGCAAGGAAGAAAGAAGTCATGAGGTATACATTGAAAATATTCCCACTCCAAGAAGGTGTGATAAGTGAACAACAAGAAATTATGTGCTTGTGATGATGAATAATACTGTGAACTATATCGAAGTGAAGAAGTCATCAACAAACTAGTAAGTGTAGAGTATGAAGACTCAATGTTCTACTGCATAAGGAAAATAGCAATGGAAGAAACAAGAGAAGAAGGTAAAGAAGCTATAAAATGGTCTTTAGGATCTCCTAAAGAGAGTCCAACCAAAGATACTTGTGAGAGAGTCTCACAAGACTCCTGATGCAATATAAAAGAAGTAAAATAAGGCTCCAAGGCAACAAGAGTAGGAGGACAAGATGGCTCATCAAAAAAAGGAAAACACACCACAATAAATTCTAGAAAATTCTCTACATGAGCAACATATGGAGGGACATAAAATAAGGAGTAATATCCTCATTAAGATAAACAACATCCAAAAAGTGTGACTCGATAAAAATAGAAGAAACTCCATCCAAAATTTCCTCTTCAAGTGTAGATAAATTAGGATGATCCACATAAGGATGTAGGGACTCCAAAGTCTCTGAAGTTGTATCAGTATCCTATAAAACATCTTCAACTAGCACATAAACATTGAATTCATCCAAATCATCTCTATGCATCAAGTATTCTTCATCACAAAATAATATATTCTCAAAATGTGCACAAAGTATGGAAAAATTTGTATGGGGAGATGCCTGTGAATCCTAGTTTATAAGTGGTAAAATATTATCAAAAATAATATCTGTAGTGTATCTGATAATAGTGCACACATGATTTAATATAGCTTTACAAAAAAACCACTAAGGTGTGTAAGGGTAAGTCTCATAAATAAAACCAAGAAGATATGGTAAAAGTTTAAATGAGAAAAAGTGCTCAACAAGACTATCTCACCAAGCAGGATATGAATCACGATCAGTGCATGAAGTGATGGGAAGTATGAAAGATTGAATGAAATATCCAACATGGTAACTTGCAAAGACACCAATGTAGCTACTGAACTATGAAAAAAATCACTAAATAAAACCCCCCCTTAATCCAAAGTGTCTCACAAGAGGAGAGTGAGAAGATAAGATGGAGAAAGAAGCACCACAATCACAAGGGTAGTCCAAAATGAATCCACAAGCACAAATATGTGGTTTCCACCTATACAACCACAATGTGTTGATAACAAGGTCCAAAATGTGTGTACAAACAACCAAACAAGGATAAAAGGACTTTATAAATGTAGTATGTAGGATCAACAAAACCTCCCCACTGAAAAAGTAGATTTTTTTTTAAATACACGTCAGTGAGAAATTAAAATTTCTAAAAACTATGTCCTCTAAATTTGATTTTTGAATGCACCAATGTGAAGCCCTCAAAAAATCAGTCAAGATAAAAAACAATTTGACCCAAAATGGATTTTGAAAGAGGGATAAATTACCTCCAAAAGTTTTTTCCAAAAACAACTGCGATGTCATGGATTTGTAGTTAAAAACTATGGTTTTTTGAAAATCCCATCCATAAAATTGTACATCTGATTAAACCAATGTGAAGCCCTCAAAAACTCAGTCAAGATAAAAAAACCTTTGATTGAAAACTAATTTTGAAAGAGGGAGAAATGACCTCAAGAAGTCGCTTCTCCAGAAAATTGCACGATCATGGGTTTGTAGTTAAAAAACCATGGTTTTCTAAAAATCATGTCCACCAAAATGTAGATCTGACTACACCAATGTGAAGCCCTTGAAAAATAAGTCCATATTAAAAAATAAATTTATCAAAAACTAATTCCAGAAGAGGGAAAAACATCCTCCAGAAGTTGCTTCTCCAAAAAACTATGGGGTTGTGGGTTTGTAGTGAAAAAGCCACGACTTGAGTCTGAAAAGAGGGACCTACAACAAAGGTTTGAAAACCCTTTCTGATCACAAAGATCCCCAAGAAAAAATAGGTGAGGTGAGAGCATACGATGGCTAAACTCTAAAACATGAGATCCACACTTTCGCAATATTCCTTCAAATGTCTTCAAACCTACAAAAACAATTACAAAAATTTCTTGAATGCTTGCAAAAAAAAAGCTATCTAGATATGGTACCATATAAAGAATATTGAAAAGCAATATTCAAGCCCAAGAAAATAGACATGCAAAGCACCACAAAAAATTGGAGAGAATCTCAAAAACTTATTATTCCATGAGAGGGACCTTGCATTAAATAGCAAAAGTGTACAATATGAGCCATAAGATCATAATAAACTAAATAGATATTAGCCACACAAAAAATTAGGAGTTTACCGACCTCATGCAAGAGAGATAACTCCAAAAGAAGCAATAAGATAATATTTAAAATTAAATATCCTAAATATCCTAGATACCTAGTAACAACTTAAGATATACTCTAACAGGAGCTCCATGAGGTGAGGAGATGGGGGATGAAGGGGTTAGAATGCATTTTGTTGCTGTAATGTTGGTGATAGGAGTATTTCAACATGGTTCAACTGGAGGGCTTACCAGTGGAAGGCTTGGGTAGGAAGTAGCCCTACATGAGGATATGGGTGGTGGTCTTGGAGGTACAATCGAGTCAGCCTGTGTAGATGATACAGTGGTACCAAGTTTTGTGGGTTGGATTGACATCCACCCAAGTGATATGGAGGCCATGGAAGGGTATTAGTTGGACCCGATATGGAGAGCATTTATGATAAGTGTGGTAGGCTAGGTGGGTAATTGGGAGATATCAAAGTGAGGCTAAGTATTTTTAGTTCTCATGAGTACTTCGATAGTTCAGCTTGAGGAAGGGAATTATGGAGGATTTTGTGCTCTATAGGAGGCATCAGGAGGAGATAGGACTATAATGTGTAGAGCCATGGAGGATGGCCTACGAGGATGATGATGAGATAGATATTCTAGATATGGGCAATGCAAGGACTACTTTGGAGTATGACGTGTGATTCACTATACAACCACCATGGGCACCAACTCTATTAGTAGTTGGTGGGGGATGGGGATGAGGCTAGGAATGAGGGGACCCATGAGGCCCCCAAGTGGTAGTGGCACCTTTGATCAAATAGTAAAATAAGGAGGACTAAGGGTATGGCTATGAAAGCTCCCAAGAGTGGAGAAGATGGGGATGATGAAGAGGATACTTTATATGGGCCTATAGATCGGAGCGAGGAGATTAGGTAAGGTTGGAGTAGCAGGTGACAGAGTGGGATGCGAGGATCATGAGGCTCCAGGTAGAGCTACTAGAGAGGGAGCATAAACATAATGTAAACATAGCACACATTCAATCTCGTTATAGGTATATTGAGTTATTGGAGGATAGGTTGATGGAGCATCATATTCCACTTCCTGATCCTCCAACCTCATCTGTATCCAAGGCTTCTAGGCATAGTGAGTCTAGGTATATCTCTAGGTCTAAGGCTCCTTCTAGGTCATGGGAGTCCTCTTGGAGGGTGTAGCTAGTGCTTAGATGCACTTTTTGTATATAATTCTTGATGCTCCATTGTATGTGGCCTTTTGGCACTCATTTTACATGCGATATTTATACATATATATATACATGGTTTTTACCTTTTTGTGTTATATGTTTGTGAATGCTTTTGTGGAATGCATGTTTATATGGATGATGAATGCATATGAGATGTTATGGATGATTAATGCAAGTGGGAATGTATGGATGATTAATGCAAGTTATGGAATGCAAATTTATTAATGATCATTTATAGTTTAGATCTTGCTTAGCCAGTTTCTAGCATTGTTGTTGAATCAGGGGCACTAAACTTGGTGGTATGTGGAGTGAATGACTCATGAAGTGACATGGATTTTGACCTAGAAGAAGATATGGATGTTGATATGGAATAAGATATGGATGTTGATATGGAAAATTGCTTATTTTGTAGAGACTCAAACATGTTGTGGTATCAAACAAGCTCACTAAAACTACCTAATTCCTCTAGGACCAAATGTGTGTGCAATGAATTTATTTACCGAATCAAGAACATGGTAATGACTCAAGGCAATCAAGAAACAATGTGTGTGCAACTAAGTTCATTAACTTATCTTGAATAATTGGGTGTGACCTTTTATGGATGAAACCAAGAAGCTATCTTGTCCTTGTGTGCGGTTAGAGGTCTCTTTAAAAGAGACATGTCACCACGCATGAGTGTACTCCACTACCAGTCAAGTTTCTATAGCTCCAGTGGAGGCTAACTCCATAGTCCACAATTTTTGTTTTTGATCTCTTGAATTTTGGGGATGACTACCTAACCGTATGACTGGAAATGTAGTGTGATCCTTATAACCCAATGATCAATGGTGTGTGATGTAAAAGTTTTAGAGCCCTAGGAAATCGGATTCTTAACCTAAGTGTGATGAGAATTGTATCATATCCTTACTATTCTGACTTTTGAATTTGGAAGAAACTGTGATAGTGGTGAAAACCATTTTTTTGTGGACTATGTTGCATGATGGGACCAACAAGGATGACCCTTTTCACTTCGAGGTTCATACCAAATATGGTGTTATCTCTCTTTGACACAAGAAGTTTTTAAGATGTGAAATTGTGTTTGGTTCAAGAATGTTTTGGATTCAATTCACAAAACTCAAGATTTTCTTAGTGTATATGTGCAATGGTCCTAAAAGACTTGACATGTATTTGAGGTTTGCTTAAAACACTAGAAGTGGTTGAGTGACTGCAAACACCTAGGACTTGTGGAGGCAAATGGCAATTTGACTTGATGAAATTGTGTGGATGATATTATGAGGGTGCCCCTGATTAAGGCAACATGACTTTGTTGGACCAATTCAAAATATTGAACTAAATAAATGATCCCTAATATGAAATGTGAAATGTGGAATGGAATGTATGAAATGCAATTTTGTGAAATGAAATGTGTGTTAACATAATGTGTTGGTATGAAATGTATGCAAACGAAGTGCAATATTTTTGTGTAATAGCCATGTATATAGACATATATATATATTTCATTATGCATAGAATGCTCTCAAATATATAACATTAAGTGGTTCGGGTTCTTCCTCTCCCACTATATTGGCAAGCCTATCAGTATTGTTACCCACTTTTTGAGTGACAATGTATGGACTTTGTAGCACCCTAAAATTGGTGCAATAAAACCTTAAATAATTACAATTACTCTAGTAAATATTCAAATTCAAATTTTAACCCCCAAAACCGCTTCCAAATCATCACCGATCAGACGATATCGCCTCAAATCGGACGATTTCGTCTGGACTAGGACGTCCAGATGATCTTGTCCCAAAACTGATTTTTCTCAATTAGCCTCTGTTCCAACGGCATCTCTAATCCGGGCAGAAGCGTGTCTGCACCGTTAGAGACCCTCCCCGTTGGAGATCTCCCAAATTGGGATGATCTCCAACCTCCTAACCTCCCTCCTAAGCCTATTTAAACTTAGGCCCTCCCCTTAACCTACCCCTAGCTGATATTTCCTGTAACTTGACTTTACACGCACTAAAACATCCTGAATTACCATCTGCACTTGTCCTATCCAAATTTTGTTGCAGGAACCTTAGTATTTTTTAGTCGAAGCAAGCTCAGTTCGTCGTGGATGATCCTGTTCAATTCGAGATGATTTCATACCAATCCGAGATGATTTCGACTGCAATCAACGTTGGGGGCAATCAGTGCCCAGAGTTTGCATTTTTCTCTTCTCATCTACTATTTTATTCTGCATCTAGTCAGTTTGTTCATTATTTTCTGTTATTCTGCATCTTGGAGTTCACCCATGTAGTTTAATTGCATAATGAAATCATGATTAACTATTAAAACATCGTAATTTACTTGCATTTCTATTCAGGATTATCTGTTAACATCTCCTTATTGTCATTTTACATCTTTATCCTCTATTAGCATTGCTGCATTTTTTGTATTTTGTGTCTATTTCTCTATTTGTAGGTCTTTGACGAATTCGTCTGACGAATTCGTCAGATCTCAGACGATCCTGTAGGTCGGAGACGATCCTATCAAATTCCAGACGATCTGGACTGCTTCAAAAATTAGAATCTCCATCAGACATCCGGATCAGGTATGGCTCTGTAATTTAGCTTTTTCTCTCTATTTTTTGTTTAAAATTTGTTTTCTGTATTTCATTTAGTCTACATTTTCATAATAGAACAACTTAGATTCATTTGGCCAAACCTAGGACTTGAATGTTTAAAGATAAAACTAAACACATTAAACACATTCCCAACCTAGGCATGGAAACTGCCATTCAAACGTTTCTTGGTGAACCCACCATCCATCAAAAAATCACCATAATACACCTCCCCCGAGAGGCGGGACCTTCGCAAGGCCTCTCAGTCCGAGGTACCGCGCCATCCTTTTCCCATCCTCCTTCCGGGCATGGATCCTATAGCCTGAAGGTAAGGATGCAAAAAATTTGGAGCGATACATTTTGGTGAACCCGACGTGAATGCATTTAAAACCTTTTGAAAAAAAAAAAAAAAACAAAAAAACATAGATGCATTTAAAATCATTTAAAACTACTAAGTTGCATATCATGTCTAGATGGTAGCTCCTAAGAAAATATTAGCAGTTACTATAAATGTTGAAAACCAATTAGCAGCCATAGAAATCAATTATGTGCTTAGTGTGCCTGAAACAGATAGAAACCAACTTTTGTGGGACGAACTTGATAGGAGACTAGGTGTCATTTCATCTAGGTCAACAAAACTTAAACAAATCAAGAGGCTTGTCCTAGATAGAATCCTGGATCCTCATCAACTCGTATTTTATCATGAACTTCAGAGAGCCTGCCATAGATGGTTAGCTTATAGGAGAGCTCTTGTGTCTTCAAAATTTTTCACCTTCGAGGAATACCTCAAGAACGCAGCTGTGGTACGCCAATTTCTAGTTCATATAGAATCCCAAGAAACTGATCTTATGATTAGAAGAAGATGGAATAGAACTCCTAGAGCTATGTTGTATCGTGAATATTGTCATGAGAATTATTATTATCAACCAGAATCTGAAATACATGGTATTTCTATAGCCCTTTTCATTAAATTCTTGAAAGAAAATTTTCAATTTGAAGAAGAACACTTCATGACTCTTGAAGAACTTGAGCCCATTAATGACATTTATAAATTATTTATAGAAAACTAGATCATTGCTTTCATTATTATTTCTTGCATTTATTGTGTTGTTTGTTATCTTTACAATATTATTACAAAAACAAGAAAAACTAAAAAACATAACAAAAACCAAAACATTTCATTTTAAATATTGTAGTAGGTATATAATTAAAATATATACCTCTTAAGCTTATAGCATATATATATATATATATATATATATATATATATATATATATATATATATATATATATATTTGCTGAAATCTAAGTTAAGCACAATGCCTAAACTTAGGAATGGTAAACAAACCGAAGGAGAAGAAGAAGATTGGTTAGGAGACAAAACAAGAAACCCAAATGTCCTTCCCGAGGATCCAATCCCGGAAGAAGAAACTCTAGACCAGCAAGACGATGAGCTTGTTGTAGATGAACAAGAAGAAAATGTTAAAGAGGATGGATCCTCATCCCCTAGAGTAGCTCCAGATGGAACTATTGCTTTTGATAACTTAGATCATTTCTGGAAATTTTTCAATAATAACATTGGTGCTCTTAATATGGCAGTTCGTATTGATAAAGGGCAAATTAGTGACACTCAAGCAGCCATGGAACATATGTTTGATGTGCACACTAATCCCTTGTCTTTTATTGATCAAGAAAGTGATAAGGCTGGACCATCCAATAGAGATATGGTCACTATGATTCAAAACATGCCAAAACAACAGGTTACCCAACCTCCTAAGGAACCTGTTATTGAGCCTAAAATCATTCCCACACAAAAGAAAACTTCCTTCACCGCTTTACTTCGCCAAACTATTGATCAATATGCTTCAAGTAAACAAAAACCTAAAATGAAGCCAAACACCAATTTTCAACAATCTGGAATACAACATAATACAACTTCAAAATTTCTTCATAACACCTTTCCTACCAACAATTTACACAATAGCAACATAGCATCTAATCTTCATGTCCCTCCATCATATGTTCACAAATCCCATATTAATGCCCTACCGAACCAATATGGTGGGCAAACTAGTAATCTGGAAGCCATGGTGAAACAATTAGCTTCGCGTATGGACCAGATAGATCCCTACCATCCCTCGTACAATTATCGAGAGATATGTAGTCAACCTTTGGATCCCATAGTTGTAGCACAACCGTACCCTAAGCATTTTCCCATGCCCGTCCTGCCTATATATAAAGGAACTGAAGATCCCATAGAGCATCTTCGCATGTTTAGGATAGCATGTCATGATATATCACATGATGACTTGCTATTACTAAAAATGTTCCCAAAAAGTTTAGGTGGAATGGCATTAGAGTGGTACTATCAACTACCCACTCATTCTTTGAGAAATTTTGAAGAAACAGTTGAATCTTTTGTCCATCAATTTAGTGCCTACATCGAGAGGCATGTAACCATTAAAGATTTATACAACTTAAAACAAGACAAAGATGAATGTTTTGCTGATTTCTTAGCTAGATGGAGGCAGTTGACAGGAAAACTGCACTTTGTGCTACCTTATAGGGAAATGTTGGACATTTTTATCAATAATTTGCAAGAACAAATATCTTATGAGTTATCAACTGCTACTTTAACTACCTTCGATCAAGCTATAGATTTAGCTCGAAGAGTAGAAGATGCCCTCATTAGGAGAGGCCAACTTAGGAAGAAGGATGATGAGAAAACCTCTAGAAATCAATATAAAAACAAACAAGTCGTAGGTGACGGAGTCACTGACAGCAGAAATGTTGCTAATATCAATGCAACGAAGACAACAGAAAAATTTATATTGAAACCTCCTGATAAACCTCCTCGAGAATTTACTAGATTGAATCAACCATTATCAACTATTTTACCTCAATTACTCGAAAGAGGTTTGATTCAATTACCAACTATCCGGGAACCTGATCCAACCATACCCGGATACAGAGCTGACTTACACTGTGATTTCCATAGAGGACCTGGACACTCTACCAACGCTTGTAAAAGGTTAAAGCATAAAATACAAGATCTGATTGATAATAATGAAATGGAGGTGCAAGCCTTCCAACCTAAACAAAATGCTCCTAATAATGCTCAAAAGAACATTCCCCAAAATCAAAATCAAAATGCTAATCAATCATTAGACATATTTCAACATCCTTTACCAAGACATGGTAAAGAGGTGGCCAATCAAATCGAGCATCATAATGTTCCTCCTCCTACCCGATATGTAGGGACTATTAGCGGACAATTACCTGTTCAGGATCCTCAAACATTTGACACAACCTTATCCCTGGTCACGACCAGGCCCCTACATAATTCTCAAACTCCAGATCCTAGTGATGTAGAATCAGATATTGAAAGTGAAATAGACATCACCTCAAACCAATCGAATAGTTCTGAAAATGAATCAGATCCTATTCAACCCATCACAGATGCTATGGTTCCGGAAGAACCATTTCCTAGAAGAGTTACTACTCGACCCTCTTCTAATCAATTCCTCCCTAATGAACAAGCCATAAACGCTCAACCGAGACCAGTTCAACGTCTTCAATATAACATTGTAGGTACCATCGGAGTCGTTACCCGACAACAAGCTCAAAATTCTCAACAAGAACCAAACCAGAATGATGGATCAGCTCCATTTGTTTTGAAAAATCCCAATAAAGGGAATCATGCTCCCAATGTTCAACCTAAACCCCCTTACAATATTAATGAGCAATTATCCAATACTACAGCCAGAATTTCCCTTTTGGATTTATTAAGATCTTCTCCTACCCATAGGGATGAGTTGATGCTTACATTAAGCCAAATGATGGTACCTCAAAATATTCAACCTGAAGCCATGGCCAATACTATCATCACTAGAGAAGTCGATTGTATTGACTTTCGGGATAAAGATATCCCACAACACAGTTTACATAAGGATAATCCCTTATATATTACTCGCTCTAATTGGAGATGTAGTTGTTAAAAGAGTCCCGATTGATAATGGTTCATCTCTAAACATTTGCACTTTTGACTTCTACCAACGATTTGGCTTTAGAAGTGATGAAATGAAGAAAACTGACATGATCATCAAAGCTTTCAATGACGAAACACAAGAAACATGTGGAGTTATTACCATCCCATTGCAAGTTGGTCCTAGAACCTTAGATACGACCGTGTTTATTGTACATTGCCCCGCATCGTACAATATACTCTTGGGTCGTCCTTGGATCAATGCAATGCGGGCTGTCCCATCAACTTTACACCAATGTGTTAAATTCGAATTTAAAAATCAGTTGGTCACTATCCATGGTGATCCTAGACCCTTTGATATGTGTGCTTTGGCAGAACCCGTTGGAGTGCAATTTTTCCCCGCTCTGTCATCCACACATCCTAATTCTTATTTTTCATCTAAAACTCGTGAAACACACACCCATAGCTTCACCTATTTCTCCTCCATTCATTTCACCCTCATATATAGATCAACAATCTTCTAAACAAACCACTCTAGAACCTCAAAAAGATCTTCAATCCACAACCAATCCTTCATGTTCTATCCCTATAATTTCAAAACCTATAGACCCATTCATTAACACTTCCACATTATCAACATCTATCATACCTTCCACATCTAAAGATATAGGGAATGATCCTTCTACATCTTATGCTCTTTTTGATGAACTTTTACCAGATTTATCCACAATCTTAATATTAGAAAAAACAAATGCTTTCATGCAAGATTCAATTCTTTTAAATAACTTGCCGCCATCTCCTCGTACTTTGGGCCTCCCACAACCTATGGGAAGTACTTACCAAGTCGGGAGTTGTGCCTTCATTTATAAAGGATATGACTGGGGAAGAATACCCCGAAATATCAAAACTCATCATGAGGGATATGCACGATGTTATTTTACTAATGAGTATATTAAAGCTAAACCCATAATGCTTAAAATGGGATATAAAGGGAAAGGCTTGGGACCTTTCCAAAATGGCATGAAAGAACCTTTCGAGGTAGAACCGTGGCCCGCCCGCTGTGGTGTGGGCCTATTTCCTAGTAAGGGTCAACCCTTTCCTTTTGAAGATGATGATCAACTCATATGTTATCAAGATTATTTGGATAGGCGTGATGATTTGCCTCTAAAAAATCAGCCATTTACATGTAACATGCTATCCATAGCTTACCCTGAATTGATTGCTGACTCCGATGAGGAGTTGGAAGGAGATATCTTCCACGATGTCTCCGTTGAAGAGATGTTACACAATGGATTTTATTTTGATGGTTCTATACCAACTATAGCCCAGCTTGAGGCCACTAATCCTCAAGATGAATTATCCAACTTAACCTTAAAAGAATTACAAGAATTGGGCGTCTCACCCGCCCCACCTAATTTTGAAAGAGATCTACACATGGAAGTAGAAAACGTCATTAAAGTTAACATTGGAACCGAGGATAATCCTCACATAATCAATATTGGGTCAGAATTAAGTCAAGAAAAACAAGAGCAATACATTGCATTCCTTAAAGAATATGAAGATGTCTTTTCTTGGACATACGAAGATATGCCAGTTCCGGACCCTTCCGTAGTCATGCATCATCTAGTAGTCCATCCGGATGCTAAACCCGTTAAACAAAAACTTAGAAAAATGCATCCCAAAGTGGCCCTCCTAGTCAAAGGGGAGTTAGAAAAACTCCTGAATGTTGTTTTTATACAAGCTATTGATTATGCTGAATGGATCTCAAATGTAGTTCCAAGTCACCAAGAAAGAAGCCACCAAAGTTAGGGTTTGCATAGATTTTAGAGATATTAACGTTGCATGCCCTAAAGATGATTTTCCTCTTCCAAACATGGATCAAATCATTGACTTTACTGCCGGGAGTGGGATGATGTCCTTAATGGATGGATTCTCTCGGTTATAATCAGATCAGGATAGCTCCTGAAGATCAGAGCTAAAACAACCTTTATTACCCCTTGGGGTACCTTTTGTTGGAAAGTGATGCCATTCGGCTTAAAGAACGTAGGTGCAACCTATCAACGAGCTATGACTTATATTTTTCATGATATGATGCATGATATCCTACATGATTATGTAGATGATATTATAGCTCACTCTATTAATGAAGATAATCATTTAGATGATTTGAGAAAAGTTTTTAATCGATTAAGAGAATATCTTATTCGATTAAATCCAACCAAATGCATATTCGGAGTTAAGTCTGGTAAGCTATTAGGGGTTTTAGTTTCTTTACGTGGCATCAAAATTGACCCTCTCAAGATTGTGGCTATCACTGATATGCCCGCACCTACCAATATATCTGAGTTACGAAGTTTACAAGGTAAGCTTCAAGCTATCCGTCGCTTCATCGATAAGTTGGCGGACAAAACCGGTCCCTTTCTTAAGCTCCTTAAGAAGGATGTCCCTTTTAATTGGGACGACGAATGTAAAGAAGCTTTTGAACTTCTCAAACAATACCTCCTTAACCCACCTGTGCTTTCACCACCTAGATCCGATCGCCCATTTCTCCTGTATATTTCAGCTTCAGATTCTGCCTTAGGAGCTATGTTAGCTCAGCTTGATGATGCGAAGAGAGAACGTGCTAATTATTATATTAGCCGAACCTTCATCAGTTATGAAACCCGCTACACAACATTAGAAAAACTATGTCTAGCAGTCGTATTTTCTATGCAAAAATTATGCCATTATATGCTTAGTCAGAAAACCTATGTCATTGCTAAATATGATCCCTTGAGGTATCTCATGAGTCGACCTTATTTATCGGGTCGTACAACCAAGTGGGTTCTCGCTCTAAGCGAGTTTGACCTCACATTCATAGGACAAAAGTCTGTTAAGGGTCAAATCATAGCAGATCAACTAGCTGCTGCACCCTTAGAGTCTACCCATCCCCTCATCATTGAGTTTCCTGATGAATGCCTTCAATTAGAGGTAGACCATATTGAACAATGGTCCTTATACTTTGATGGAGCCCGATGCATGAGTGGGGCTGGTGCGGGTATTATTTTAATATCCCCGCAAAAACATCTTATTCCTCTGTCCTTCAAATTAACATTTGCTTGCACCAATAATACTGTTGAATATGAAGCTCTAATCCTTGGATTACGAGCTGCCTTGGCGCTAAAAATTAAACATCTGTTAGTTTTTGGTGATTCTCAACTTGTCATAAACCAAATTAATGAAGTTTATCAGACCAGAGATGATAAACTGCGCCCATATAAAGCCTATGTTTTACAATTAATGTCTCTATTTGATCAAGTTACCTTGGAAGCTATTCCTCGAACTTGCAACCGTGCAGCTGATGCTATGGCCGCAACTGCATCTCTCCTGCCCTTGGAGTTAGATGACGAATATGCCACTATCATTATTCGTCGACTCCAGGAACCCGCTTCAAATAAGTCATGCTTAGAACCTTTGGATGTGTTTCTAATCAATGAAACTACTCCTGAACCTTGGTATACAGATATATTTGATTTTCTTCAAAATGGGACTTTCCTTGCCAATTCTAATAGAAACCAGCGTCGGTTATTACGTAGACGAGCAAGTCGATTTGTAATAATTGGCAATACTTTGTATAGGAGATATTTTGAAGGTATCCTATTAAGATGTTTGAATTTAGAAGAATCCAAATCAGCCTTGAGTGAAGCCCACGATGGATCTTGTGGAGGACACTTCAGTGGTAGTGTCATTGCTAAAAAGCTCCTTAGGATAGGATACTTTTGGCCTACCATGGAGAATGATGCACATGAGTATGTGCGCCATTGCGACAAGTGCCGGAAACATGCTGACCTTGTCCATGCACCCGCACAAGAACTGCAAGCTATTTCATCTCCTTGGCCCTTTTCAAAATGGGGCTTAGAAATTATTGGCAAAATCAATCCCGTGTCATCTGATGGACACAAATTCATCATAACCGCCACCGAGTATTTCACGAAGTGGGTTGAAGCTATGCCTTTAGCTTCCTGCACCGGCACACAAGTCTCTAAATTTATTTTTAATCAAATCATTTGTAGGTTTGGAATTCCTGCAAATCTCATCTCAGATAATGGAACTTGTTTCAAAAATAAAGATGTCAAGAAATTATGCCAAAAATATAAGATTCAACATCGCTGGTCCACTCCCTATTATCCTCAGGGTAATGGTCAAGCATAAGCATCTAACAAAACCTTAATCAAAATTCTCAAAATATTGGTCAATAAAATTGGCCGCGATTGGCACATTCAGTTATATCCAAGCCTTGTGGGCCTATCGAACTAGTGTTCGAACCCCCACGGGAACTTCACCTTTTGTTTTGGTTTATGGTGCTGAAGCCGTTTTTCCCTTTGAATTAGAAGTTCCTTCTTTGGCTCTACTACTTCAAGATACCGAAGTAGGAGATGAATATCGAACTGGCAGACTCACCACTAGAACTCCTAGATGAAAAATGCATCAATGCTTTGGAGCATCTCCGTGCCTACCAAAACAAGCTTAAAAGATCATATGCTAAAAAAGTTCGTCATCGATCCTTTGAGATCGGCGACCTTGTTTTAAAAGAAAATTAAAAAAATACTAATGCAACTAAAGACCTTAAAGGTAAATTTGAGCCCAACTGGCTTGGACCATACATTATCACTGCTAAATTTGAATCAGGAGCATATAAATTATCTACCTTAGATGGTAAAGAACTTAAAGAACCCATGAACATTTTGCATCTTAAACGTTACTATGCGTAACAAAAAATTAGTCATTTCATCATTTGTACATATTTTGCATGTTGTCTTATTTTAAAAATATATCAAACTGTTTACACAAAAACAAAAACAAACAAAAATAATAAAAATAAAAACAACAATATTCTTGACTCTTTCGAAACCAAAACAAAATAAAGAAGAAAGAGAGAGTCAACATTCTCAAACTTCTCAAAAAAGTATTTGTATATATTTCTTCTTACAAATGTTGCAGTTATATATATTTCAAATTATTTTGGATAAATTAGCATTTATTTGGAATCCCTCACTTTCACAAACACAAAATAAATATCTTGATTTTTATCTGGCATGATTACTAATCTCTCTTATATCAAAGTCCACAAAATTCAATTAAATAAAGTTTGAGCACAGAGAATTGATCTTGTTATTTACTTAAACCAAGCACATCCTTTCACAATAAAATGATTATATTTGTAATATCCTTGCTATGCTACATAGTAGAAGTGGTTTCTTGAGCGAAAAGTTTCCCTTGCTATCCTATCATGCACATGGTCTAGAATCTTTGAGAATTGGCAAAAGGACAAGCTCACCCCTACCCGAATAAAAATCCCTTGCTCTACAACTAATCCGAGCAAGTATCCCTAGCATAGGAAGAAAAGCAAAGTTCAAGAAAAAGAGAAAAAAAAAATGTTATTTTATATCATTACAAAGCAATGTTTCAAGCATTATCTCAAAAATCAAGCAAAAATACAAAAGAAAAGCAAAAGAAAGCAAAAGCAAAAGCAATAAAATCCCTCTCCCTACCCTTTAAAAAGAAAAGAAGGGTTGATGAGCTTGAATCCCTGGAATTCTCAATTATTCAAAAACCGTGAGGTAAGCCCCATAACAGGTGGTTTGTGCCCAACCCGCTTGGCCTTGGGTAACTCCTAGCGTGGCGATATGTCTGTCACATTAGCGACCTTCTTTTGTACAGACCTATGTCTCGCTTATGGATTAGCTAGCTCTTGATAATCCGACTTACATAGTAGTCTGGTATGGTTATATGCATCTAAATCATGGTTAATGAACACTTATTTGGTTCATTCAAATCACTTGTATCATAGTATCTTGCTCAAACTGGTAAATGAACAAAGCAATTGCACACACATTTTGTATTTGAGAGATTTTGTGTATCATTATGATAAATCAAGATTGGAAATGAACTCACATATGCACATGGGATTCCTTATAAATCTAACTTTTGTCTTTAAGATACTTTGAAATATTTTTGCAAATTGTTTGGAATAAATTCATTTTCTTCTTTAAAGTACAGTTGTTTAGTATAAAGACAACTACATGCATTATCAAAAATCAAAATTTCTTTCAAACCATACAATAAAAACACACACACACACACACACATATATATATATATATATATATATATATATATATATATATATATATATATATTGTCGACTTTCGCGACGATGGTATAGTTCCAGAACTTAAATGGGAGTCTTATGCCTAGCGCAAGTCCTCCTCTTCATATTTTCTCGTTTCTTTTCAACAATTACAAATCAACCATGCAATAAAACAATCTATTTTCTTCTTTGGATTTCGCGATGATGGTATAAGTCTATACCTACATATTCTATGCCTAGCGCAAACCATTGTATTAATTTTATTCCCCATTTATTTAAAATCATAAAAACCATATGACTTAAATCATTCTGTTATACAATTATGCTTTAAAACAAACAAACACCTATCACTATTTCATGTCATTATGTCAATATGCAAATTTGCAATGATGGTATAATTCCTAGGGAATTATCCAAAAAATTTATCACACTTAGGAATTTATGCCTAGCAAAAATCATTTTAAAATATTTCATGCATAATATTTTCATGAAAAATCTGAAAACAAACATCATCATCATCATCATTTGCATCATCACACCAAAGTCTTAAGACAATCTCTTAAGCACCCTTTTACTTTTAGCAATATTTCTATACTAGGATTAGCTTGACGACCGAGTGAGCGGCGACTCCATGAAATGGTCTATAACAATGACAATGTCCTTTGAAATTATTGTTAAAAGTCCCTTTTATTTTTTTATCAAATTATCATCACAACAACCAATTTGTTACATCAGATTATTTCATTTAAATTTTTAAAGCATGACATTTAAACCATAATATTTTCCAACGACATAATTACATGAATCATCAAATCAATCACACTTCAAACATTAAAGCATCATAAAAACATATAAACAAGTCATATCATCATAAGACAAGTCATATGATCAAAAAATATCTCATCTATATATATATATCAAATATATGTACATCATCTCAAAAATAGATTGGTATGCCACAATCTACATCTTGGCATACTCAATCCTCTCAATCATATATCCTCTATGCAGTGTCTCGAGAACCCCTCGAGCTCTCAACCTCATCTCCTCCCCCACCCCGAGGTGGACGAGGTGGCCCCATCGCAAGTATGTGTGGTACTACGAGTCCTAGTCGTCGATCGAGATGAAGTCCTCGATGACCCAATCCTGATCGGGTCAGCAATGTCGGCTGGTAGCTGTACCCTCTGACCCTCTGGCACCATCTGGAAGTAGATACCCTGGTAGAACGTGGTCTGAGCAATCGACCACACCAGCTCCTGAGTGCTCGCTCCTCCGCTCCATGCTCTGAGGCGTGCAACCTCATCTCTGAGCTGTGTAGCCTCCGCTCGATGTCGTGCAGCCTCCTCCTGCAAAGTCTGCACTTGTGCCTGGAGACGGACAGTCTCCGCCCGGAGAGTAGCCATCTCACTACTCTCTCCTATGTCCACACCCTTGCCCTTATCGAGCGATGGTGGTCTCTCTCTCTATGGAGAAGGGGGTCTCTCCTCCCTCCTCTCCCATTGTCATGGCCTCTGCTGAGCCTGTGGCCTCCTCTGCTCTCTCCCGCCATGACCCTGTGTTGCCTCAATGGCTGCCTGGCACCGCCTCCCCATCCGATGCACAACTACATGAATCGAACCCTGAGCCCTCGTCATCCGAGGAGGGTGGATGCCTGTGTACCAGGCATCATAGCCGTCGGCTACCCCAACGTCGTCCCCATCCACTGGCTGAATGGGGGCATCATCTGCATCTTGACTCCAGAATCATTGCATATCTAGAGCCCCGCTAACTGTAGTGTTATCCCAGACGTCTGGGAAAACTCATAGTCTCTCGAGATATGGGATCCCCTGTTGTAGACCGAACCGCCTCAAAACTCGGTCATACCGATGGAGCTCCACCTCTCCCCTCTCCATCCTCACCCAGCAGACTCGCCTGATGCGAGCCAGCTCCTGTCCATCCTCGGCCCACCCTGGATGATCTCTCCAAGGCCTCCAGGTGATCTGGTCGGAGACAAGGTCATCAAGTAGTCTCCGAGATGCTGGCAGATCTATCCGCCATTGTGCCCCTCTCCGGAGCCACCAGTAGAAAACTCGAGGCCTCTCCCCATCAATCCCTATTAGTGGGAGCCCTACCGGCCTCCGCACCACAATGTGCTCCCAACACCAAACCTGTAGTAGAGATGTCATAACCAGACATCGGCCGCCCTTGTATACGACCCCATGAAGGATCCTATACAACCGACAGAGTACAAAGCTCCCCCAAGCAAACCTGTATCCATGGTCTCTCATGTCATAGACCACATCTGTTAGTACCCATGGTACCCTGCATCCGCTCTGGTGGCACAACAGAAGTCCACCTACCACCCCAACCAAAACCCGTGTGAGTCTAGATGCCCCAGGCATCTGGCATAGTGACTCGATATTCACTCCGCCCTTCTCCAGGGTGAAGCTCGGATCGCCACACAGTCGCATCATCGCGTGGCCCTGATTGGCCATAGGAGTGATCAGCCATCCTTGTATGGGGATCCTCAAAATCCTCCATACATCCTCCAAGTGTGGGAGTCATCTCCCCTATCGAGTAACCAAAAACAGGAAGAACCCGGATACCACCTCTCTGCTAGGGTTATCAATAGCCCCATATCTGTAGAAACTTGTGGCATCTCTGCCACATGCTGTAAGCTGACCTGAGCCAGCTGATCTCGCTCTACCTGAGATAGGGCGGCCAAGTCATCCCTTAGTCCATCGTATTTCCATTCTCTGCTCTTTAGTAATCCTCTCTGCAACATAAACAAAATCAACAATAAAAATCATTAATTAATCATTTAAAAATGCAAGTCAAAATAAGTTCAATTTTATAAATGATGATATCGTCCACAATTGGACGATATCGTCCCAAATTTGAGCAAATTCGTCTCCGATTTCACCAGCTGAAATCGTCCCCTTTTTGACGAAATCGTCCCCATTTCGTCGATTTCGCCTCCAGACGAAATCGACGATATCGAGACGATTTCGACGAAATCGAGACGATTTCGTCTCGACGACGTCGACGGCCCAAAAATGGCCGCGATGCTCAAAAATCAATCAAATCTAATCTAAAAAGCATGAAATTCTAAATTAAAGCATTCTAAATTCAGTTTAGACCCTTACCCGTAGCCCACGTCGGACCTCTGTTGATCTGTGCGTTGTCTCGACCATCTTGTCTCCAGAGCTCTAAAAACTAGGAAAATGAATAGTAACAATGAATTAGGGTTTTACCCTATTTTTCTTAATTTTATTCAAAAACACTTAACATTTTTTAAAAATTTTGCTTTTTCGCGTTTTTACCTCAAACGTTCGATTTGGGTAAAAACACGGAGGGGGCACCATAGTAAGTTGTCGTACGATTCGACCTAGAATCGTCGCCTAAAAATGGGAATAATTTTTGCTTTCTCGTAGATCGAGAAGAACTCATCTTTAACGCATTTTCTTCAGAAAATTCGCTAAAGAGGGGGCAAAATGTAGCACCCTAAAATTGGCACAGTAAAACCTTAAATAATTACAATTACTCTAGTAAATATTCAAATTCAAATTTTAACCCCCAAAACCGCTTCCAAACCGTCGTTTAACCCGTTTCCTCCTTTCCCGTGCCATTTTTAGAGTTTGTTTTGACCGTTTGACGATATCGTCGCCGATCAGACGATATCGCCTCAGATCGGACGATTTCGTCCGGACCAGGACGTCCAGACGATCTTGTCCCAAAACTGATTTTTCTCAATTAGCCTCTGTTCCAACGACGTCTCTAATCCAGGCAGAAGCGTGTCTGCATCGTTAGAGACCCTCCCCGTTGGAGATCTCCCAAATTGGGATGATCTCCAACCTCCTAACCTCCCTCCTAAGCCTATTTAAACTTAGGCCCTCCCCTTAACCTACCCCTGGCTGATATTTCCTGTAACTTGACTTTACACGCACTAAAACATCCTGAATTACCATCTGCACTTGTCCTATCCAAATTTTGTTGCAGGAACCTTAGTATTTTTCAGTCGGAGCAAGCTCAGTTCATCGTGGATGATCCTGTTCAATTCGAGACGATTTCATACCAATCCGAGATGATTTCGACTGCAATCAACGTTGGGGGCAATCAGTGCCCAAAGTTTGCATTTTTCTCTTCTCATCTGCTGTTTTATTTTGCATCTAGTCAGTTTGTTCATTATTTTCTGTTATTCTGCATCTTGGAGTTCACCCATGTAGTTTAATTGCATAATGAAATCATGATTAACTATTAAAACATTGTAATTTGCTTGCATTCCTATTTAGGATTATCTTATTAACATCTTTATTGTCATTTTACATCTTTATCCTCTATTAGCATTGCTGCATTTTTTGTATTTTGTGTCTATTTCTCTGTTTGCAGGTCTCTGACGAATTCGTCTGACGAATTCATCAGATCTCAGACGATCCTGGTCAAATTCCAGATGATCTGGACTGCTTCAAAAATCAGAATCTCCATCAGACATCCGGATCAGGTATGGCTCTGTAATTTAGCTTTTTCTCTCTATTTTTTGTTTAAAATCTATTTTCTGTATTTCATTTAGCCTGCATTTTCATAATAGAACAACTTAGATTCATTTGGCCAAACCTAGGACTCGAATGTTTAAAGATAAAACTGAACACATTAAACACATTCCCAACCTAGGCGTGGAAACTGCCATTCAAACGTTTCCTGGTGAACCCACCATCCATCAAAAAATCACCATAATACACCTCCCTCGAGAGGCGGGACCTTCGCAAGGCCTCTCAGTCCGAGGTACCACGCCATCCTTTTCCCATCCTCCTTTCGGGCATGGATCCTATAGCCTGAAGGTAAGGATGCAAAAAATTTGGAGCGATACAAACCTAACCAATTAGCCATGAATTTATCACAAAGATGTGACAATGCATTGGTGTTTTGTTGATTCTATTTAAGTACAAGATCTCCTACTTGGAATTCACGTAGATGAACTTTGGTATTGTAAGCACACTTTAGGTAGTCTTGATAAACTCATAAATGTTCTAAGGCATTGAGTCACCTCTCATCAAGAAGTGCGAGTAGGTCAAGATGTGCTTTTCTAGTAGTGTCATCATATATGAATTCTTGTAAAGAAATTTGTAAGGAGGTTATATTGAGCTCAAGAGGCATGCAGATGCTTGTTCGATAAACCCATAATACCAAGGATATTTGTGTATGCCAATCTCTATAATTTTCTTTAACAAGTTTCTTGAGAGTAGCAATTAAGGTCTTATTGGAAGCTTCAACTTGTCCATTTGCTTATGGGTAATAAGGAGTTGAGAAACTATGTTGAATGTTATATTTATCAAAAAGTGCTCGAAAATCCTTGTTATTGAAATACTTGGCATAATCTGAAATGATTTTCGAGGGGATACCAAAATGATAAATAATGTGATGAAGTATACACTCCACAATTCTAGGTCCTGTCATGCTAGTTAGAGGAATTGCCTCAACCAACTTTGTGAAGTATTCAGTGGCTATGATAATGAAAGTATGTTGTCCTAATGAAGGAGGTAAAATTTTACCAATTAGATCTAGATCCCATTGTGAAAAGGGCAAAAGGCTTTGAATAGGTTGTAAAGCTTATGATGGTACTTAGCATGTTCTTGAAATTTCTTACAATGTTTAACATAAGTGCAACAATCACATTCCATTGTGGGCCAATAATAACCCATACATAAAATACACTTTGCAGTGGCCATTACACTAAAATGACCACCACAAGTACCATCATGGGCTTCAACTATGGCTCTTTGTGCCTCACTAGACTCTAGACAATAAAGGAGAACTCCATCATAACCATGTTTATACAACACGTCCCCCAAGAGAATGAAATGGGTTACTTTTTGCTTGGATGTGCATTTGGCAGTTTGAGACATGTCAGATGGGAGTGTTCCAAAATTGAGAAAGGCTACTATTTGTCTTGACCAAGGCTCATATGGATCCGACTAGATAAAGCATATATCCTTTTTATCTTTAGATTTAGTATAGATAATTGTAGATTTAAATATCATTGAAATTATAAGGGGTTGTACCTCTCCAAAGGAGTCTTTTGGAATCAATATTCCAAGGGAGGCCATCGAATATACAAATATATTAGTCAAACATGGCAAGCTATTGATTTCATACCAATCAAACTTAGAGAGAAATTTCATTACTACTTCATGGTAAAGCTTAATGGTAGGTTATTTGCATTGGTATTCTCCATTGATTTGCTTAACAACAAGTTGAGAATCACCAAATATCCTGATATACTTAATGCTCATAGCTATCATTGATTGAAGACATAGGATTAAGGCTTCATACTCTACAATTTTGTTTGTGCATTGGAAGTCAAGTTTGAATGATAAGGGGATAGGTACCCCCTAAGGTGTATGAAACACAACTCTAGCACCTTGACCTTTCATGCACTTAGAACCATCAAAGAATAGTGTGATATCAACATCTTCCTCTAGAATGACATCTTATTGTTCAGTTACAGTGAATATCAAATCATTTGGGAGCTCAATAATCAAAGGATGATCACTAGGTAGTGGAGCTTCCGCAAGTTGATCGACTATTACCTGACCTATTATGGATTTGTGGCTAATGAATTCAAGGTTAAATTTAGTAAGGAGCATTATCCATTTATCGATGCGGGTGTTATTGTAAGTGTGAGACATCATATAATGCAGAGGATTTTATCTAGCTATAGCATATGTTGTGTGACTAAGCATGTAATGTCAAAGTTTCTTAGTGGAAAAAACCACTACTAAGCACAGTTTTTCTACATAAGCGTATCTAGTTTCATATCTTACCAATGTTCGAATAAAGTAATATATGCTCTCGATTTTGTTCATTCTTTTGTGCAATAATTATCCCTAATGCAAATTCCATTACTAAAATATAAATATAGAATGGGACCTCCAAACGAGGAGGAGCTAAGACTAGCGAAGAAGCTAGGTATTGCTTAATGTCATTAAAGGCTTGTTGATATTAATCTATCTAAGAGAATGGCACCCCCTTTTGTAGTAGGTGATTGAATGGCCTGCATTTGTCAGAAAGTTGTGCAATAAAATAATAGATTGATTGAATATTTCCTTGTAAACTACATAATTCTTTTAAGTCAGTTGGGGGAGGCATCTCCATGATGGCCTTGACCTTGTTTGGGTCCACCTTAATGCCATTTTTGGATATAATAGTCTTGTCTCTACAAGGCCTCTTTGTATGGAGATCAAATTATCCTTAGATCTATTGAAGCTGATGGATAGGGTTAATTCTTGAATTTTTCTCTTTGATGGTGTGTAAAGGTGATTGGTGGCATCTTAATTTTTTTTGCATCCATCAAAATTTTAGGTCCACTATAGGTCTTCTTGTGGGTGTTGTTATGCTTATTTTCAAATTCAAATTCAAATTTTGGGAGTTTAGCACCAATAACTTTAGTAGAGGTATTCTCATCCAATTCTAATGGGTCAAAACAAATGGGTGTGATATTCTAGGAAAAGTGCTTCCCATTTTCAAATTTAAATTCAAATTGTGTGGGCTTAGTTCTAGGAGCTATTTCAAAGGTAGTCTCTTAAATTTTTGGTAAACTAAATTAGTTGGGTGTGAGATTGTACGAAACCTAGATTGGTTTGGAAGGATAAGATGGAAAATTTAGTTGTCTATTGGCATACCATTCAATGAGGTGATAGACCACATCACTATTTTCCTACTATGCATGGGTCAAGATAATTGGGTGAGATCCACTTATTTTTGGATAACTCGAGTTTATCCTAGTAATCATGATTATTCATGGATAAGGCCTATTTTTCATTGGATTTTAAGATTTCTTAGTATGAAGTGGTAATATGATAACTCAACTTTCTATACTTGGAAAATGAACTACTTTCTTAGCTTGTGGTACCTTTAGTAGGCAAGATCACTTAATCATTATTGGAAAAAGTGTAGAGATGGAAAGTTTGAGATCTCATACTTAGAAAGTGGGTTCGTTTAGAATGTGATCCTTTACTCTGGTCATCCTCTTAGTCCATGACACCATGAAACCTGGTATTTTTTTTTAAATATCTTTGAAAAAATCCTATCAATTTTTGAATGACTCCAACTACTCTTTAAAACTATTGAGGGAGATTGCTCACAATGTTTCTAACCATAGGATCAAAGGAATTAAAGGTAAATCCTTATTTGGATTCAAACGATGGGTCATAGAAACATCCAAAAGGTTCAAAATATTTTTGTAGAACAAAAATTTTTAGAGGTGGATGATGACATTAGACATATTTTATGGAAAAGAGGTTTGATTGATTGTATTCAATCTTTCCATGGTCATCATAGAGGCTCTTTAGGAAAATGACACACAATTGAAGGAAAGGTTGGGTTCAAGTTGGTGGATTGGAATTCCAAGTTATAGTGGCAATAGTTGGGGATGTGATAGAATTCCCAATGGATGGTGCCTTCCATAATAGGAAGAAACACTCCTTAATTAGGGAATTAAGCTTATTTCTTTATGAGGATGAGTACTTGCCAAAGTTGCATAATGACTACAACATGAAGGACCTCAAGGCTCCATGGAACTAGGTTATTATGGTGATCATGAATAATTTCATGATGTACTCCAATAGGGATGTATTATGTAGTTTTCATGTAATGTTCATGAAATAGCTAAGGTGAAGCAACTAATGAACATTCCATCATTCTTGTTCCATTCTCTACAAAACTCCATGATGAAATTTAGTGGTGGGAAAGGGTTGAACCCTATCCACAAAGGCCTAGATCTATTGATTTTTAATCATGTTATTAAGGCTAAATTTATGGTAGTGGATGAATTCTTCCACCAAATTGAGATTCAAAAAGTTTCTCCTATCTTTGATCCTCCCCTGATCTCCTCTAATTCTTCATCCATTGACTCCTCACAGTTTAATTTTGAGGACCTTAAGAGTTTCATTATCTCTACTAAACCTTTGGAGAAAGTAAATAACTCTAGTGGTGTCTTGGTGTCACCCAAAGAAATTAAAGAGGGACGTGCTAGGCACTCCAAGAATCTATTTATTAAATTTGTCAAAATTAAAACCTCTCTTATTAGCATGAAGATGTTGGATTTCAAGGACTAATCTCTAGTCAAGAAGAAGAAATTTTTTTTGGAGGATTCAACTAAATTTCAAAGGGATTCATCCATGTCTATACTAGATGCTCACAATAAACTCATATCCTTCCTCAGTAAGCTAGAAGAGAAACATAAAGCTCTAATTAAGACTCTCCAAGTGGTAACTTTCATAGAAGACATCTAGGGCATGATGTGTATTCAACGAGGCAAATTGAGAACTTATAAGAACTTGGGGGACTTTGGGAAATTGTATCCCAAAGATTATACTTTAATTTGGTGTAGTTTTTTTGCCTTTTTAGTGTTGGATTTTAGTCCTACTGTTCTTCCCTCTATTGGTCTCAAAGATCCTGTCCTATGATGGATTTTCCTTTTTTCTAGATGGTTGGATTGTATATGTAGCTTGATGTTTCTTTATATGGAATATTTTCATAAGGGCATCTTGGGATTGGCCATGGGCTCTCTCAGTTCCTCTTTTGTAAAAGTTTTGGAGACCCTTTCAAAACCCCTTTTTTAATAAATACAAAATTGGTTTTGAAGAGGGTCCATAAATATGGATTAGATGCTATAGTGCCTAAAATAATTATATTATTTACAATCAATCCATCACTAGATAATTTAAATAATCATTTGGTCTTTGTTAAGTTGACACACTATCTCCTTATCTCTTCATTATTCTTATGAAGGTATTAGGTATAAATCTCTCAAAGGAAAAATGGGAATAAAAATAAAGATGTTTAGGCTACAGCCCTTCAAATATCATCTCTAATTTTCTTATGAAATATTTTATTTAGTTTATCCTTTGGTCATCTAGGCCATAGAATTTACTATGAGAAGGTTGTTTTACAACTAGTTAATATAATAGAATCTAGGATAAACTAATCTAGTAATATAATAGAATTTACTATGAGAAGGTTGGTTCTCTGGTGGGCTTTCCCTTCCTACCCATTTTTACTTTGGTACGTAGGAAGTCGTATTCCTCTCGCGCAAAGGACTGAAACTTCCTTTGGCATTTAGGATGGCACATCCCTTTTCTTGTTTGTGTTCCTCTAATGTTTCCTTTTGATTCATTATGATGTATTGTGTTGCAATCTGATCCTTTGTAATCAGGTTTTGGGATCCTTGATAAAAACCCACTTTTAATATATAACTTACCAAAAAATAATAGAATCTAGGATTGTTTTATATCAAATGTTCCCTTGATTTACAATGAATTATCACTTATATTTTAAGGTTTAAATTTGTAAAATTACCATCATATTTAAGTATTCCCTTCTATGATATAATAAAAATAAGAAGCTTTGAGATCCAATTTTGGATAAGGTAAAAAGTTTGTTTAGCTGGTTACAAAGATTATTTTCAAAGAATGGTTACAAGACTATAATTTATAAATGCTATATTACAATTTTCTCCTATATACGATGTTATTTTCAATATTACTAACATGTATAGCCTCAAAGTTTAATAAATTATAAATTATTTTAATGGGAAGGATGTGAGAAGTTTAGGTTTTCTCTTTCTAAATAGGATAAAGTTTGTAAAGAATCAATTATCAAAGGGAAATGCTTATAAAATTATATATTAATTAACTTTGGCATTAGGAAAATTTTTGGTTTTAGATTATTTAATATCAATTAAAGAGTTTAAAAAAGCATTAATTCAATAATATAAAATCTTTTTAAATGAAAAATTTGTTAAGGAGGTGAACCCCACTTAGGATATTTGACAACATGGAACATTATAATTTGAAAATTTTAGAATTATTCAAAAACTATATATTAGGGAGTTAATTAATGAAGGGGATTATAAATTTTTTGTTTGAAATTTTATTCAAGTATGATCCTATTATTTTTTAGTTTGTTTGTCTTACATAGGTTTAGAAGTCACAAAAATCATATTCATGTGAGCAATAATTCTAAATCTTGGATTTTCATTAGTAATCTAGTTGAGAGGAAGAACCTTAAACAAGAAATAGAGGATGCACAAAATATGCTTCAAGATTTCAAATTATCTATTTTATCATGAAAGGATGAGTTGATTTGAAATATATGAATATTTGAAATATATCAAAATATAATAGATGTTTACTCAAGTTGGGATATAACTTTTTGAATTAATCAAATTCCCTAATCTCATGGATTTCCTTGGAAAAAGATTTGGTCATCTAAATACCTCCTTAAGGCATCAAAATTCCATTGTTAGAATTTTAGACCAAAATTATTATGGGTGACAATTTACAAAGGAGATAATTTCATGGAAATTTTAGGTGTTTTTTGTGTGTGTAGAAGCTAAAAAAATTAGATCACCTACTTTTTTATTATATTTATACTTATACCATTTAGAATTACCTTGTCAATAAAATTAAAATCTACTAGATTGTTTTATTGATATTAAAATATTTGTTGAAATTTTGGATTAGTTATTCCAAATATAAAGTTGTAAGCATTGTAGGCAGTATTAGTCCTACCACTAAATAAAAAATTATCTTGAAATAGGATAAAAGAACAAAAATAATTGAAAAATCACTTCCAAGTTTGGATTCATATTGTTGCTTCTTTTATAAAGTCATTACAAGCATGGTGCACATCATGGGAAGCCTAAAGTGTGAAAGTATTATGTGGTATTATCTTGATTATATGATCTGAAAATGCATGGTGATCCATAACAATGGATTTAGTGCAACTAAAGATCTATATTGATCCATGGTAAAATATATATCTAGAATTTGGTTTCATATTAGTTTTAAAGGTGATTTCAAAGGAAATATTAGAAAAATTGGAATATGTGGTATTCTTCAAAATACTAAAGGAATTTTGTCCCCATCATACATAACTTCAATGAACAACTATATAAAGGCTAGGACATTTCTTACAAGGGTCAATAATGCTAGTGAAAAAGAACAAAGATATGTCTCAACTAAGAGAGATTAACAAACTATTACTAATGTATTAATAAAATGAATGTAACTATTAGATTGACAATAAAAATTTTCTTTATGTTCATCGATTATTGATGGAATACCTTGGAAATGTTAAAATATCTATAGAGAAGGAAGCATGGTGGAAATTAATTTGACCAATCACTATGTTGATATTTGATTTAGTGAAACTCAAATCTTAGAATACAATCAATGGAGGAAGATTATTTCTTTAAATGAGAACAAAATAAAGGATTTGAAAGTGGGAAAGTAGCAATTTAATGGTGCTGGAAAATAGCTTTTATAGGTAGGCAAGTTATAAAATATTCATCAAAATATTGCGTAGACACAATCTAAGTGACCTAACAATAGATGTAATATTTTAGTATTAGGATGAGAAAGTCCCTTGATAAAAGTCACATATACCTTATTAAATATATATTATAAATAGTAATGAAATTATTTATTTATTCATGATAAATACTAAAATAAATTGAAATAAGAACTAAAATATTTTTCTCTAATACAAGCAAATATAATGAAAAATAATAATAATAAATAAAAACTTCTCAAATATAGAATTAAATCAATATAAGGGGTTTGTATTGAAGATCAAAGTAAAATTATAAAAGAGGTAAAGTTGTTTTATCAAAATATTCTAGGTTCAAAGGAGACCGAAGTTCTTAATGATAAATTTATTCAAGATGTTCCTTCAGTTATAACAAATAAAGACAATAGGAAACCTATGGAGCCTATTACTCTAGAAGAAGTTCATTTAGCTATTTTCTCTTTTAATAAGGATAAATCCTTAGGTACAGATGGACTCTTTGCAAATTTTTACCAACATAGTTGGGATATAGGTTAGGATTCTTTATTGGTGGCTATGCAATAGTCTAGGGTAAAACAATAAATTCCTTATAAAATAAATGTAAGAATTGTTTGATTCTTTTAGACCCATAAACCTATGTAATATGGCATATAAAATTATTCCAAAGTGATGGTGAATATATTAAGGCCATTGTTAGAAAAAAATATTTCAAAATAGCAAGGAGGATTTGTGAAAGGGAGACAAATTCTATATGGGATCATAGTAGCTTATGAAGTTATACATTTAGCAGCTTCAAGAAAAGATAAATCTATAATCTTAAAACTTGATATGAGTAAAGCCTATGATAGGGTTAAATGGGATTATATTTTTGAAGTTTTAGATAAGTTTGGTTTTGGGAAGAAATGGGTTAGATGGATTAAAGCTTGTGTCTCTACATTTTTTTATTCAGTTTTGATCAATGGGTTAGTGATAGAATATTTTAAAGCCAAGAGATACCTTAGACAAGGAGATCCTATATCTCCTTATTTGTTCATTATTATGGAATAAGTTTTGAGTAGGAACTTAAAGAAGCCTTACAAAGATGGGTTTATTAATGGACTTAAGGTTAGTAATAACATTGATAACATCACCCATCAATAGTTTGTAGATGATACAACCATTTTTGGAAGGGCAAGGATAAATGAGGCCAAAGCTTTGAATAACTTTTTAAAAGAGTACAAAAGAGCTTCAAGGCAAAAATATTTTAAAATTTACTCCTTAACACTCCTAATATCAAAGCAAGAATTTGTAGGTTTCTTCAAATGGAGGAGACAAATTTGTGAACAACTTATGTAGGGATGCCTTTATTTGAGGGGAGAATGAGGATAGATTTATGGAATCCAATTATTAGTAAATTTAAAAATAAAATTCCAGCTTGGAAATGTAGATGGTTATCGTTGGTAGGAAAAGTACAATTTTTTTTTTGGTAGATAAGATACTATAGCATTAATACCGGGTTTTACAGGTTGACCCAAAACCTTTTACAAAAATTAGCCTAGGGTTGTTGATGAACATATCCTTACTAAGGAAGAGTGCAGTTAATTAAGTTAGTCTTACAAGCCATTCCAGCAAATTATATGTCATTGTTTTTTCTATGCCAATATCAGTTGAAAAAAATTAATCTTTATTATGCGATCATTTTTATGGTCAATTTTACATGATAAAAGAAAATTTCCTTTGGTGAAATGGAGCAAGTTATGTGATGAAAAAACTAGGGAAGGTCTTGGTTTAAAAGTTCTTATAGATACAAACTTAGCTCTTAGGAAAAAAATTATCTAAATATTGTACAAAGAGAGTCAAAGATAATGAGCAATAATTCTCCTAAGTATGTTGATCCCAATGATCCAAGTTTAATATAAACTACATTATCTCTCCCAAATGGTTCTGCTCTTTGGAATGGTTTAAAAAAATATATTGATCTTATGATTAAAGGTTTAATATAGGTGGTGGGAACTAGAGAAAAAAATACATTTGGATGGATATTTGGTGTGATGAAAAACCACTCAATTTAGATCTAGTTTTGAAACCTTGTATGAGATTGATTCAAGACAAATACGATGATAGGGATTCAAAAATTGTGTACAAGGATCGAGAAGGAAGATACAAATGGAAATAAGATTTTTTATAAGTACACAAGACATTGATGCTATGAGGAAATTGACTAGAAAGATAAAAACTATGATTATTCCAAGGGGTGCCAAGGATAAATTTATTTAGGAGTTGAATAGCTGAGGAGAATACACAAAAAGAAGTGGATATAATGTCCAAAACCAACATAATAATAATATAACTAGAATTTGGAGAGATAGTTGGGATAGCCTAAGAATTCCTAAATTCAAAATGTTTTTTTGGATAGTAGGTCATAGAAGCATTTTATCTTGGGATAACCTTATGAAAAGGGATTTCATGGTATCTCTCAATATATTTTCTGTAATAAGGAGGAGAGTATTGACCATCTCTTGGGAAATTGCTCAATACTTTGGAATCTATGGCAATTTATTCTTAATATATTTGTTAAATGCATGGTGATTAATAGCAAAATTGAAGAGTGGTTAAAGCAATGACATAACACTTATAAAAGTGAGGCTTTACAAACTATATGAGATATATCAAAAAATATAATACTTTGGACTATATGACTAGAAAGAAATAGAAGAATATTTAAAAGAAATAAAATTAGTTTAGAGGTAATGAAAAAGAAGATATGTTTAGCCATAAAGGAGTCTAAACCAACTCTATCAACTTACCCAATTCCTAGTTTGGAAGTAGAGAGTCTTCATAGATGGAGTCAAGTCATTAAATGGAATTATGATGTTGGGTTAAGAGAAGAAAAAATAAGATAAATAATATAAAGTGGAAACCACCAGATATAGAGTGGGTTAAATTAAATTTTGATAGAGCATATAAAGAAAATCTAGGACCAGCAGGAGGAGAAGGAATAATTAGAAATAATAGAGGAGAAATTTTACTTCATTATGCTTTCAATAGTAGATTTAAGAAAAAATAATGAAGCTGAAGCTTGGGCAGCTTTAGAAGGATTAAAAATATGTAAACAAATGAAATGGAATAGAGTATGGATGGAAGGTGATTCTATCATAGTAATAAATGCAATTTTGGGGAAAGCACAGGCTCCATGGAACATACAAGAGATAATTGTGGAAATTCAAGATCTTGCTAAAGAGTTCGAAGAAATCAGGTTTACACATATATTAAGGGAAGGAATCAAATGTGCAAATAATCTAGCCAATAGAGGGGTATTGATTGAGGATCGTGAAGTTAAATTATCCTTTCCATGGTTAGAGGAAGTAGAAATTTTAGTTGAAACTGACAAAAAATATTTATTGTCTAAATCAATTAATGATTAAGTTTTATTTTAATGTTTTCCATTAGTAATATTTGTTTTTATTTCGTAATAATAATGTTTTTTCATTTAGAGTATTTATTATAATTTTTTGGTTGCATTTGTTTTTCAATAAGGAACCTAGCAATCAATATTTGGTAAAGCAGACTATGATAGTGTGATGTTTTGAAAATATTACTCTACTAAGATGCAAGGGATATATAGTAGAGGTGAAGTTTTGGTATTGTGAAGGCTTATATAGGAAAATATCAAGAAATATGCTAAATTATGGAGTAATTGTATTCAAATAGAGATTTGAAAAGATCCATAAAATGAAAATCAAGAATTTAGACATTTTATGTAAAATGATTTAGGTTTCTAGCTATAGCATCTCAATTGAGATGAGACGTGTATCTATTTGTAAACTCTCAAGCTATAAATAAGATATATGTAATTTTTCAAGGGTGGAAGACCCGAGTACAACCCCTTATTATCAAGTAAAAAAAAAACTTCTCAAATATAAAGTGAATTTTAAAAAAACTCTCAAAAAAGGGGTAGTGATTCCTTTTCTAATAATAAACTATGTGAAGTTATAACAAGAAAAAGTGGGTGAAGTGAGATTATTATGGTTGTTAGGATTGACTTTATTTTATGGTGATTAATTACCCTTGTATTATTTTTTAAAATTATTATTGATAAGAAGCATAATGATTTCTATTGTTCTCAACCATCAAAATTGAATAACATGTTAAGCTAAATGTATTGCTCGACCTTTATTTTGTACATGTAATTGTTTTATGCTACTTTTTGTTATACAATTTGTTGTATATACAAAGGATTACAAATAACATAGAATTCATTATACATAGTTTTGTTTCCTCAACCCAAATGGCATATGGCTAGCTTTCACACATCCTATAGATTCACCATTGAAGGGCCCATAGAATATACATGAATATATTAGAAGTTTTGAGATAGAAATTTAAATATTACTCTTAGATATTATCATAGATTCATATTTTGGATTCCCCATTGAAGAAATGTATAAGCTATTGGATATTATAGAGATAATATGTTGTCGGTTCTCCTCGAGTATTGAGATTATTAGATCTTTGATCAAACACATTAATAGACATAGAGGATAAGACACAAATTAGAGTTAGATCAAGGTAAATTCTATGTTATTTGGTATATTTGATATAAGTTTAACTTATAACCTCACCTTTAAAAGTGTCAATTAAATGGTTTAAAATTTGTTAAATATTTATAATGCTCAATAAATTACAAGGGTTTCAAGAATATTGCATTATTGTTATTTGCAATATTTAGTTTCAAAATTTTGGCAACATCAAATATAAATACTTAGATAAATCTTAGAAAATATAATCAAAATTCAAAAGCATTAAACCATAGCTCATTCAAATACAATTTCAAAACTAATTCTATATAAAGTATATTTTAATGATGTTACAAATGTTCTAGTATAAAAATGTTAGGCATACAATAAGTTTTGAATCTATTAGCAACCTAAGTTGTTATTATTCTACATGCATCACTTAAATCAAATTCATTTCCAAACTAATTTGAAGGATAATGATTTAGTTGCATGGAAAATATAAATTCATGTAGACCAACTTATAATAAATAGTTTTGCTTGAAACGATGAAAAGGGACAATCCAGAGTTATTATTTAGATATTTAAAAGAAAATAAACAAGCAATATTACTGAATATGTATATTACATGAATATTTATAATTAAAATTGGAGAACATATTGTAGTATTCCCACCACTTTAGTATTTTTGTTTAATCTAATGCTTTGCTTCTTATGATTTAGAATCATAACTACATCATCTAATAAACTATGCTAAGTAGATCTATGTTTGATATAAGTGCTACTAGTAAGCTCATATCTATTTTAATTTTATATAAAACTATGTGACTATTTTCCCTACTATTCTAGTGTTTTATTATACCTCTTGGAATATTTTACATTCAATATTTTTAGCCAATAAGAATCTATAGATATGATTTTCATCTTTGTTGCTTTTGGGCATAAATGACACATGATATTATTACTGTGATTCTTAATATAATTTAGTTTTGTATACATTTTTAGTTATACTATGTTAATTTCTAAAAAATATTGATTTTATGTTGTTTTTTCTTTTCTCTATTTTCGCTTCATACAAAGGATAAAGTGGATACAAAATTCCCAATGAATTAGGCTAATAGTTGTCTTTAAAGGATTTTATTTTTTGAATAAAATACATTATGTGATGATTCATATTTGTAATACAAGTGGAGAAGGTGAGATTGACCTCATTTTTATGGAGGTCCATGGTTTGAACCTTTTCGATTAAAGGGAAACACAAAAAATATCCTATGGCTTCCCTCTAGATAATGCTATATCCATACGGGATGGCATTTCCAGCCACCTAAGAGTGGCTCTCAAGGTTTCTTTCTAACCTAAAATCTTGGTGGCAGTGATGGTGGAGCAACCACAAATTATGGTAGTGATGGTGGTGCAACCACAAATTATGGCAGTGATGGAGCAATCACAAATTGCTATAGCAAAAACAATGATGATGGTAAAGCAACCACAAACTACAATAGTTATGGAGCAACAACAAACTATTGTGGTAGCAAAAATAATGGAATAACCACGTGTATTGGATATGCAATGGTTTATCCCTTATAAACCATAAATTGTTGTGGCCCAATCCCAAAAGTGGTTTTATTTTTCTAACCTTCTATTGTGGTATTTCCAATGGAAAATTAAAAACTATGATTTTTATCACATTGTTCAACAATAGGATTAGTTTTCTATGGTCGACTAAAAAGGAAGAGATATGGAGGTGTGCCTCATTAGGGTTGGAGGTAGAATATTCAAATTTTAATGGGGATTTGGGATGTGGACCCATTCTTTTTTTGGTTTATGCAACAACTATGTAATAATCAAATATTTGAATGACTTTGTTCTAAGAATTAATAGAATGGTTAGTATGATGGTTGAAGAGGTGGTTGCCCACTTGGAAGATGTTAAAAAGAAAATGGTTTACATATACCCAAAAAATGAGTCTGATATTCTAGAAAAGAATCGTAAAGGAAATAATTGAATCCTACATGGGTGTTTGATCCCTCATCAGATTTGCATCCAGTTGGTTTCTTTGTCTTTCTTTGTCATCTTCCTTTGGCCCTTACCTGATGATCAAGGATTATTTTTATTTGTATCCTCTTATATGCTTCTCTTTGACCTTCTAAGGTCCTATTTTCACTTTGTAAAATGTTCGGGGTTCCTTTCAAAACCCCTTCTGTACCAATAAAAAAAACACATTGTGTGATGATTCAATTTCTAATCACCAATAAAATTTTATTTTCACTGTTATGCTATAATGTTATTTTTTTGAGAGAGATATGATCCTATTTTTTTGTTTTTATTTTTTCTTTCATAATATTTTTACCATTAGCCTTAATTAGTGAAGGTCTAACCTTCACAAATACCTCACTCACTCAAAGGTGACTTGAGAAGATAACATATAAAAGTAACACCATATTTAGGGATGCTATCTTAGTTTCAATTATTTATGAGTTTGTTAAAAATGCTTTAGAAATATCCATTTTAGAGAACAAAAACAAAATCATAATAATTTCAAAGAATCATATCAATATCAATATCAATATCAATATCAATATATATATATATATATATATATATATATATATATATATATATATATATATATATATATATATATATATATATGAAATATTAGATAAATAAAGTAGCTTTACTTTAATTTTATGAGGTTATAATTTTTGAAGAAGTACAAACCCAATTACTCTCTCCACCATAGCCCAAATTCCCACCATACAATATAAAATTTTCTTTGTCCTTATACTTTGAATCCTTAATACAAACACTCCCTTTATAAGGTTTATAATGCATTTAAATTAAGGAATATACTATTTTCCCATAGTCACTCTAATATAATAATTAATAAACAAACTTTGATATCTATGTAAGGATTGGATGTTTTAGAGGAGAAATTTGACTTTGTTACGAATAAATTTATAACCCAACTAGACTAATCTATTAGCACTAGGTTTTTACCTTTAGGACTATTTGATAGAATATATATAAACTCAAAAATTATCCCAATCATCTTCATAAAATTAAGATATAGGATTCCTTAATTACCAAATAACATCTAGATGCTTTTTGATCATGTAAATATACCACCTTTGGTACATATCTAGAGTAGAAGTTTACTTCAGAGTAAAGTTAGTTGCTTCAAGTGTTATAATAAATGCACAAGTGTCAATGTGTAAGTTGTAAATGTGCATGTAGTCCACATGTACACAAGTCCAAGATAGAGTAAAGGACAAACAATCTATGTTTCTATATAAAGACCTCATAGGTATAGTAGAGATAGATGGAGTGTGATATAGTAAACATACAATGTGTAGTAGATATAGTGTGTAGTATGGTATAATGTAGTTCTTTCATATAATTTCATGGAGTGTTCATGTCCTACATTATATAGCATTGTACTATTTTTATCATTCTCATTAATGGTATATTTTTGAGTTATTTGCAGATGTTAATTTCTTTATTTTCCTACATATTATTGTGCCATTAGTTTTATAGTTATCTCGGATTAGTTATCTTTCATCTTCTGGTTGTACTACCTCCCATAAAAAGCTAATATTAGTATCATAGCACATGGTATATCAGATAGGAAATAGGGAGAGCCACATGTGAGATTGAGAGAAATCCAAAAATCTTATTTACAAATTTTTTGAGATTACGTTTGGCTAGATTATTTCCATAGGGTTATAAGAAAACTCGTGAATACTAGGACTCATCATGGATTCCACTAGATTGATAAATCAATTAGTGAAGACTCATAATATATAGATTTACAATTTCCACCATTTCAGTTTCTAACATCTTGTTGCAAGAAAAGGATATTCAAAAATGTTGGGAAGCTTCCTACATAGAGCTAGGAAGAGTATCTTCATAAGAATTATTCTAGCACTTGCAGCAACAAGTAGAAGACTAAATATTTTAGAGAGTTGAGGAGAGGTCTCATTACTAGAGATTACAGACCTACGAGAGTGCAGAAGAAGAAAAGGTCATAGAAATCTTACTACTGATTCAAGATACTCCATAGAATATTTAAAAAGAATATTGGAGGTTGGTGATCTCCATCAAAGACTACAAATAGTAGATTGAAGAAATTATCTAGAATAATATTAAGAGGTCCTTAGAATATTCAGTTACAAAACTTACATTTTTGGAATATTGGAGGTTGGTGATCTCCATTAAAGCCTACCAATTATTGAAGTAAAAGACCAAAAAAGGTCTTGTTCTATATTCTAGCAACAAAAATTTTTAGAGATCCAAGAAAAATATCTCATTACCAATACTTCCTTAGTAGAAGGTTTAAGGAATGGTGTCATTTGAAAGACTAAAGAAGCTATGAAATAGAAGACATTAGAATTGTCTCAAGGAGAAACAAGGAGAAGGCTTGGAGAACCTTATTTTTAAAATTTAAAGAAGGCTATTAAAGGAGTTACTAGGAGAACTCATTGGATAAATCTACCAGCAAGGAGGAATTATTGATAAAGTAGAGTGCCAAATATTGAAGGAAAATATTGAAGAACTCAAGACATTTAGCTTCTTACGAAGGATACTAGGATAAAAATCAGAATTTAACAAAGAGAAAGGAGCCATACATTACTACCAAATCTAAAAGGTTTGAAGATTACCTTTGGAGGCCAGAAGATACATTTGGAGATAGGGATTTGCTGAATCTACAAAAAAATACTAAAAGGATTCTTAAAGAAAAATGCAACTGTGATTTGGGGGAATTTTCTACCAAATTTATAAGTTTCAAGAACAATATTTCAGTGCAGAAATTGACTGTGAAAGAGCAGCAATTAAGACAACATTACTAGTTGTAAAACTTTAGGAGTTACAGAGTTCATATTGAAGGCTGATAGAATTCACCTATAGATTAAAGGGTAGCAATATAGAGGAGTTACTAAGTTGTGAATTGGTGAGTTAAGGAGTTTTTTAGGACAACCAAGAATATTTGCAAGTTCATTTAGCTAAATGCATCACCTAGTAATCCTTCATCTATAGAGATCATTAAGGTAAGAAAATTGGGTGCAAATAGGTTTAGTAGTTGAAATCTAATTTGGGTTATTATCCAATTCCATTAAGCACCATTTTAATTCTTTAAAAGTTGCAAAAAGAGAAGGTTGCATTATAGTCTTCAAAAGGAGTGTAGAAGGAAGTTTATTTTAGAGTTATTATCTACACATTAAATAGGAGTTGGATATATTTTAATAGAAATAAAAATATCATCTACCTATTGTCTATCTAAGAGAAGACATTATTCTTAATTAGAATTTGCAGATATTATTAGTACATTATTTAAGATTTATTATTATTCGTGCATATTACAAGTTCCTTCAAGGAGTAATAAGGTGATTGAAGTTGCACTACTTCAAATTCTCTTAAAGCTTATTGGAAGTGCACTAAGTGTTTCAATGAAGGTAAAATTTAGTGCAAAGATTAATATTTCAATAGCATATTTATTATATTATTAGTGTGGATTCATTGTTACTAAACTATATAAGTGAAAGAGTTAGATACTAGTGTTGTCTAATAAGAAAGGAAACAACACATTGCTCTCAAGAAGTAAGAGCAAGTAGTGGCCATATCCAAGAAGCTAGGAGAAGCTTCTAATCACTTTACAATAGCCCTCAAGCTATATAACAAGGAGCCACCTCATCAAAGCAAAAAGAAATCTTGCAAGGAGATTGGAAGATCTCAGAAATAGGTGCAAAATCAAATATTCTATTCTAACTTCTATAAAGTTATTTACATTAGTTTCTTGCACCATTTGAAGGACAATATTGAGCATCATAAGGACACTCCAACAGCCTATAAGACTCATAGTTTTATTTTATCAAGGTAGAGAGCCAATAAAGGGATTGTGTTCAGGTGTATAAAGTCACCATATTCGACATATCATAAAGCATCCACAATAGCAGGTTCAGGTGTAAAAGTCACCATCTTGGCCTATCATCAAGTGTCCACAGTAATAGGTTTAGGTATACAAATTCACCATATTTGACCTATCATTGAGAGCTCACCTGTACTATCAAAGTCAACATAGGAAGGATATCATATCAAGGTTTACACTAAGAGCCTATTTTGTATTGCATTCCAATGTGGTACTAAGTATTTCTCACTACAATAGAGAAAAAAAACATAAAATAAAGGGGAGATTACCAAGGGATGAATACCATCTAGGATATCATCAAACAACCATCATCAAAGCACCATAGAACCAACCTCATTGAACCAGAGCCAACACTATGAAGGGAAGCACATTTCTTCCACCTAAAGAAAGTGTTGAGAGCAAGGAAAACAACTATGTACTTGTTGTCAAAGGAGTTTTATAAATTTTGATAGATGTTGGAAGAGACCATACATGCAATTGAGAAGGCTACCACTTGTCACATGCAATAGAGCATTTGATAACACTCACAAAGGAAACACTCAAGATAATGTCTAAGTTTTGGATGTTGAAAGGCATCATTGCAAGTATAATCATCATCTCTAGTTAGTTAAAGAATGAAAGAGTGATACTCAAAGACCAAAACATTATAATAATGCCTCACAAGATTACAGTAACATATTGGTGCAAGTATAAGGAGAATAGAATCTACATAAATTCCCAAGTCCAAGAAATTATAGTGAAGTCCATGCAAGTTTAAAGTAAGTGTAAGCAATTATAAGTGAATTCTAAGGAGAGCATATTGAATCCAGTCACATTACAACGAAGATGTATTGAAAGCATAAAGACAAGGAGTCAAAGGTCATCCACTAAAATCCTATCATCGATAAAAAATTCTAGCACCCATCAAGTGTTAAATGTTTGGGTGGAAAATATAATACCAACACCATCCAATAAAATATTACATCACTATCATCAAAGGAGAGCTAAACCACTTAAATCACCACAGTCAAGGGAGAGCAAAATTGCCTACATCACCACTATCAAGGGAGAATAAAACTGGTTATATTACTACCATCCAGTAAGAGCATCTTATCTCAGAATACTCACTACCAACCAAGCTACCTATGTTGAAGGAAGATAAGTATATTATTCAATTATTTACTTTCTAAAAATTGGAGTTATAAGAAGTTAAGCATAAGGTTGATTATTATTATTAAAATAACAACCTTAGAAAGCAAGGAAGCCATCCTAATAAAGGTAGATATTTACAAATCACCAAGTAGGAGATAGAATATTGTCAACCTTAGTAAACTATAAATATTAATTTGCAAATACTATTATTATTTTCTAATATTCCAAATTAGGGAGTAATAAGGTATACTACATCAAAATAGTTTATTGGAATTTAGAAATATTAAACTATTGGATATTGAGGGTTATAAAATAGAGTTCTCCATTTAATTAAAGTATTTGGAATATATATTTACACTTGTCTCATATTCATACTAAAGGGAAAAAATAAATCCAAACATAGAGAACTTCAAATTAAATGCATAGTTCATTAGGAGAGATAAGGTGAAATAGAAGTTGATTATTGTTATCTACAAAATATTACAAAAATAACTCAAAAAGTGAACTATTATTTATTAAGCACTTTATTAAGCTTATACCTTACTCTAATCACTAGGGATACATAAGGAATTTTACAAAACATAATTTTAGAAGAGTTTTATCAAATTGGTTCACATATTCTAAACTAGGGAGACATAAGGTAGATCTAAAGTATTAAAAGAACCCTATCATACATTGCAATGGATAAAGTAGCTAGATACACATTTCATCATAATACACACCACAAATTTACTCAAGAATAAAATCCATCCAATATACCATATCATATATGTAAAATCACTTCAAATGATTTCACAGGTCAAAATGAAAAGGACATCTGGTATATTGATTCAGGGGCAAGTCACCACATGATAGGAAATCTACATTGGTTTGATTGTATTGAAGTCACTAATAGCTACAAGTTGAAAATTGTAGATGGCAATAACTATCATATACATGGATATGGGTGTGTATCACCTAGCAAATTATTTCCAATTTTTTGCTACATAATGTAATGTATGTTCCCGGATTAACATCTAATATCATTTCAATATCCAAGTTAGTAGAAAATAAAAGGTTGGTTGACTTCATATACATAAATTGAGTTAATATGTGTCTTACTACACATAAAAATGGGATTGAAGCTACAATATAAATCCATAGAAATATATATGCTTTGGATTCTATAAAAAATTCACAAGATATTGTTATGTTTTAAATCAATACTAATACATTTTTGAGGAACAAATTGAAGAGAATGAAGAACCTACATATCATAAAAATAAAAGAAGAAATGGAAGGTTCAAAATTAAAAGGATGAGGGGACAACTACACTATGCTTTACTTGGCCATATTCTATCTAGAAAATAAGAAGAACTTGAACAAGATGAAGATACTCATTCAAATTCAAACAAAGAAGACAATGAAGGAACCTGGAGAAAAGAGCTCAAATTTTAGGACCAAGACAAAGATCCATATTGAATACTAAAGTCTTCAATACCCAAATAATATAATACATGGGGATGTTAGAGTATATTACATCATTTGGGTCATGTAAATGTACCACATTTTTTACATATCTAGAGTAGGAGTTTACTTTAGAGTAAAGCTAATTAGTTGCTTCAAGTGTTATAATAAATGCACAAGTGTCAATGTGCAAATTGTAAATGTGCATGTAGTCCACATGTACATGAGTCCTAGGTAGAGTAAAGGCCAAGCAATCTATTTTTTTATATAAAGGCCTCATAGGTATAGTAGAGAGAGAGAGAGAGTGTGTGATATAGTAAATATACAATGTGTAGTAGATATAGTGTGTAGTATGGTACAATGTAGTTCTTTCATATACTTTCATGGAGTGTTCATGTCCTCCATTATATAGCATTGTACTATTTTTGTCATTCTTATTAATGGTATATTTTTTAGTTATTTGCAGATGTTCATTTCTTTATTTTCCTACATATTATTGTGCCATTAGTTTTATAGTTATCTCAGATTAGTTATCTTTCATCTTGTGGTTGTACTACCTCCCATAAAAGCTAACACTTTTTATGATCATACTAATAATTATTTGGTAAATCATAAATATGTTTTACATATAAATACTTTTCTCAATATTTGGAAGGATAATATCATCAATGTTGTCAAATTCTACTCTCTAGATCCATCTCTAATATGAAGGAATCTATTGATGTATCCTTAAAGCATTAGAGAAGAAATATTACATATGTTATTCTTAATATTATGCCAACTTTAAATGCAATAATGGTAAATATAAAAAATATATAAACAAAATATTTTAGAATGTATATAATGATACATTGATTCTTATCAAGTCTACTAAGTGAATCTATAGATACTTGTGCATCAACCATTAAGCTTGATTTTACCATTCTTTTTGGAGATAAAATATTAGTTTCTTAGAATGTATTATTATTGATGATTTGGATATTGAGGTTAATATGATGGTAGTAGAGCAAGTAATACATGCTATTATATACATTGCTTTCGATAATAAAAAAAGAAGACAATGCATGAGACTTTAAGGCTAAAGAGAATAAAAGAGATCACTAAGATGCTATGATATCTCATATATGACATCATAGAGCTTAAACAAGAGAGCAATTATTAGTATCTAGAAGGACCTAACACTATAATTATAACCAACTAATAAAAAATTAGCAACCATTTAGATGATAATTCCCAAATAAATCCCATGGAAGCATGACGAATACTCATCTCCAACATCTTGGAACTACATCTTGTCTCGAGGTGTGAATTAATAACATATGGAAAAACATGTTCTAAAACTTAAAAATATCATGAAAAAACTCAAAAACATACTAGGATTTTGTATGTTATTTCTACTCAAGTTGAAATTAACCAATAAGAAGTAGTTTTTTTATAAGTAAAATTTTCATTAAAATGAGTTTTGAAAGGATTCCAAAACCTTTTTACAAAAGCAACATAAAGGCATGTTGTGAAGAGGAAACAGTAGATTAGAGGGCCCATTTTCCCACACTAGAGAAACAACAAAAATAGACATACACCTGTATCACAATAGGCTCACAAAAATAACCACATCCCAGGGACCATCCCAAGCATCATCCTCAATAATTTCCTGATAGTCAACCACTACTTTGCATCCTTATTTACTTCCTTCACCACATCCTTGCATTTATATTTCCCTATGGTACTAGTGACCTTAGCCTTAGGGTCTTCCGTGGTTGTGTTAGGAAACATCTCATGGGAAAATATCATATTCAAGGCATTACACATTTCCTTTAGGGTAGATTGAAATTCCTTAGAATGAGAAATCACCATGGAAATTATCTTTATTACCAACTTCTAAAGCTCCACTGTGGTGTGGTCATTGCCATCATCATCTAAAATCACTTCTTGAGAATCATGTTGGCTCCAACACATCTTCTTTTTGAGGTGAATGGAGGATCATTTTGTTTCCACCAGTTCTTCAATCTTAATCTTCTTCCCCTTTGAAGCCTCAACATCCTTGTTAAAACCAACAAATTTTCTTTTCCTAGACAACAAGATCAAAACAAGGGTTGTGGATATATCATCCTCAAGGATGAAATTGTGTGGACTTGTATTACCTCAAGGAGTTTCCTTACGGAGAACGGGTTTGTATCACTCCAAATTTTTTGCATCCTTACCATCAGGCTATAGGATCCACGCCCGAAAGGAGGATGGGAAAAGGATGGGACAATACCTCAGACTGAGAGGCCCTATGAAAGTCCCGCCTCTCGGGGGAGGTGTATAAGGGTGAATTTTTGATGAATGGTGGGTTCACCAGGAAAATTTTGAATGGCAGTTTCCATGCTTAGGTTGATAGTGTGTTTGATGAGTTCATTTTGTTCTTTAATCATTCAACTCCTAGGTTTGGTTGATATGAATCTAAACTATTCTATATGCCAATGCTGATTTAAATGAATACAAAAAACAAAAATGGATGCAAATAATAGAGAATATGCTAACTAGAAGGTGTCATACCTGATCCTGGATGTCTGATGAATATTCTGAGTCTTGTAGCAGTTCATATTGTCTCAGTTTATATGTAATCATCCCAAATCATAGAAGGTCTTTTGAAATCAGACAAAATCGTCTGAAATCTGACAAATTCGTCAGAAACCTGCAATCACAAAAATATATACAAAATACCAAATATGCAAGTGCAGAAGCAAAGGATAAGGGTAGAAATAACAACAAACATGCCTGGATAATAGATTCTAATAAAAAAAATTAAGGAAATGCAGTAGTTTTAATGGTTGATTTTAATTTTATCATGCGATTGTGCTAAATGAGGTGAACTCCAATATGCATAAAACATAATAACTTAAAATAGTGCAGAGATATAATATGAAAAATGTAGAAAAAGCTATGAAAATGCAAATTCTAAACTCAGACTGCCCCTAATCTGGACTACAGTTAGGATCGCCTCCAATCGTAAGAGATCGTTCGTAATCGTTCGAGATCGTTCATGACGATCCAAGCTAGCTTCGACTGAAAATAGTAGAGTTCTTGCAATAAAAATGTAAAAATACCGAATGCAAGCAAAGTAGTGCGAGGGGAATAAGGAGCTAACTCTACAATGAAATTCGTCAACTAAGGGGTTGGGATTTAAGGGAGAATCAGGGGGATAAACTAGAAAAATCCTAGTTTATATAGGATTAGGAAGAGGTTTGGGAGGTTGGGGATCATCCCAATCTGGGAGATCTCCAACAGGGAAATCTCCAACTACGCAGACACACTTTTGCTCAAGTTGAAGAGGTTGTTGAAAAAGAAGCTAATTATGAAAATTTGGTTTTGGGACGAAATCGTCTGGACGTTCTGTTCTAGATGAATTCATCAGATTGGGGACGATTTCGTCTAATCTGAGACGATATCATCCAACAGTCAAAAAAAATCCTAAAAATGGCATGGAAAATGGGGAAAGCAGGTAAAAGGCGGTTTAACGGGCAGTTTGGGGTTGAAATTCAAATTTTAATATTTTATCTTTTTACTAATGTTTTAACCGTGCCAATTTTAGGGTGCTATATTTTGCCCCATCTTTAGCAAATTTTTTGAAGAAAATGCGTTAAAGACAAGTTTTTCCCATTTTACGAGAAAGCAAAAATGTACTCAATTTTTTAGACGACAATTCTTGGTCGAATCGTACGAATGCTGACTATGTTGCCCCCTCCGTGTTTTTACCCAAATCGAACGTTTGAGGTAAAAATGCGGAAAAGCAAAATTTAAAATGCTGATTTTTTTTTTAAATAAATTAAAGAAAATAGGGAAAATCCTAATTCATTTTTACTATTCACTTTTACTATTCCAAAGCTCTGCAGAGAGAAAAATGGTGGAGACAGCGCACAGAGCGACAGAGGTCCGACGCAGGCTACGGGTAAGGATCTAATCCTAGTAGATTAGGTTTAATTTAACTTTGTGCAATTTTTTTATTTAAATTTGATTGTTTGGGGCATCACGATCGTTTTTAGGTCGTCGACATCGTCGGGAAAAAATCGTCCCGATTTCATTGAAATCATCCCTAGATTGTCGATTTTGTCTGATGGTGAAATTGGCGAATTAGGGGCGATTTCGTCCAAGAAGGGGCGATTCCCAAGTTGCGAAATAGGAGATGATTTCATCCTCACAAAAGACGATTTTTCCCAATTGGGGACGATATCATCCAATGGTGGACGATATCATTTTGAACTTGATTTTAAGTTGTTTAATTTGATGTTAATGATTGGTTTATTAATGATTTTGTTGTTTATTGTTTGTTTTTCAGAAGGGATTACTAAAGAGCTAAGAATGGAAATACAACATGTTAAGAGATGACATAGCCGTGCTTGACCAGGTAGAGTGTGACCGAGTTGGATTGGTTGGTCTACAGCATGTGGCAGAGATGCCACAAGTGTCAACTGAAATGGGGCTACTGATAGCCCTAGCAGAGAGGTGGTATTCGGGGTCGTCTTGCTTCCGGTTATCGATAAGGGAGATGACTCCCACTCTAGAGGATGTATGGAGGATCCCCATACAAGGACGGCTGATGATGCCTATGACCAATAAGGGCCAGGCGATGATGAGGCTCACTAGAGACTCGAGCTTCACCCTAGAGAAGGGCGAAGTGAACATCGAGTCACTACGACAGATGCCTGGGGCATCTAGGCTGACTCAGGTTTTGGTAGGAGTTGTTGGTGGCTTACTGCTATGCCACCAGAGCGGATGCAGACTACCATGGATGCTCTCAGATATAGTCTGCGACATGAGAGACCACAGGTACAAATTTACATGGGGCAGCTTTGTTCTTTGCCACTTGTATAGGATCCTTTATGGGGTCGTATACAAGGGAGGTCGATGTCTGGTTTTGACATCGCTGCTACAGGTTTTGTGCTGGGAGCACATTACGGTGTGAAGACCGGTAGGGCTCCTATTGACAGGGATTGACTGAGAGAGGCCTCGGGTTTTCTATTGGTGGCTACAGAGAGGGTCACAATGGTGGATAGATCTGCCGATGTCTCGAAGGTTTTTGGATGACCTCATCCTAGATCAGATCACCTAGAGGCCATGGCGAGAGCACCCCGGGTGGGTAGAGGATGGGCAAGAGCTGGCTCGCATCAGGCGAGTCTACTGGCTGAGGATGGAGCGAGGAGAGGTAGAGCTCCACCGCTATGACTGGGTACTGTGGCAGTTTGATCTATAGTAGGGGATCCCTTCTCTCAAGGATTATGAGTACTCTCGGACTATTCAGGATAGTACTACGCTGAGTGGGGCTCTAGATATGCAATGATTCTGGAGTCAAGACACGAACGATGCCCCCATCCAGCCAATGGATGGTGACGACGATAGGGTCATGGATGGGTATGACGCCTGGTACGTAGGCATTCGCCCTCCTCAGATGATGAGGGTGTAGGGTCCAATGCACACTACGATGTGCCAGATGGGAAGGCAACGACAGGTTGCTATTGAGGCAACACGAGGTCACAGGGGGAGAGAGCAGCGACAGATCCCACAAGAGAGACTCCAGAGGATGGAACAGGCTCTATAGAGGCCACAAGAGACAAGGCAAAGGGAGGAGAGACTCCCTTCATAGCAGGGGGAGAGACCACCATCACCCGATAAGGGCAAGGGTGTGGATGTAGGGGAGAGCAACGAGATGACAGATCTTTGAGCTGAGGTTACCCACCTTCGAGCTCAAGTGCAGTCACTACAGGATGAGGCCACTCAGTTGAGGATGCAGGTACAGACATTGCAAGATGAGACTACATGGCTCAGGGCACGGAGAGGAGGGGCGAGCAGGGATGAGCTAGTGCGGTCTATGATGCAGACCACTTTCTACTAGGAGGTATACTTCCAGTTGGTTCCAGAGGGCCAAAGGGTACAACTACCAGCAAACATTGTAGAACCAATCAGGCTGGGATCGGCGAGGACTCCTCTCGATCGATGACGAGGACCCGAGATACATCCCGAACCTCTATGGGACCACCTCCTCCCATAGAGGACTATAGATTTTGTAGAGATTGTTTGAGAGGATTGAGTATGCCAGGGTATAGATTGTGGCATACCAATCCAGTTTTGATATAATGTATATAATTTTTGGATATATATATATGATCTTGTTTCTGATGATATGAATTGTTCATATGTTTTTATGATGCTTTAATTTTTGAATTGTTTGCTTATTTGATTGAGGATTCATGTAATTATGTCATTTTGAAATATTATAATTTGATGTCATGCTATAATATTTTAAATGAAATAATATGATGTAAACAATTGGTTGTGGTGGTGTGATTTGATAAAAAATAAAAAAATAAAAAGAGACTTCTAACAATAATTTCAAAGGACATTGTCCTTGTTATAGACCATTTCATGGAGTCACCACTCACTCGGTCATCAAGCTAATCCCAGTATAGAAATATTGTTTAAAAGTAAAAGAGTGTTTAAGAGACTGTATTAAGACTTTGTGTTGTAATGATGGATATAATGATGGTTTGATGATTTGTTTTTAGATTTTCATAAAAATAGTATGCATGAGATACGAAAAGAAATATAATTTTGCTAGGCATAAATTCCTAAGTGTGATAAATTTTTTAACAATTCCTTAGAATTTATACCATGGTTGCAAAATTGAATTTGAACATAATGACATGAAATAGAATAGGTGTTCGTTCGTTGGTAAAGCATAATTGTGTAACATAATGATGCAAGTCATATGTTTTGATGAATTTTGTTTTAAAATAAATGGAAAATAAAATTAGAACAATGGTTTGCGCTAGGCATAGAATTATAGGTATAGACTTATACCATCATCGCGAAATCCAAAGAAGAAAATAGATTGTTGGTTTTATTGCAAGATGAATTTTTGACCTTTGATAAATAGAAAATTAATAATATGAAAATTTTGTTTGAAAAAATAAATAAATAAATAAATATATATATATATATATATATATTTTAATATTTTGTGAGAAGCTGTATGTAATTGCTTTTATACAAACAAAAAGTTCTGAAATAAAAGGATAAAATTATTTTGAAAAGAGTTACAGAAATATTTTAAATTATCTTAAAGAGAAATGTAGATTTATAAGGAATCCTCATGTGCAAATGTGACTTCATTACCGATCTTGATTTATCATAATGATACAAAATCTCTCAAATACAAATGTGTGTGCGATTGTATTGTTCATTCACCAATTTTGAGCAAGATAATTTGATACAAGTAATTTTCCATAACCAAATGAATGTTCGTTGACCATGATTTATATGCATGTAATCGTACCAGACTACTATGTAAGTTAGGTTATCAAGAGCTAGCTAATCCATAAGCTGACAGAGGTCTATACAAAAGAAGGTCGCTAATGTGACAGACATATCACCATGCTAGGGATTACCCAAGGCCAAGCGGGTTGGGCACAAACCACTTGTTATGGGGCTTACCTCACAGTTTTCGAATAATTGAGAATTCTAGGGATTCAAGCTCATTCACCCTTATTTTCTTTTCAAGGGGTAGGGAAAGGATTTTATTGCATTTTGCTTTTGCTTTTCTCTTTTGCTCTTTTTTTTTTTTTTTTGTATTTTATACTTTTGTATTTTTGCTTGATATTGGAGAAAATACTGAAATATTGTTGTGATGATACAAAATAACCTTTTTCTTTTTCTCTTTTTCTTGAACTTTTCTTTTCCTTCCTATGCTAGGGATACTTGCTCGGATTAGCTGTAGAGCAAGGGATTTTTATTATGGGTAGGGGTGAGCTTGTACTTTTGTCAATTCTCAAATATTCTAGACCATGTGCATGATAGGATAGCAGGGGAAAATTTTTGCTCAAGAAACCACTTCTATGTAGCATCATATTGAATTTGCAATGAAATCATTTTAATGTGAAAAGATATACTTAGTTCAAGTAAATAACAAGATCAATTCTCTATGCTTAAAATTTTATTTAATGCCAATGTGGACTTTGATATAAGAGAGATTAATAATCATACAAAATAAAATCAAGATATTTATTCATGTGAGTGTGAAAGTGCGGGATTCCAAATAAATGCTCATTTATCCAAAATAATTGAAAATATAACTGCTAACTCTAAGAATTGACAGGTATAAAAAAGATGTTTTTGAAGATTTTGACACTTTTGATGTTTTTGTATTTGATTTTAATTGATGATTTGCAAGAAGAAATACTATTACTGTTCTTTGAAAAATATTTTGATAGAAATGGCAAAAAATGAAACAATATGCAAAATACAGTATATACAAATGATGAAATGCCCCAATGTTTTATGCATAGTAGCGTTTGAGATGTATAATGTTCATAGGTTCTTTAAGTTCTTTACCATCTAAGGTAGATAATTTGTATGCTCCTGATCCAAACTTAGCAGTGATGACATATGGTCCAAGCTAGTTGGGCTTGAATTTACCTTTAAGGTTTTTAGTTGCATTAGTATTTTTTTTATTTTCTTTTAAGACAAGGTCACCGATCTCAAAAGATCAAGGATGAAATTTCTTAAGATATGCTCTCTTAAGCTTGTTTTGGTAGGCACAAAGATGCTCCAAAGCATTGATGTGCTTTTCATCTAGAAGTTCTAGCTGACTAAATCTTCCAGCACGATATTCATCCCCTACTTCAATATCGTGAAGTAGTAGAGCTAAAGAAGGAACTTCTAATTCAAAGGGAAAAATGGCTTCAACACCATAAACTAAGACAAAAGGTGAAGTTCCAGTGGGGGTTCGAACACTAGTTCGATAGGCCCACAAAGTAGGATATAACTGAATGTGCCAATCTTGACCGATTTTATTGACCAATTTTTTGAGAATTTTGATTAAGTTTTATTAGATGCTTCTACTTGACCATTACCTTGATGATAATAGGGAGTGGACCAGCGATGTTGAATTTTATATTTTTGACATAATTTCTTGACATATTTATTTTTGAAACAAGTTCCATTATCGAAAATGGTATTGGCAGGAATTCCAAACCTACAAATAATTTGATTAAAAATGAACTTGGAAACTTGTGTTCCAGTGCAAGAAGCTAATGGCATAGCTTCAACCCACTTCATGAAATACTCAGTTGCGGTTATGATGAATTTGTGTCCATCGGATGACATAGGGTTGATTTTTCCAAGGCCCCATTTTGAAAAGGGCCAAGGAGATGAAATAGCCTGCAGCTCTTGTGCAGGTGCATGGACAAGGTCAGCGTGTTTTTGGCACTTCTCATAATGTCGCACATAATTATGGGCATCATTTTCCATGGTAGGCCAAAAATATCCTATCCAAAGGAGTTTCTTAGCAATGGCGTTACCACTAAAATGTCCCCCACAAGATCCATTGTGGGCTTCATTCAAAGCTGATCTAGATTCCTCTAGATTCAAACATCTTAGTAAGATGCCTTCAAAAGATATTTTGTACAAGGTATTACCAATAATCACATAGCGACTTGCTTGTCTACGTAATAACCTACGCTGGTTGCTAGTACAACCATTAGGGAAGGTTCCTTTCTATAAAAAATTAAATATATTAGTATACCATGGTTCAAGAGTTGTTTCATTGATGAGAAACACATCCAAAGGTTCTAAGCATTATTTTCTTGAAGCGGATTCCTGGAGTTGATGAATAATGATGTTAGCATATTCATTGTCTAACTCCAAGGGTAGAAGAGATGCAGCTGTAGCCATAGCATCAGCCACATGATTGCTAGTTCGAGGAATAGCTTCCAAAGCAACTTGATCAAACAAGGATAATAACTGCAAAACATATGCTTTATATGGGCGTAATTTATCATCTCTGGTCTAAAAAACATCATTGATTTGGTTTATGACAAGTTGGGAGTCACCAAAAACCACTAAAATTTTAATTTTCAATGCCAAGGCAGCTCGTAATCCAAGAATAAGAGCTTCATATTCAGCAGTGTTATTGGCGCAAGCAAATGTTAATTTGAAGGACAGAGGTATAAGATGTTTTTGTGGAGATATTAAAATAATACCCGCACCAGCCCCACTCATGCATTGGGATCCGTCAAAGTATAGGGACCATTGCTCTGAATGGTCTGCCTCTAGTTTAAGGCATTCATCAGGAAACTCAATGATGAGGGGATGAGTAGATTTTAAAGGTGTAGCAGCTAATTGATCTACTAAGATTTGACCTTTAACAAACTTATGTCCTATGAAGGTGAGTTCAAATTTGCTTAGTGCAAGAACCCACTTGGCTGTGCGACCAGATAAATACGGTTGACTCATGAGATATCATAAATGGTCAAATTTGGCAATAACATACGTTTTCTAACTGAGCATATAATGTTGTAGTTTCTATGTAGAAAATACGACTGCAAGACATAAATTCTCTAATATGGTATAGCGAGTTTCATAACTGATTAAGGTTCTGCTAATGTAATAATTAGCACATTCTTTCTTCTCATCGTCAAGCTGAGCTAACATAGCCCCTAAGGCAAAATCAGAAGTAGAAATGTACAAGATAAAAGGATGATCAGATCTAGGTGGGGAAAGCACTGGTGGTTTGAGGAGATATTTCTTAAGGAGTTCAAATGCTTCTTGGCTTTTTTTGTCTTAATGGAAAGGGACATATTTCTTAAGAAGTTTAAGAAAGGTTCTAGTTTTGTCTGCCAACTTATCAATAAAGCATCGAATAGCTTGAATCTTACCTTGTAAAATTTGTAATTCTGATATATTGGTGGGTGCGGGCATATCTGTGATAACCACGATCTTGAGAGGGTCAATTTCAATGCCACATAAAGAAACAATAACCCCTAATAATTTACCGGACTTAACTCCGAATATGCATTTAGCTAGATTTAGTCGGATAAGATATTCCCTTAACCGATCAAATATTTTCCTTAAGTCATTTAAATGATCATCTTCTTTGATATAACGAGCTATAATATCATCTACATAATCATGTAGAATATCATGCATCATATCGTGAAAGATATAAGTCATGGCTCGTTGATAGGTTGCACTTGCGTTCTTTAAACCAAATGGCATCACTTTCCAACAAAAGGTTACCCAAGGGGTAATAAAGGTTATTTTGGCCTGATCTTCAGGAGCTATCCTGATCTGATTATAACTGGAAAATCCATCCATTAAGGATATCATTCCACTTCCAGTAGTAAATTCAATGATCTGATCCATGTTGGGAAGAGGAAAATTGTCTTTAGGGCATGCAACATTAATGTCTTTGAAATCGGTGCAAACCCTAACTTTAGTGGCTTCTTTCTTAGTTACTGGAACTACATTTGAGATCCATTCAGCATAATCAATGGCTTGTATAAAAATGACTTTCAACAATTTTTCTAGTTATCCCTTGACTAGTAAGGCCACTTTAGGATGCATTTTTTGAAGTTTTTGTTTAACAGGTTTAGCATCTGGATGGACTACTAGATGATGCATAACTATGGAAGGGTCCAAACCTGGCATGTCTTCATATGTCCAAGCAAATACATCTTCATAGTCTTTAAGAAATGAAATGTATTTATCTTGTTTTTCTTGACTCAATTCTGATCCAATATTGATTATGTGAGGGTTATGTGCGGTTCCAATGTTAATTTTTATAACGTTTTCAACTTCCATATGTAAATCTCTCTCAAAATTAGGTGGGGTGGATGAAACACCTAATTCTTGTAATTCTTCCAAGGTTAACTTGGATAATTCATCTTGAGAAGTCGTAGTTTCAAGCTGGGCTATATTCAGAATAGAGCCATCAAAATAAAATTCATTATATAACAATTCCTCAACGGAGACATCATGGAAGATATCCCCTTCCAACTCATCGTTGGATTTGACAATCATCTCAGGGTAGGCTATGGATAGCATATTGCAGGTAAAAGAATTATTCTTTAGACACAAAGAATCTTGTTTATCTAGATAATCTTGATAACATACGAGATGGTCATCATCCTCAAATGGAATGGGCTGACCTTTACTAGAAAATAGGCCCACACCACAACGGGAAAGCCACAGTTGTACCTCAAAAGGTTCTTTCATACCATTTTGGAAAGGTCCCAAACCTTTCCCTTTATATCCCAATTTAAGCATTGTGGGCTTAGCTTTAAGATAATCATTAGCAAAATAGCATCTAGCATACCCATCACAATGTATCTTAATGTTTTTGGGGATTCTTCCCCAATCATATCCCTTATAAATGAAAGCACAACTCCCGACTTGGTAGATACTTCCCATAGGTTGTGGGAGGCCCAAGGTACGAGGAGAGGGTGGGATTTTATTTAAAAGAAGGGAAGTTGGCATGGCAGTGTTGGTTTCTTCTGATATAAGAATTTTAGATAAATCGGGTAAGAGCTCATCAGTGAGAGCATAAGAGGTAGAAGGAATATTTCCTTGATCTTTTGATGTGGAAATAATGCCTGTAGTGGATGATGATGTTATAGGGATATCGATGGATGAGTCTATCGGTATGGAAGTTATAGGGGTAAAACAAGAAGTATTGGTCGTAATTTTGGGATCTTTTTGAGGTCCTAATGTAGTTTGTTCAAAAGATGGTTGAGCTATATGTATAGATGTAGTTGAAGGAGTAGATGAGGTTATGGGTGTGTGTTTCACATGTTTGGGTGGATGATGAGAATTAGGATGTGTGGATGACAGAGCGGGGCAAAATTGAACTCCAACCGGTTCTGCCAAAGCACACATATCAAAGGGTCTAGGATCACCATGAATGGTAACCAACTGGTTTTTAAATTTGAATTTAACACACTAATGTAAAGTGGATGGAACCGCTTGCATCACGTTGATCCAAGGGTGACCCAAAAGTATATTGTACAATGTTGGGCAATGTACAATAAACACGGCCGTGTCTAAGGTTCTCGGACCAACTTGCAAGGGTATAGTAATGACTCCACACGTTTCTTGTGTCTTGTCATTAAAGGCTTTTATGATCATATCAGTTCTTTTCATTTCGTCACTTCTAAAGCCAAATCTTTGGTAGAAGTCAAAAGTGCATATGTTTAAAGATGAACCATTATCAATCAGGACGCGTTTAACGGCTACATCCCCAATTAGGGCAATAATATATAAAGGGTTATCCTTATGTAAACTATGTTGTGGTATATATCTATCTCGGAAGTCAATACAATCAACTTCTTAGGTTATGATAGTATTAGACATGGCTTCAGGTTGAATATTTTGTGGTACCATCATTTGGCTTAATGTGAGCATTAATTCATCCCTATGGGTAGGAGAAGATCTTAAAAGGTCCAAAAGGGAAATTCTAGCTGTAGTATTGGATAATTGTTCATTAATATTATACGAAGGCTTAGGTTGAACATTAGGCATATGATTCCCTTTATTGGGATTTTTCAAAACAAATGTAGCTGATCCATCATTCTAAGTTTGATCCTATTGAGAGTTTTGAGCCTGTTGTCGGGTAATGACTCTGATGGTACCTACAATATTATTTTGAGGATGATGAATTGGTCTCGGTATAGCGTTTATGGCTTGTTCATTAGAAAGGAACTGATGAGAGGAGGGTCAAGTAGTAACTCTTCTAGGAAATGGTTCTTCCAAAACCATAGAATCTGTGATAGGTTGAATAGGATCTGATTTGTTTTCAGAACTATTCGATTGATTTGAGGTGATGTCCATGTCACTTTCAGTATTAGATTCTACATCACTAAGATCAGGTGTTTGAGTATTATATAGGGGTCTAGTCATAACTATGGATAAAGTTGTGTCAAATATTTGAGGATCAAGAACAGGTAATTGTCCACTAATAGTCCCTACATATCGAGTAGGAGGAGGAACATTGTGATTCTCAATTTGATTGGCCACCTCTTTACCATGTTTTGGTAAAGGATGTTGAAATATGTCCAATGATTGATTGACATTTTGATTCTGACTTTGAGAAATACTCTTTTGGGCGTTATTAGAAGGATTTTGTTTAGGTTGGAAGGCTTGCATCTCCATATCATTGTTATCAATTAAATCTTGTATTTTATGTTTTAATATTTTGCAAGAGTTGGTAGCATGTCCAGGTCCTCTATGGAAATCACAATGCAAATCAGCTCTGTATCCGGGTATGGTTGGATCAAGTTCCTGGATAGCTGGTAATTGGATCAATCCTCATGCTAGTAACTGTGGGAGAATGGTTGATAAAGGTTGATTTAACCTAGTAAATTCTTGAGGTGGTTTATCAAGATGTTTCAATATGAACTTCTTTGTTGTTTTCACAGTGTTAACATTGGCAATGTTTTTGCTATCAGTGACTCCGTCACCCACAACTTGTTTATTTTTATATTTATTTTTGGATGTTTTCTCATCATATTTATTTTTGAGCTGACCTTTTCTAATGAGAGCATTTTCCACCCTTCGAGCTAAGTCTATAGCTTGATCGAAGGTGGTCAAGGTAGCAGTTGATAATTCATAGGATAGTTGTTCTTGTAAATTATTGATAAAAATATCCAACATTTCCCGATAAGGTAACACAAAGTGTAATTTTCCTATCAACTGTCTCCATCGAGTTAAGAAGTCAGCAAAACACTCATCTTTGTCTTGTTTTAGGTTGTACAAATATTTAATGGTTACATGCATTTCGATATAGACACTAAATTGATGCACAAAAGACTCAGCGGTATCTTCAAAATTTCTCAAAGAATGAGTAGGCAATTGATAATACCACTCCAATTCCATCCCTCCTAAACTCTTCGGGAACATTTTTAGTAATAGCAAGTCATCATGTGATATGTCATGACAGGCTATCCTAAACATACGAAGATGCTCTATGGGATCTTCAGTTCCTTTATATATAGGTAGGACAGGCATAGGAAAGTGTTTGGGATATGGTTGTGCTACAACTATAGGATCTAGAGGTTGACTACACATCTCTTGATAATTGTATGAGGGATGGTAGGGATCTATCTGGTCCATGCAAGAGACTAACTGTTTCACCATGGCTTCCAAATTACCATTTTGTCCACCATATTGGTTTGGTGGTACATGAGTATGGGATTTATGACCGTAGGAGGGCGGGACATAAGGATTAGATGCTATATTGTTGTTATGCAAATGGTTGGTAGGAAGAGTATTATGAAAAAGATTTGTTGTAGCATTATGTTGTATCCCAGATTGTTGGAAATTGGTATTTGGTTTTGTTTTAGGCTTTTGTTGATTTGAGGTATATTGATTGATAGCTTGGCGAAATAGAGCAGTGAATGAAGGTTTATTTTGTGTGGGAATAACCCTTGGATTGGTAACAGACACTCTAGGTGGTTGGGTAGCCTATTGTTGTTGCATGTTTTGGATTATAGCAGCCATGTCCAAATTGGACGGTCCAGCTTGATCACTCTCTTGATCAACAAAGGACAAAGGATTAGTGCGTGTGTGATATATATCTTCTAGGGTTGCTTGAGTGTCACTAATTTGATCTTTGTCCATATGAACTGCTTTATTAAGGGTGCCCATATTATCATGGAGGAATTTCCAAAAATGGTCCATGTTCTCAAAAGTAACAGCTCCTTCTGGAGTTATTTTAGGAGATGACGATCCTTCCTCTCTATCATTTTCTTTTTGTTCATTTGCGTCCACAAATTCTTCTTCTTGTTGGTTTAAGGTTACTTCTTCCTGAATTGGGTCTTCAAGAAGGACATTTGGTTTATTTGTGGTTTTTCCTAACCAATCTTCTTCTACTTCAACTTGTTTTCCATTCCTGAGTTTAGTCATTATGTCTAAATCTTAAATTTTAGCAAATATATATTGATATATTTGCAACAGATTTGGGAGGTATATATTTTAATTATATACCTACTATAATGCTTAAAAGAGAAAATGTTTTGATTTTTTTTATTATGATTTTGTTTTTTTATTTTTATTTTTATTTTATTTTATTTTGTGCTTTATAAAGACAACAAATAGCGCACTATATGCAAGAAATAACAATAATAGAATAATAGCTTAGTTTTCTAAAAATAGTTTATGAATGTCATTGATAGGATCAAGTGCATCAGGAGTCATAAAATGCTCCTCTTCAAATTGGAAATGGTTTTTCAGGAACTTGATAAAGTGTGCTATAGTGATATTATCTACTTCTGACTCTGATTTGTAAAAATAGATTTCATGGCAATACTCTCGATATAACACAGCTTTGGGGACTCTATACCATATTTTTATATCTGTAAAAACGACCTCTTGGTCCTCTATACGAGACAAAAATTTATGTACTACAACTGCATTCTCAAGGTATTCCTCAAAAGTATATAACTCAGAAGACACAAGGGCTCTTTTATCTTCTAACCACCTACGACAAGCTCTCTGAAGTTCATGATACAAAATTACTTGATCAGGATCCAGGATTCTATCTAGGACAAACCTCTTGATTTACCTAAGTTCGGTTGCTATAGACGAAATGAGATCCAATCTCCTATCAAGTTCATCCCACAAAGGTTGAACTCTATTTATTTGAGGTACGCTAAGTATAGAATTAATCTCTATAACTGCTAATTGATTTTCAACATTAATGGTGATAGCTCATCTCTTATTATAGTCTACCATCTAAATATGACATGCAAATTTTCTTAAGTCTAAATGCATTTATGTTTTGTTTTCTTATTATTATTATTTTTTATTTTTAGAAAGGTTTTTGTTTTCAAAAGGTTTTTTTGTTTCACGTCGGGTTCACCAAAATGTATCGCTCCAAATTTTTCGCATCCTTATCTTCAGGCTATAGGATCCATGCCCGGAAGGGGGATGGGAAAAGGATGGGACAATACCTCGGACTGAGAGGCCCTTTGAAGGTCCCGCATCTCGGGGGAGGTGTATAAGGGTGAATTTTCGACGGATGGTGGGTTCACCAGGAAAATTTTGAATGGCAGTTTCCATGCCTAGGTTGATAGTGTGTTTGATGTGTTCATTTCGTGCTTTAATAATTCAACTCCTAGGTTTGGCCGATATGAATCTAAACTATTCTATATGCCAATGCTGATTTAAATGAATACAGAAAACGGAAATGGATGCAAATAACAAAGAATATGCTAACTAGAAGGTGTCATACCTGATCTCGGATGTCTGATGGAGATTCTGAGTCTTGTAGTAGTTCAAATCATCTCAGTTTATATGTAATCGTCCCAAATCATAGAAGGTAATCTGAAATCAGATAGAATCATCTGAAATATGATGAATTCATCAGACAAATTCGTCAGAAACCTGCAATCACAAAAATAGATACAAAATACCAAATATGCAAGTGCAAAAGCAAAGGATAAGGGTAGAAATAACAACAAACATGCCTGAATAATAGATTCTAATAAAAAAATAAGAAAATGTAATAGTTTTAATGGTTGATTTTAACTTTATCATGAGATTGTGCTAAATAAGGTGAACTCCAAGATGCATAAAACATAATAACTTAAAATAGTAAAGAGATCTGATATGAAAAATGTAGAAAAAGCTATGAAAATGCAAACTCTAAACTCGGACTGCCCCCAATCTGGACTATAGTTAGGATCGCCTCCAATCGTACGAGATCGTCTACAATCATTCGAGATCGTCCGTGACGATCCAATCTAGCTTCGACTAAAAACAGTAGTGTTCCTGCAATAAAAATGTAAAAATATCGAATGCAAGCAAAGTAGTGCGAGGGAAATAAGGAGCTAACTCTGCAATGAAATCCATCAACTAAGGGGTTGGGAGTTTAGGGAGAATTAGCTAGCCAGCCAGGGGGAATCAAGGGAATAAACTAGAAAAATCCTAGTTTATATAGGATTAGGAAGAGGTTTAGGAGGTTGGGGATCATCCCAATCTAGGAGATCTCCAACAGGGAAATCTCCAACTGCACAGACACGCTTGTGCCCGAGTTGGAGAGGCTGTTGAAAAAGAAGCTAATTATGAAAATTTGATTTTGGGACGAAATCATCTAGACGTTCTGTTCTAGACGAATTCATCATATCGAGGACGATTTCATCTAATCTGAGATGATATCATCCAACGGTCAAAAAAAATCCTAAAAATGGCGTAGAAAACAGGGAAAGCAGGTAAAAGGTGGTTTAACGGGCAGTTTGGGGTTGAAATTCAAATTTTAATATTTTATCTTTTTACTAATGTTTTAACCGTGCCAATTTTAGGGTGCTACAGGGTTCGACCAGGGGAACTTCAGGTTTGTGACTCAAGAGATGACTATAAATTATTTTGAAAAGGCCTTGATGGGATAGGAACTCTGCACTCTTTTTCTTCCTATAGTTCTCTATGGAGTAGTTCATTGGGAAGAACAAAAATTTAGGGATGTTCATGACATTGATGTCTTTGAAGTGATTTACAAAGGCCAAGTGGAAGCTACATAAGGGTTTTTTTGGGTCATAAATAGTAAGCAAATGTATAATAGACTTGATGAATTTATTTCAAGGGGATGGTAAATCAAACCTGAACATGCCTATTTTGGCCAACTTGAGCATTTTGGCCTTGTCAAGGAACTCCTTGAGCTCCACCTCACAATTGTATTTCTCTCACTACATCGATCTTCCAGTCAGAGACATACCAAAAATATCTACCAACAACTTGGTGTCCATGACGTACTACCTACCTTAGATAGTGATCTTGTCCTCATCCCAACTACACATAAAAGTAGCAATAATATCGTAGTCATTCCTTGAGAACTTCCTCAAGAAAGGAAGGTATCCTCTCTCATCGAGGATGGACTCAACAAGTACATCCACCTCTAGAGTATCAGGATCAACAAAACACATGATTAGGTAGTAACAAAACTAGAGCCGATGCCAAGAAATAAAGAGATGGATATTCTAAAATAGAAAATTGGGGTTGGGCATGAATGGTAGAGCCCTTATAAGAAGATATTCCTTGTGTGTTGGAATACAGTTATTTTGGGCATCGGGGTAGAGATTAGGAAATATATCCTCGAGAGGATGAAGGGGAGTGAAGGAATTCCTAGAGCTCCTCTTAATAAAAGCAATCATAGAAAATATGATTCTACATGTGACTCTCGATGGCATCCACAAGACCCCTCTAATATTAATCAAACATCTTGGACTCAAGTTGCCTTTATGAAACCAAAAAGGAGGTGGATGGTCTGATATGGTTTGGAGATGGAAAACAGAAAGGCTAGGGAATAATCAAGGGAGGTGATGGTTCTTGGGAAGAGTGATGGCATAGTCACATGGAAGAAAGCATGAGGAAGGGCACGGTGAATGGATACTTTGGAAAAAAAAATGGATATGGATATCCGTGGGTGACAAGAGTTAGAAAAGGCAATTGTGGCACACTGGATCTAAATATAAATTTCATAAAAATCAAATCTTGTAGTCTAATTCATCCCAATAGGATAGGGTTAAGAAGCTAACAAGGCTACCCAAAAAACCAGGTAATTCAGATATGATCATGGGGACCAATAAGTAGTTAAAAACATTTACATTTCTAAATTTGCATAAATATGAGTTTAAAAAAGGTGAACTTATTATCCATAGGATAATAATTTGAAAACATGATATATTTGTGATAGAGATGATCATAACTATGCAAATATAATGTCTTCCAGAGTCACTCTATGCTTGATAAAAAAACTTGTTAGTTTTGAGAGTCATGATAATGTATTTAAATTTTAATGAAGTAATATTGTATTATAGAAGTATGTTGGGACAAATAAAAATATTTAAATTAAATATGGATGAATACTATTCATACATTTTATATATTCCCTTGTATAATGATAAACAAAAGTATGAAGTTCAAACCAACATTTCTTTGATGTTTTGTAGGTAAGGTGATTGCAAAGTTTAATATACATTTATAATATGAAAAAATATTCCCTTTGATGAACAAAAGCCTTTAGAAATAAAATTTATATTTTTGTATGCATAATACTTCCAACACATGATATTTCATTTCTTGAGTTAAATAAGCCATTTAAATTATCTATAAATAAATTTTTGGTTGATGTAGATGAGCTCACATATTTATCTCTTTATATGGAGGTGTTTTTTTATTAGTAAAAAAATATATATACACTAAATCAAACAAATAAAAAATAACTCATTTATTATATATCAATTCCATAGTATTTGCCTAAATATTATAAAGATAATAATAATGGTGTTAGGGACTTATATACTACAAATTCTAGTTTTGTTTACCTGTAATCATGGAAAGTGAAGATAATACAAGCTAAATTTATTTAATCTATTTCCCAAGATGAAATTGGTATTATACAAGAGTAAAAATAGATGGAGGATACACCTTTACCAGTTTAATTTGCATCATTTGACCATGCACATAAGGTCAATCATCCTTATGGAAAGTCATATGTTCTTTTTATACAATGTATAAAGGGAATGAAGTATGAACTATAGTTTGTAGGTTTATAATAGTCATATTTAAATATTTTTTGTTTTCATTCAATAAGAAATATCATATGATACAACAATCTAAATTTCATGTTTAGAATGCTTTCTTAAAGGATAAATATCTTCTTGGTTGGAGAAATGATGATTTTAAGAACTTCACACCATTAGAATTTGTGATTTGTTATTTTTTAAATTCTTGAATATCCTAACATGAAATATTGGTCTAAAGAGAAAGAAAATTTGTTTTTGAAACCTATGAATAGTTTTTCTTATAATTGATAAGCTTGAGGAGCTATATATACATATTCTAAAATGTTAAGGTCTTGAAACCCATATTAAACAATTTGGAAGGTAACCAATAAATTATGTACTCTTAGAAACCTATTGGAGGTTATTGTCCTTGAGCAAGGTCCTTTTTTATAATATTTACAATATCTCTATTTAAAAAAAAAAATTAAAGAATTTTTATGTTTTTCTAACAAAATTTGGGGTTTATTTTACTATTCATTAAGAAGTCGTCCATTTTGTTATTGTCTATTTTTAGGGTCTTAGGAGTCTAAAATTTAGAAACAATGCATCAAAAAATATGCTTTTTCTTACAACTAAGCATAATATGGTAAAATAGATACAAACTTCAAAATTTGATGAGCTTTTATTATTTTTGAAAAATATTTTAGTTTATTTTGATCAAATGTTTTATTTTGAGTTTAATATGAGAGAAAAAAAATTAGTATGTTTACTATTAGTTATTAGGTTTAAAGAAATTATCAATGATGAGCATGCCAGTAGTCAAAGTAGTGTCAGGGAAATGAAGTGCAATGGCTAAGCAATTCTAGGGTAGAAAAGTGCAGCAATTGAGCAGAGCCAATGTAGTGAAGTGCAGTGGCTAAGCAATGCTAGGGTAGTGAAGTGTAGTGGTTGATAAGTGCTAGGGCAAAGAAGTACAATAAAGTGTAGTGGATGAGCATTGCTAGGGTAGCAAAGGTAAGCAATAGTAGAGTAGTGCAATAGAGCAAAAACCATGGTAGAACAGAGTGGGAACCATGGTAGGATTACAGGTAGGTCTCTAGGCTCAGGAGAAGATCAGGGAGGACTTTCAACCAGAATAAAGGATACCAATGATAGAGCTTCTGATGATGCAAAAAAATATGAATTCAAGGGTGTCAAGTGGAACCCTTGATAGCTCCATATTGAAATGTTGTTTTTGGTTCCTTTGCGGATAAAGTATACTTCGGTATGGTGCCTTCTATTTCCACAATATAGGACTTCATTCCTCTCACTATTTTAGGAAGAGAGGTCATCATTCCTCCTAAGGTTCTGGCTCCCTTTGTATTCTAGGAATCATTGTCACTAATTGGGAAATTTATCAATGCCAAGCCAAACATTGAGTTCATTCACAAATGGGTCTTCTCAAAATGGTGACCTATGGATAATATGGAGCTAGCAGCTTACCCAAGAGGTTTTTTCCTAATAAAATTAAACAATCCTCAAGACTCAAGAAAAATCCTCACTAGAGGTCCATGGTTATTTGGTAAAAGAAGTCTATTCTTGAGGAAATGGGTGAATATTTTTACCTAGAAACACAAAGCATAAACTCAATATCCATTTGGATCAAGCTTTTGAGTCTCCCATCCTAGTTCTAGCATCCTGGAATTCTCAAAGGCATAGCTTAAACCATTAGTGACCTTGTTGCCATTGATTTGACAACCAAAGCAAGAAGTTAGCTTACTTACGCTTGCATATGCATCATTGCAAATTTGGATTCCCAACTTCCAACTTATGTAGATCTCATTTTAGGATCTTACAAAATATGTCAGGCTATCGATTATGAGAAAAAACCTACTTTTTGCATTGAATATAAAAAATAGGGTCATCTCCATGCTTAGTGATACAATATAAAGAATGATTTAAAGAAGGATGCAAATCGAGGTAAGAATGGACTGGGGAATAGTCAATCAACTCAAATATTCTAGAAAAAGATTCAGATTGATAAAGGCAAGTAATCTATCTCTCAGACCCAAGCCTATTAGTTCAAAGACCAGGTAAGTTCTCTTTTCACAAATCCTAGTCCTTTTATGCCCTTAAATGGTCAACCCAGATATTGAAGATACCCCTACTGACCCTAAAATTATAGATCTTACTGTAGCTAAAACTGTTCACAATAATCTCACTGATCTATCTATTCACCCTTGTGATGTTCCCCTATCCCCCATTAGTTCTAGGCCTTCTTTCCCACCTCTACCTATTTTTTTTCCAAATTCCAACCTAGTCCTTCTAGCGCAGGAAGATTCTTCTTTCCTATAAAATTCCTCCTCCCCTCTTGACTCACATTCCCCTGTTCTCAAGCAACTTGTTAGTCCTCTTAAATAGGCTGCAAGAAATTAAGGGAAAAAAATTACAGTCGATGTTTATAGTGATAAGAAAAAGGGTAGACCATCAAATCAAGAGATAAGGAAGAAATAAATTCATGTGGAAATTATCAATGGATTTCATCCTACTATTATTTTATCTCTATTACATCAAATAGACATTAATTTTCCCAAGGAGGAGGGAAAAATATCCAAACCACTTCCATATCATCGCAAAGGGGTGGAAAATAAATCTTCCAAACATTCTAGATGAAGATCCTCTCATGTTATGTGAGAGACCTCAATGAAGTAACCAAATAGAGGTTGATTATATCCATGAGGAAAATTTTGAAGCCTAGCATCATTTTACTCCAAGAAACAAAAATTGATATTGAGAACAGTGAAAAGATTGGTAAATAATTATGGAAACATAGTGAATATATTTTCAATCCTACCAATGGCTCTTCAAGTAGACTCATGTGCATGTGGTATCCAAATATTATTGAGGGTAAACTGGTATCTATTTCAATAAGTATCATCAATATTATATTCTTCAATAAATACTCCAAACACCAATGGATTGTTTGAAATATTTATGCCCCTAACAACATTACTAGCCATCATACCCTTTGGACCACACTTAACCAAATGAGGAGCAACTTTAAAAATGAACCTTGGATGTTTGTTGATGATTTCAACAACCCTTTCTATCCTTCTGACAAGCATGGGGGAGCTCTAGTCACTTCCAAATGTTTTAAATTTTTTTATATTTTTTTTATTTGAACAAATGAATGGATGTTCACTTAAAAGGTTCAAAGTATAATTGGAGCAATAGGAGATATGGTAGTCAACTCATCCGATTAAGACTTTATAGGTTTTTATTATCTAAAGAAGCTATTAAATTTATCAATGATGCTACTTTGACCTCTCTCCCTAAAATAGGGTTAGATCACAACCCTCTAATATTTGAAGGTTTGCAACCAACTCTCCAGTTCAAAACACCTTTCAAATTTGAGTTAATGTGGCTTCAACACCCTGAAATTTGAACCTGCATATCTGATTGGTGGAAATAAATTTTCTCAAGGCCTCCCTTAACCCAATTATCCAAGAAAATTTACTTTATAAAGATTAAGTTAAAGTAGTGGAATAAAGAAGTTTTTGAGAATATTTTCCAAGACAAATAGTGAATCTCTAAACAACTGATGAATATTGAATCTAGTATTTAGAATGGGAATCTAGACCTAGATCTCAGGCAGGATGAACATAACCTTCTTGATAAATTCTACAATCTACTTGTATCGCTCCAAATTTTTCGCATCCCTACCTTCAGGCTATAGGATCCGCGCCTGGAAGGAGGATGGGAAAAGGATGATGCGGTACCTCGGACGAGAGGACTTTGCGAAGGTCCCGCCTCTCAAGGGAGGTGTATTTTGGTGATTTTTCGACTGGATGGTGGGTTCACCAGGAAACATTTAATGGCAGTTTCCACGCCTAGGTTTTGGAATGTGTTTAATGAGTTCGTTTTAATCTTAAGCATTCATCCTAGGTTTGGCCGAATGATTCTAAATTAAACTATATGAAAATGCAATTTTTCATGAATACAACAGAAAGATTTAAAAGCAGAGAACAGAGAATTTACAGGAGGAAAACGGAGAATACCTGATCCGGATGTCTGAAGAAGATTCTGATTTTGAAGCAGTCCCGATCGTCTGAGATTCGACAGAATCGTCTGCAATCAGACGAGATCGTCTGAGATCTGACGAATTCGTCAGACGAATCCGTCAAAAACCTGCAAAACAGAGAATAGATGCAAAATGCAAGAAATAACACTATGCTAATAGAGGCAAATTACACCAAATGATAATATGAATGCTGAACACTATTCAAGAACAGAAATTAATGCAAATTACTGTGCTTAAATGGCAGATAATAAACTTAGCATGCAATCTAAGCTAAATGGGTGAACTCCAGATGCAAAATAGGATAAAAACTGAATGTATTATCTAATTTGCAAAACAAAATAACAGAGACAAAGTTGAGAAAAGCAAACTCCGGGCACTCGATTGCCTCGATGTGGGCTGCGATCGAGATCGTCTCGTATCGATACGAAATCGTCTCGAATTCGACAAGATCGCCTCCGATCTGGACAGGTTCGTCGGCGACGATAGGTGCTGGCTCCAGTTGAAAATCAATGATATACCTACATCAAAATTGCTATGGGACTAATGCAAAAATAAGATTATGATGTTTTAGCGCAGAGGGATTCAATTCGTAGATAAATTCAGCCAGGGGTTGGGGAGGGAAAATCCTAGAAGTTAAATAGGCTTAGGGGGAGTTGTTGGGAGGTTGGAGATCATCCCAATTTGGGAGATCTCCAACGGGGGAGGGTCCCAACGGCGCAGACACGCTTCTGCCCGGATTGGAGACCCGTTGGAACGGATTCCAACTATGCAAATTCAGTTTTGCGACAAGATCGTCTGGACGACCTAGTCCGGACGAAATCGTCAAATCCGAGGCGATATCGTCTGATCGGCGACGATATCGTCAAACGGTCAAAACAACCTCTAAAAATGGCACGGAAAAGGGGGAAACGGATTTCCCGACGGTTAACGGGCGGTTTGGGAGGTTAAATTTGATTTTTAAATTATTTACTAAGGTGAATGTAAATTTTATAATTTTGACTGCGCCAATTTTAGGGTGCTACATTTTGCCCCCTCTTTAGCGAATTTTCTGAAGAAAATACGTTAAAGATGAGTTCTTCTCGATCTACGAGAAAGCAAAAAATTATACCCATTTTTAGGCGACGATTCTTGGTCGAATCGTACGACAGCTTACTATGGTGCCCCCTCCGTGTTTTTACCCAAATCGAACGTTTGAGGTAAAAACGCGAAAAAGCAAAAAAATATTGTTGAATAAAATTAAGAAAAATAGGGTAAAAACCCTAATTCATTGTTACTGTTCATTTTTCTTGTTTTAGAGCTCTGAAGCAAAAATGGTCGAGACAGCGCACAGATCTGCAGAGGTCCGACGCGGTCTACGGGTAAGGGTCTAAACTTAGTTTAGAACTGATTTAATTTGAATTTACATGCTTTTTAGATAGTTTTTAGGTGAATTTTGAGCATCGCGGCCGTTTTTGGGCCGTCGACGTCGTCGGGACGAAATCGTCCCGATTTCGACGAAATCGTCTCAATTTCGGCAATTTCGCCCGAGGGCGAAATCGTCGAAAGGGGGACGATTTCATCAAATTAGGGACGATTTCGAACTGCGAAATCGGAGACGATTATGCTCAGATTTGGGACGATATCGTCCAATAGTGGGCGATATCATCAATTGCAAAAAAATTGAATTTTTAACTTGCATTATTGATTATGTGAATTATTGATTAATGATTATTTGTTGTTTATTGTTTATGTTGTTTATGTTTGCAGAGAGGATTACTAAAGAGCAGGGAGTGGAAATATGGAGGATTGAGAGACGACTTGGCCGCGCTCACACAGGCAGAGCGGGATCTGCTGGCACAGGCCGGCTTGCAGCATGTGGCGGAGATGCCACAAGTATCCACAGATATGGGGCTACTGACAGCCCTAGCAGAGAGATGGTATCCGGGTTCTTCCTATTTCTGGCTACCGACAGGGGAGATGACTCCCACACTAGAGGATGTATGGAGGATTCTGAGAATCCCCATACAAGGACGGATGATCACTCCTACGGCCAACCAGGGCCACGCTATGGGACGGCTGTGCGGTGACCCGAGCTTCGCCCTAGAGAAGGGCGGAGTGAACATCGAGGCACTACGCCAGATGCCTGGGGCATCTACACTCACACGGGTACTATCTGGGGTGGTTGGTGGACTTCTGCTGTGCCACCAGAGCGGGTGTAGGGTACCATGGATGCTCGCAGATGTGATCTACGATATGCGGGACCATGGGTACAGGTTTTGCTGGGGCAGCTTTGTTCTATGCCGGTTGTACAGGATCCTGTATGGGGTCGTGTACAAGGGCGGCCGATGTCTGGTGATGACATCGCTACTACAGGTTTGGTGCTGGGAGCACATTGCGGTGCGGAGGCCGGTAGGGCTTCCACTGACAGGGGTAGACGGGGAGAGGCCCCGAGTCTTCTACTGGTGGCTCCGGAGAGGGGCACAGTGGCGGATTGACCTGCCGATGTCCCGGAGACTACTTGATGAGTTGATCCCGGATCAGATCACCTGGAGGCCGTGGCGAGGGCACCCAGGGTGGGCCGAGGATGGACAGGAGCTGGCTCGCATCAGGCGAGTCTGCTGGCTACGGATGGAGAGGGGAGAGGTGGAGCTCCATCGCTACGACCGAGTTTTGAGGTAGTTCGGTCTACAACGGGGGGATCCCATCTCTCGGGGATTATGAGTTTTCTTGGATCTGTCCGGGATAACACCACGGTTAGCGGGGCTCCGGACATGCAGCGATTCTGGAGTCGGGACGCGGATGATGCCCCCATCCAGCCAGTGGATGGAGACGACGCAGGGGTAGCTGACGGCTACGATGCCTGGTACGCAGGCATCCGCCCTCCTCGGATGACGAGGGCTCAGGGTCCGATCCACGCGGTCGTGCGTCGGATAGGGAGGCGGTGCCAGGCAGCGATAGAGGCGGCCCAGGGTCACGACGGGAGAGAGCAGAGGAGGCCACGGGCACAGGAGCGGCCACGACAGCGGGAGAGGAGGGAGGAGAGACCCCCATCTCCATAGAGGCCACCATCGCCCGATAAGGGCAAGGGTGTGGACATAGGAGAGAGTAGCGAGATGGCTACTCTCCGGGCGGAGAGAGATCGTCTGCAGGCTCAGGTGCAGACGCTACAGGATGCGGCTGCATGACACCATGCTGAGGTGTCACAGCTACGGGATGAGATTGCACGCCTCAGGGCACGGGGCGGAGGGGCGAGCTCAGGAGAGTTGACACGGGCTATCGCCCAGTTGACATTTTATCAGACACTGTATCACCAGCTGGTGCCAGAGGCAGATAGACTACCCCTGCCAGTGAACATCGCAGATCCGATCAGGATCGGGTCATCGAGGACCACGTCTCGGTCGAGGACTAGGATGACACAGACTGCGATGGGGCCACCTCGTCCACCTCAGGGCGGGGGAGGAGATGAGGCAGAGAGCTCGAGGGGCTCTCGAGGCTAGAGGGCTGCACATTGATGTTGTATTATATATATTTTTTTGTTTGATAGAGGATTGAGTATGCCGAGGTACAGATTGTGGCATACCAATCCAGTTTTGATGATGTACATATATTTGTGACATATATAGATGAGATATTTTTGATCATATGACTTGTCTTATGTATTTTTATGATGCTTTTAATGTTTTGATTGATTGATTCGATGACTCATGTAATTATGTCATTTTGAAACATTATAATTTTGATGTCATGCTGTAAGATTTTAAATGAAATAATCTGATGTAACAAATTGGTTGTTTGTAATGAAAATGTGATAAAATAAAATAAAAAGAGACTTCTAACAATAATTTCAAAGGACATTGTCGCTATTATAGACCATTTCATGGAGTCGCTGCTCACTCGGTCGTCAAGCTAATCCCAGGATAGAAATATTGCGAAAAGTAAAAAGAGTGCTTAAGAGACTGTCTTAAGACTTTGGTGCAATGATGAAAAATGATGGTGATGATAATGATTTGTTTTCAGATTTTCATGAAAAATATTTGTACATGAAATATTTTAAAATGATTTTTGCTAGGCATAAATTCCTAAGTGTGATAAAATTTGTGAATAATTCCTTAGGAATTATACCATCATTGCAAAGTTAAAGGTTGACATAATGATATGAAATAATGAAAATGGGTTTGATTTTAAAAAGCATAATTTGTGTAACATAATGAAGTCATATGGTTTTTATGATTTTTGATAAATGGGGAATAAAAATTGTTACAATGGTTTGCGCTAGGCATAGAATATGTAGGTATAGACTTATACCATCATCGCGAAAATCCAAAAAAAGGTTTTATTGCATGATTGATTATTGATGAACAGAAAATATGAAAATGAGGACTTGCGCTAGGCATACAATTCCAATTTTGGTTGTGGAGCTATACCATCGTCGCGAAAGTCAACCAGATATATATGATTTGATTTGTGTATTTTGAAAGAAATTTTTGATTTTTCTATGATATAGTTGTCTTTGTGAAAACAACTCGTACTTGATTTATTCCCAAACAAGTTGCAAAAATAATATTTCAAAGTATTTTGAAGACAAAAGTTAGATTTATAAGGAATCCCATGTGCATATGTGAATTCATTTCCGATCTTGATTTATCATAATGATAGACAAAATCTCTCAAATACAAATGTGTGTGCGATTGCATTGTTCATTTACCAGTTTTGAGCAAGATACTATGATACAAGTGATTTGAAGAAACCAAATAAGTGTTCATTAACCATGATGTAGATGCATATAACCATATTAGACCACTATGTAGATCGGATTATCAAGAGCTAGCTAATCCATAAGCGGACATAGGTCTGTACAAAAGAAGGTCGCTAATGTGACAGGACATATCGCCACGCTAGGAGTTACCCAAGGCCAAGCAGGTTGGGCACAAACCACCTGTTATGGGGCTTACCTCACAGTTTTTGAATAATTGAGAATTCCAGGGATTCAAGCTCATCAACCCTTCTTTTCTTTTCAAAGGGTAGGGAAAGGGATTTTATTGCTTTCGCTTTCTGCTGAACTTTGCATATTTTTCTTTTGTATTTCTTTTGCTTGATAATGCTTGGAACATTGCTATAATGATATAAAAGAACATTTCTCTTTTCTCTTTTTCTTGAATTTTTTCTTTTTCTTTTTCGTTTGTTCTAGGGATACTTGCTCGGATTAGCTGTAGAGCAAGGGATTTTTATTCTGGGTAGGGGTGAGCTTGTCCTTTTGCCAATTCTCAAAGATTCTAGACCATGTGCATGATAGGATAGCAGGGGAAACTTTTCGCTCAAGAAATCAGTTCTACTATGTATCAAAACATGGAAATTACAAATATAATCATTTTATTGTGAAAAGATGTGCTTGGTTTAAGTAAATAACAAGATCAATTCTCTATGCTCAAACTTTATTTAATTGAATTTTGTGAACTTTGATATAAGAGAGATTAGTAATCATGCCAGATAAAATCAAGATATTTATTTGTTGTGAGTGTGCAAGTGAGGGATTCAAAATAAATGCTAATTTATCCAAAATAAGTTGAAACATATAACTGCAATAATTGTAAGAAAATATATATAAACACTTTTGAGAAGTTTTGAGAATGTTGACTCTCTCTTTCTTATGTATATTGTTTTGGTTTCGAAAGAGTCAAGCATATAGCTGTTTTTAGATTTTGTATTTTGATTTTAGTTTTTGAGCAAACAATTTAACAAGTGCTTTAAATAAATGCAATAGATAGTTTTTGAAGATTTTTGGAGATTTATGAATGTTTTTGGTGTTTTTGATTATAAATTGAAAGAAATACAAGATAGTAATTTTGAACAAATATATACATGGATGAAATGACCAAATTTATGCATAGTAACGTTTAAGATGCAAAATATTCATGGGTTCTTTAAGTTCTTTACCATCTAAGGTAGATAATTTATATGCTCCTGATTCAAATTTTGCAGTAATGATGTATGGTCCGAGCCAATTGGGCTCAAATTTACCTTTAAGTTCCTTAGTTGCATTTGTATTTTTTTTGAAGATTTTGAGGATTTTGATTTTTTTTGTATTTTGATTTTAATTTATGAATTGAAATTGGTGGTATATACAAGATGATCTATATACACTATACAAGGTTATTTGAGTATAGCATGTCTAAGGTTGCTTCAAAATCAAAGGAGGTTTTGAAGGATAATCTGGTTGAGGTGAAGGTAAGAACAAAAGGTGATGAATAAAAGGTAGTGATAACAAAAGCTTTGTTATAATGTAGAATAATGTAGAAAAAGATTTGACTTTTATATGTGTAAAATTGATCATGTTACAAAATAAAATGTAAGAAGGATAAGAAAGTTCTTCATTCTTATCACTATATTCCAAGTCTTGATAAGATGGAGAAAGTATATGTGAAAGATATGCATGAGTGTTATTTGGTAAACAAGGATGATCATATATGGATGAAGAAAAGTGATGGATAGAAGATAATTGTGATAATAGAGAATGTATAGAACTTGATGTTTCAACCGTTAAATATTCTTCAAATGGTGTTGGGTCACCATGTATGGTAACAATTTTATTTGCAAGTTCAAACTTCAAACATTGGTGAAGAGTGGAAGGGACAACCCTCATCGTATGAATCCAAGGACTTCGGAGAAGTAGGTTGTAAGGTGAAGGACAATATCCTACATAGAATAAAGTATCCAGGATCTTGGATCCAATATTAAGGGGAAGAATTATAGTACCTTGAGCTTCTTGAATTTCATTGTTAAAAGATTTTATAATAACATTTGATTCATTAATATCTTCTTCCTTTGATTTGAGTTTTTGGAATAATTGATAAGTGCATAAATTAAGAGAGGAGTCATTATCTACCATGATAGTTCTAACAAGTGTTTCTTTACTAGATCCGGTAATGTAAAGATAGGAGTCTTCTTGTGGAGTAGAGGAAGGAATATCCTCATCATAGAATGAAATATGGTTAACCTCAAGAGGGTTTACACCATTAATTATGTTCTTAGAGAAAATATGATGAGGAACAAATTGTTGGCTAGGTATTTTGAACAAAATTTCCTTGTGATAAATTTGTAATACTTCTAAAAGGGATATCTTTGCTTGAGGATTAATCACTTGTTGTTGGTTATCAAAGTGGATTTCAGATTGAGATTTTGATTCTAAAGATGAGCTTTCTATGCTTACATTCCATTTTGGATCATTCTCTAGAGCCAAAGATAGTTTTGAAGGTTGGTCAAATGAGGAATCCATATCTTGAATATCAGATTGAGTTGATTGAACTTGAGGTTGCTCATTTGTAGTTTTTGTTACAATATTAATAATATCATCATGATGGGACACATTAACATGCAATATTTGATTGGTTTCTTGTTGTTGATAATTGAATAGGGGTTCTTGGGAGATCTCCATGTCTTGATTGATTATTGGTATTTGTTGTGTAGGAGTTTGATTGTTTACTGGAGATTTATAATCAGTTGTAGATTGTAATTCCTTTATATTAAAAAGACCCTTATCAATCAAATCTTGAATTGCACATCTTAAATCTTTACAATTTTGTGTCATATGTCCATCTACTCTATGATATTCACAATGTAGCTCAGGTTTAAACCAATCTGATGTGGTATCTAGTTGTCTTATGGAAGGGAGTTCAATCTTATTTGTGTCAAGTAAATACTTGAGAATTATATCCATTGGTTGATTGAGCTTAGTAAATTTACGTGATGAAGGTTTTTGAGAGGTTTTTGATAAATGCCTTAGGAATTTCGTCATAAAAGGACCTAATGGTTTCTCACCTCTACTTTCTTTATTATGGGTAGAATGATGATAGGAAGATTGCGAAGTATGAGGTGAGTGCATGGTAGAATTGGAAGAATAAGTATTTTCTTGTTGAAATGGATGTGTTGTATTGAAAGAAGAGTATTGAAAAGGTGGAGGAGGATTATATGTGGATTGATAGACATAATATGGATATATGGGAGAATAGATAATATCGTTATGAAGAGGATTGGCAAAGGGATTGTCTTGTTGGGTTAAGGATGAAAAATGAGAAGAAGTGTGATGGAGGTGATGTTGAATAGGGATAAGGTTGGTCATAATCAACAAATGTATTTGGCTGAATTCTTCCAACATTACTGATGGGCTCATATTGATTTGAGTAAAAACTCATGGTTTCTTTAGTACTTCTAAAAGTAATATTTAGCATCTACTATTTAGAATTGAATCTAAAACATACAAACTTGAAATGATGATTTTGTTTTTGTTTTTCTTGTATACATATATATTTTTTTTTTTTGTTTTTGTTTTCAAAAGGTTTACGATGCATTCACGTCGGGTTCACCAAAATGTATCGCTCCAAATTTTTCGCATCCCTACCTTCAGGCTATAGGATCCGCGCCCGGAAGGAGGATGGGAAAAGGATGATGCGGTACCTCGGACGAGAGGACTTTGCGAAGGTCCCGCCTCTCAAGGGAGGTGTATTTTGGTGATTTTTCGACTGGATGGTGGGTTCACCAGGAAACATTTAATGGCGCTTTCCATGCCTAGGTTTTGGAATGTGTTTAATGAGTTCATTTTAATCTTAAGCATTCATCCTAGGTTTGGCCGAATGATTCTAAATTAAACTATATGAAAATGCAATTTTTCATGAATACAGCAGATAGATTTAAAAGCAGAGAACAGAGAATTTACAGGAGGAAAACGGAGAATACCTGATCCGGATGTCTGAAGAAGATTCTGATTTTGAAGCAGTCCCGATCGTCTGAGATTCGACAGAATCGTCTGCAATCAGACGAGATCGTTTGAGATCTGACGAATTCGTCAGACGAATCCGTCAGAAACCTGCAAAACAGAGAATAGATGCAAAATGCAAGAAATAACACTATGCTAACAGAGGCAAATTACACCAAATGATAATATGAATGTTGAACACTATTCAAGAACAGAAATTAATGCAAATTACTGTGCTTAAATGGCAGATCATAAACTTAGCATGCAATCTAAGCTAAATGGGTGAACTCCAGATGCAAAATAGGATAAAAACTGAATGTATTATCTAATTTGCAAAACAAAATAACAGAGACAAAGTTGAGAAAAGCAAACTCCAGGCACTGATTGCCTCGATGTGGGCTACAGTCGAGATCGTCTCGTATCAGTACGAAATCGTCTCGAATTCGACAGGATCGCCTCCGATCTGGACAGGTTCGTCGGCGACGATAGGTGCTGGCTCCAGTTGAAAATCAATGATATACCTGCATCAAAATTGCTATGGGACTAATGCAAAAATAATATTATGATGTTTTAGCGCAGAGGGATTCAATTCGCAGATAAATTCAGCCAGGGGTTGGGGAGGGAAAATCCTAGAAGTTAAATAGGCTTAGGGGGAGTTGTTGGGAGGTTGGAGATCATCCCAATTTGGGAGATCTCCAACGGGGGAGGGTCCCAACGGCGCAGACACGCTTCTGCCCGGATTGGAGACCCGTTGGAATGGATTCCAACTATGCAAATTCAGTTTTGCGACAAGATCGTCTGGACGACCTAGTCCAGACGAAATCGTCAAATCTGAGGCGATATCGTCTGATCGGCGACGATATCGTCAAACGGTCAAAACAACCTCTAAAAATGGCACGAAAAAGGGGGAAACGGATTTCCCGACGGTTAACGGGCGGTTTGGGAGGTTAAATTTGATTTTTAAATTATTTACTAAGGTGAATGTAAATTTTATAATTTTGATTGCGCCAATTTTAGGGTGCTACACTACTATATAAGGAAGAAATATTCTAGAGGTAAAATCCAATGCATTATGGTTAAAATAAGGGACTCCAACGCTAGGTTTTGTTATGTTTCAACACTCAAACATAGAAGTTATAATAGAATCAAGGAACTCCTTAGTATTGATAGTTCAAGCATCATTGACATTCATGAAATATGGTCCAAAGTTGTTTCTCATTTTGAGAATATTTTTGGACCTAATGGACCATCCTCCCTCCATGTCTATAATGCTCTTTTTCAAAATATTCCTTGCCATGTTTCCCAAGAATCAAATGATGATCTTCTTGAGAAGTTCACAAAATATGAAATCAAAGATGCCCTGTTGTTTATGCACCCCGATAAGGCTCCCAAACATGATGGATTCCCTCCTAGGTTTTTCCAACACTTCTAGAATATTGTTGAGAATGATGTAACCAATGTTGTCCAAGACTTTAAACAATCAAAATCCATTCTTAGAGATGTTAATTCAATATTCTTGGCTCTTATACCTAAGTCCCAATTAAGTAAATCCATCTCTAAATTTAGACTGATAAGCCTTTGTAACATTATTTACAAGCTCATATCAAAGGTTATAGCAAATAGAATCAAGTTTATCCTTCCAAATATAATATATCACTACCAAGGTAGCTCTGCCAGAGGTAGATTCATAATAGATGGTATACTATACATGACCTTATTAATTCTATTTCCAAGAGCAAGAAATCTGACCTCTTCCTAAAACTTGATATCAACAAAGACTTTGATAGGATTTCTTGGGACTTCCTCTTTGCAGTTTTAAAGAAATTTGGTTTTCATAAGGAGTGGGTTACTTTAATCAAGGAATGCTTAACATCTGCCTAGTTCTCAATCATTTTTAATGGTTCAGTAGTGGGATACTTAAAAAATTTTAGAGGACTCAGGCAATACGACCATTTTTCATCCTTCCTCTTCATCATCATGATAGAATATCTTGGTAAATCCCTTAAAAAGGCTTGCTCTTTGGGTCTTATTTTCGGTATCAAGCCCTCATCTGTTTCCAAGCCCATTACTCATCAACAATTTATGGATGATATTATCCTAGAAAGTCTATCCTTAGTTCTTAAAGCCAAAATAATCAAATCTATTCTAATTTGTTTTGAAGAAGCTATTAGACAGAAAATTATCTTTGTGAAGAGAAAAATCTATTTTCTTAATACTCACATTCATAGATAGATTAATATTGCTAGGATTATGGGTTGTACTATTTCTCAATTTCCTTCTATTTACCTTGGAATCCCTCTTTTCATGGCAATCCTTCAAAATTTTTATGGAGCAATGTCATTGAGTGAATCAACAAGAATCTGGCAAAGTGGAAAAAACAATGTTAAGCCAAGTGGGTAAGGCTACTCTTGTGCAAGTGTACCTCCAAAGTATTCTAGTTTTTTTCATGTCAATATTCAAAGTTCCTATTTACATTTGCCATAATATTGAATAAATTTAGAGGAGTTTTCTTTGTGTTGGAAATACAAATAAAAATAGATTCCCTTTAGTTTCTTGGGATAGAATCTAAAAGAAAAATACCAAGGGTTAGGCTTTAGGGAAATCCAAAAAATGAATCTGGCACTCATGGCAAAGCAAGCCTGTAGAATTACACTGAGGCTAAATCTACTTGGATTGATATAGTGCAAAATAAATACCTCCAAAAAATATCTTTCATGGATAACCAACCTCTTCCTCAAGGTTCATGCTTTTGAAATCCTATCATTCAATGCAGGGACATCATCAAGAAGGGAATGAGATGGAAACTTGGCTATGATAATTTTATCAGGTTCTAGGAAGATTTTTGGCTTAAGGACCCCTTATATATGAGCTAAATATGGAAATTCTCAAGCCCTTCATAGACCAAACCTTTAGAATTAGAGTGATTAACTTAATTTATCAGTCTCCTAACAAACATCTCTAGAAATCCATTCCCACCAATGATCTAGATTTCAAAACTCTGCTACCATAATCCTTCAATATTTGTTGCAAGTCTTTGTTATTCTGAACTTCCAATCAAAAGACAACCTCATATGGAAGCTTAGTGAGGATGGTAAGTTCACGGTTAAATCTACTTACTATATTCAAGATAACCCCTCACCTAGTTGGTACCCTGCTAAGTATGTCTGGGTTAAAAAAATAATTCCAAAAATTGGCTTCTTTTACTGGCTTGCTTTTCAAAATAAAATTTTAACTATGGATAATTTAATCATCAAAGGTCTTTTATCCCTAATTGTTTCTCTCTTTGCAAGTTCAATTAGGAATCAACTATCCATATTTTCCCGCAATGTCCTTTTTCTCTTTTCATTTTACATTTCCTATTTAATTTGGTCAACATTATCTAGGTTTAACCATCTTCCATCATCCTTTAGTTTGAGCAATGACCTAACCCTTTATTTAATTTCTAGTTAAAATTCCTATGGTCAACATGCCTACACCACTTAATTTTGTAGATTTTTTGGAAAGTAATAACAAAATTTTCAAATGAGTTGCCAAATAATCTCAATCTATCTTCCTTTGCATCACCATCTTTTCCTCTAAAAATTCCCACCTTGTCTCGTCGAATGGGGCCACCAAACTTGGTCTCAAATCTTGCATATTTGCAACTTTAAATCTAAAAAATTGTGTTGCAAGAACTCCTTAGCTTGTTTTTGGTAGATCAAGCATTATTTGGACCTCTCCTCCTATAGTGTGGATAAATCTCAACTTCGATGGAGAGGCTAAAGGAAATCCTACAAGGGATAGAAGCGGAGGCATAATTAAGGTCAAAAAAGGTAAAATCATTGCAGCCTATGTGGAGAATATCAAAGTTCAAATCAACAACTTGGCTGAGGCAAGAGCTCTTTATCAAGGCCTTCTTGTCCTAGAAGCCTTTGGCTCCAACAACTTAATCGTTGAAGGATATTCCTTGCTAATCATCAACTGTCTCAAATATTCTCAATACCCTTCATGGAACCTTTCCAATATCATTTATGAATGCAAGAGGCTTGTTAGCAAGTACTCTAATATCATAATCCAACACATGTTAAGAGAATGAAATAAAGCTTCTAACTCATTTTCTAATAGAGGCATTGAGGAAGAGATCCTTCGGTTTTGGCATGTTGATTTCCCTCAGAACCGTAGGTCTACCAATCAAGATTATGATATTTGTTTACCCTAAATTTCTTTTCAGTATTTTTCCAGATCTTGGAACTTATTGTGGTTTGGTTTTTTGGGTTTCTTTCCTCTCAATGTTTGGTTTGATATGTTGTTTTACTTTCTCTCTTTTTTGTTTCTTCTTGGGTTAGTGTTGTTGATTTACCTAGTTTCACTTTTATGCTTTGTTAAAGGTTTGGGGTCCCTTTCAAAACCCTTTTCCATAAATTAAAAAAAATTAGGTTTTCTTTAGAGTAATATTTCAAAGTTTATCAAAAAATAAAAATAAAAATAATCATGCTTTAACACAACATAATTATAATTCATCATGTCTTCCTTTGACAAAGTTTTACTTAGACAAGATTTAAAGTTTTCTTGATTGAATTAGAGGTATACATTACCTTATTCAAGTGTTATGTATTATGATGGATCAAAGATCTACTAAGACTAAATTTTGATGTAATTGACCTATGGAAAAGTTGAGGTGTTCTCAAACTCAATTGTAGTGTTTGGAAAGATATAGTAGAAGAATGATTCACTTTTTTTGGAGTGGATTCAACTTTTCTCATGTAGAGGCAGATCAAGTGTAAGAGTGATGAAATACATGTTAGACTTAGAATAAGATAAAAGTAACTTTGATTAGGCCTAGGATATTTACACTAGAATAAATTGAGGATAAATGAAAGTTTTATTAATTTTTCAATGGGATTTGCAAGGGATGGAAAAATATCTAATTGAATCTATAGTGGAGGCCTTTTCCTTAATATAGATGAAATTTTTCCCTCTTATTTAAAAATATCACTTTGGCATAATGGAATTGATATTAATCAATTACATCACTTGGCAGAAGAAATAAAATGCAATTATAGGTCATATCAAGGCTACTTCTATGTTATTTGGTGCATTCAATAGGAATTTAACTTATTCCCTTGCCTTTGGAAGCAAGCATTATTCAAAGGTTTTAGAAGGTGAAAAACAATTTAAAAATCAAGCATCTTATAAAAGGTTTAAAGGACACTTTAATATTAATATTTGTATTGTGTTTTAAATTATAAGTGGTCAGTATGAAATATAATCTCTCAAACAATTTCAATGAAATAAAATCTAAATCTAAAATAATATAACCATAGCTTGTCCAAATTTTATGTTAGCATTGGTTTGATAGAAAGTAGATTGGTAAAGATTATATAGGTTATGTGATACATGAAAATATAACACAAAAATATTTTAAATATTGAAAACAATACAAACCATTATTATTCTTCATACATCAACTAAATAGAGTCTACTATTTAAAATGGTTAGAAGGACAAGAATTTGAATGCATAACAAAGGTGAATTTATGTAAATCATTAACACAAGGTGAATTTGAATGCATGATAAAGGTGAATTTATGTAAATCATTAACACAAGGTAAATCCTATTAACTTAGAAACTTATAACATATTATGCTATTTATGCATTACTTAATAATAAGTCAAATATGTGAGTTTCATCATTGTGCATTGAACATTATTAGTCAATTAAAGTTCTATAAATATTAGAATGTGATACCATATAGAAAGACCAAAAGTAAGAGAATATAATGCTAGAGGTTATATATTGTAGTCTTGGTAGATTCATCCATATTTATATTTGTGTTTCCCTAATGTTTTTTTCTTATGATTTTAAGTTACATCTATATTAGCCTTCAAGTTATAGTAAGTAGATCCAAGACTAATGTTGGGGGTTCTAGTAATCCTACTACCACACTAATCCATATACATAATGGTACCTATTTTTCATATTATATTAATATTTGATTATATCTATTAGAGGATCTCATGCTTAATTTTCTTTCCAATTTTGTGTGTGTTTCTAATCTATTTTAGAAAGCCTCACACACACATTAACCAATTTTATATAGATAAATTTTGAGCTCTAGAAAGTGATGTTAGTTATGAAAATGCATGGGTATAGTGATGGTTATATTGCCACTGCATATCTTGATAAGTCATTATTGAGTATAAATTACTTTTCAATATTGATTTTAAGTTTAAAATATAATATCATAATTTTGTATATAAGAATCATATATTCTTTTTATTTAATAAGTTATATATGGGACGCTCTCATCAAAATATCAAAAAAATACATTTAATATTAGGGCAATCATACTATATCCAAATTGTATTTATTAAACATATTATTTATATCATCAAAATGCTAATTTTACTATATAAAACCCTCAATATTGTTTTTGTAAAGAGGTAGAATCTCCCTTATCTAATTACCTTCTAATTTTTATAAATTACCAATATGAAGATCAATGTTATGATTAGCTAAATTATTTAACACCATGCTCTTTTATAGATATATTGGCATTTTTAAAATATTGTCTACATAAATAGTTAATGGAAATAAAAAATAATGGTAATTTGATCTAATATCCACATTATTTTTTCTCGATAATATTAATAATAATCTACATCAATTGGACCCATGAGGGATACTGTAGTGGTAAGTCCTTGGGTTTTCATCTAAGAGACCCAAGTTCAAACCTTGGTAAGAGGGTACTGGGAACCCTCATAAAAAACCCGTGTAGACCTAATTTTTTTATCAAGTGGCATTAGTTCAACCTAGATTCCTCAATACTTAAGGAGGAGACCAAGGTTCAAATATTGCCAAGAAATACATGGATAATATCTAAAATTTATTGTAATACCACTATGTTATTATGATGTAATACGGGTGGGGCCCATTTTAATCCCATATAACCAATTGGAAAAATTAATAATCCACATCAATTAAAATGCATCTCTTTATTTTTAATAAAAATTTAAATCCAAGTTCCCTAGACCCTATGTAATTTTTTGTTGAAGTTCCATATGTTTCAGAGCACCAATTTAAATCAAAGTTCCCTAGACCCTATGTAATATAATTTTATGGAATCATAAGGGCACCAACTATGGCAGAGTTTGGCAAAGAAAGCATAGAGATCCTAGTTTTCAAAGTAGTTCATCAGCATCAAGGAATACGTGGACCCATCATTCAAGTTATCAAAATATAGCAACAGAAGCATGGATCCAAAAAAGTAGATTTGGATACTCAAGTAAAAAAATGGCATACTAGCATCAACATGTTTCACTTGGATGGATGGATGATCGAGATTGGTACCAGTTGCTAACATTGCTTAGCAAATCATATTATCATGTTTCTTCATATGTTTCGAGGACAAAACATTTGTAAGGAGGGTGGCATGGTAGGGTACCTAGGAATAGATATTTGGGGATATATTATTATATTGTATAAGGGTTGGCATGGGCCACATATAACCCAATGTTGATTGTATTATAGTATTATATTATATTATAATATAATATTATATTAGTAGTAGGATTCCCAAAGTAGAATAAGAAGTTGGATATATAAAGAAGATATATTTATCATTGTAATAATCATTGGAGATGAATCTTATCTAATCGTCTATGCCCACAAAGTTGCCTAAGGGACTTTGCCCTCCTTAAGTGGCATCTCTCATCTTGGGAGATATTGTGGAGTTGTTCCTTAAGTATTATTATTGGTGTTTCCCTACCTTAAGGGTATTATCTATCTCTTTCTCATTTGTGGATAATTATTTGTGGATGATTTGATATTTATACATATTGGTGAATGATTTCTATTAATAATAATTAGTTCTGCAACAGAATAATTTTACCTTTGAAAAATATCATCTCTACTAGATTTCCAAGGGTTGACTTTGGAAATACCATTAAAATCAAGTTTGGTGAACCCAACTCATAGACATTTCCATTTTGTTAATGGATCAATGTAGATCATTTGTGTCAACTCCATTGTCATTAAAGACCCTTAAATGTATATTCAAATCCTATAATAAATAGGTTAGCATATTTTTTTCTACATGTGATAATATCCATGATGATCACCATGCTTGTAAATATTTTGCAAGAGAGGTAACAATACTATTGATTTAAGTTTAACTTCTAACGCGTCTTACTAATCTGATAAACAACACTAGAAGGAGAATCATGCTTCCTTTGACATTAAAATTTATGTCATATCTCCACTATCCTTGCTAATATAAACTAATTTAATCTAAGTATTAAAAATTAAATGCATAAAGTAAATGTAAGGAATGTAAGAGTGTGAGAGATTAAATTAACTTGCATGAAAATACATGACCATAGTCATGGTAAGCAAAGTGTGTGATACATTAAAATATGAAAAATAAAATAACAAAAATATGCTTACATACATACAAAATAAAAATAATAGAAAGGAATGTCCATAAGGTAAAATGGTAGTGCCAAAATCACCATGATTCGATAATATAATAGAGTAATGACACAATTAAAGAGCAAATACCCTACACAATTTATTTATTATTTTTAAAATTAGAGTAAAATACAATGTGGAGTTCACAAAGTGTAGATATGATTTCTTTAAGGTCCAAAATATATTTACAATGGAGCCTATAGATCCTGTTTATAAGAATAATTTATCCTAGAGTTACCTAGTATGAGAAGTGTCTACTTCTAGTAACTTTATTAATTTGGGGTCATCTATAGCAAAATTATGCATCTCCAATGTTAAATGTGTCTAATTGCATCCTTAAACTAGAAGCAACCTCCTAAATAGACTTTGGTGTCATAAAAACATAAAATATTACTTTATTGAATGTCTTCCTTGGAATATGTTCATCCTTGTCCAACTTGGCTTGATGTTTGATCCCAAAAGGGAATCATTTTGCTCCTTCTATGATAATGACTTTTTTATGGGTGAGCATATTGCATACTTGAAGAATATCATACTTTTACATTATATTATATATTATGGGTCTTAGAGGCAATAATTTCTTAATTCCTTGATTTTATAAGCCTCTTATGCATCAGGTCTTCTAAGGTAGTAGCTATGCTACCACATTTTTAGCATGTAAATGACAAACTTTGAATTATCCCATGAAGTTTTAGTTCTATTAGGTTTGGAGAGGTAGAATATTAAATGTTGGTGTGTCAAAGGTAAGCCAACTTACTTGGAACAAAACTTGTTCCCTCTCAAAGGTAATTTGTTTCCCCAAGGTTTGGGTATGGCTAGGTCTTGTACAACATGGATAAACCAAATTTCTATGGTAGTTGCCTCTTCAAGGGAGCTTTGCTGGTATGACTCTAAGAGACAAGCTTTCTAGGTACAATGTCTTATCCTTAAATTCCTACATGTATGAACAATAATGGTTAAATATAATCAAATAATTGCAACTCTACAAAACAAATAATAAGCTTAAACAACAAACTAATAAGTTTGTAAAATTTTAAATTATGTATAAAAAGGTTTGTTTAAACTATGTAAAACATAATTTTTAAATTAGCATTCATTGCATTCATATTTTTATCACATATAATGACAATGACTAATTTGCAATTATATGAAATTTTAAATTGCATGACAAACAACCAGGTTTAATTATTTTAACTAAAATGAATCTAATTGTAATCTAAACCAACTTTATAGATATATCAAATGTTTAAGAGGAAATAAAAGAAAACAAAGAAGCCTATACTACCTTGAATTCAATTCTAATATAGTAAGAAAAATAATTCTAATTTAAAACCAATCTTGACTTGACAAGTATTCACATAGCCTGGTACAATATTTAGATATAAATTAGATAATATAATAAATAGAGTGCAACCACCACCATCATGCATAGATTGAACACATAGTTTTAAAATCCTAACATTATAAAAATAATCATACAGTACATTTAGGCTTGGACCTACACACTTTGGTAGCTTATATGAACAGAGCTCAAAAATAGTACTAGGCTTGGTTCAAAAAATTCATCCAACTAAAGAAAAAGAAAGCTAATAGAGAATGAGCTAAGGGACCAGTAAATGGATGTTTTTTTATCCTTGTGACTATCTAGTGGGTTGGTATTTATACAATTTTTGTCTCTTTACATAGATTAAATTTAATTTTTTATTAAAGTTATATTTTCAAAATGGTGTGTATCAAATCTAAGCTTTAATTCTTCTTCCTATGCATGATGTGATCTTATCAAGATCCTTTCAATTGCACTTTGGACATGCTTAATTAAACCTCAACCCACATGAAGTTTGAATTCTCTTGAATTTGATTGATTAAGTTGTTTAATGCTTGATCTACCAATCACAACAAGTGGATTGGGCACTAATTTCCCCAAATTTTACCACTTGTTGCATTTTGACACCATTTGAGCAATGTTCATGCCACCACATCTATCATTCCTATGCTCACCCATCAACATTAATGAATATTTATGTCTCAATAAATTTTCCATGTTTACTTGGTTCACTTTTTGATTGATCTACCCTCTATCATGATCTCCTTGAGCAACTATACTCGATAACCTATGATATTTGAGAGGACTTATAAGAGATGTAAGTTTAGTTATTCAAGTTTCTTGGGATCATATCCCAACCACACTTTAGCCTTGTCATATTAAATTTTAAACTCATCAGTATCTCAGGCTTCCTCATCCTCAATTTACCTCATGTATTCTAATTTGCACTCTTTCATCTGTATCAAGCGGATTATGCATTAATTTTTATCGTTTTCATGTTTTGCAAATATCTTGACCATACCTTCACCATGCCTCACTAAATTTTAATTCACTATAATATTTGAGGTTGTTTGGCTCCAATTGATTTGATTTCTCCCTTTTCGACTGCAAGTGGGTTGATCATTAACTTCACTATAAGTCATTGCTCTACACATTTATATTTTCTAAGTCAATATTAGAACTCTTGCATTCATCATATTTGAATTATAAGCATTGTGTCAGATATCCTATAAGGCAAAGTTAAAAATTATAGGCATTAAAATTTTTATTATTATTATTATTATTATTATTTAAATGTGTTATATGGGATTGAAATGGGTTCCATCCATTTTACATAATGGCATTATAATAACTTGGATATTATGCATGTATTGCTTGACAAGGTTTCATGGTCTCTTCCTTGAAAGTTGAGGAATATAATTGGTTGAGCTAATGATATTTGATTTTTTATTATTAAAATTACTTTTTAAACATATATATATTTCTCTTCTATGCCTCTCTTTCACTTTCTAGAATTTCCAACAATGTTTGTAGTTTTAAATAATTTTATACAATTTTCCAACTTCCTTTCTACACCCTCTAGTAATTTTCCCTCTTTTTTGGTATTTTTTACACTTTTTGGTGATTTTTTAATTTTCTAGAAATACAAGTATATTTTGGCTTTTTTCTTTACATCTCTTGGTAATAATATGCCCTTTTTGTTAATTTTTTGTGTTTTTTAACTTTCTTTTGCATCCTTCGATAATTCCTTTAAGTTCTCCAAATCTATGAAACTCCATGAGCCATTAATATACCAAGATCAGATGGTTGGTAAAATTTGTTAGAAATTTTAAATTTTTTACCTCTTTAAGCTTATTTTTTCAAACCTTTGATTATTTATGAGTTGTTGATTTTTTTAGATTGGATGACTAGCAAAGCTTGTCAAAACTTTTTTATGTTCTACCCTTTTAAGATCTTATCTAAGTCTCCAACACTCTTTAGCCATTTATATTCCAATGGTAAAGCTTGTCAAAAATTTTAAATGTTTTATCTCTTTAAGTTATCTAAATATCTAATACTCTATGAGCCATTGATCTTCCAATATCAAATGGTTGGCAAATCTTATTGAAAATTTTCAATGTTTTACCCCTTTATTTTTTTTTTCAAACCTCCAATTCTTTATGAGTCATTGATTTTTATTTTTTAGATCAGAAAAATAGTAAACATTATCATACTTTCAAAGGCTTTACCTTTTAAGCTTTTTCTTCAAACTTTCAACTCTCTATGGGCCATTAATTTTTTAGATCTAATGGATGGAAAAGTCTATCGAAAATTATAAATGTCTTATCCCTTTAAGTTTTTTCAAACCTCCAATTTTTGTGAGCCACTACTTTTCTTTAGACCATATTATTGGCAAAGCTTTTCAAACTTTAAAATTAAGTTCTCCAAATATTTGATACTTAATGAGCCATTGTTATTTCAAGATCAAACGATTGACAAAGGTTATTGAAACTTTTCAATGTTTTATCCCTTTAATATTTTTTTTGAACCTCTAATTCTTTGTGAGTAATTGATTTTTATTTTTTAGATCAAACAATTGGCAAAGCTTATCATAATTTTAAAGGCTTTACCTTTTAATTTTTTACTTCAAACTTTCAACTCTCTATGGGCCATTTATTATTTAGATTGAATGAATGGAAAAGCCTATAAGAACTTTTAAATGTTTTACCCCATTAAATTTTTTTTCAAACCTCCAATTCTTTGTGAACCACTATATTTTTTAGACCAGATGATTGGCAAATCTTGTTAGAATTTTAAAGGCTTTACCTTTTAAGTTCTTTATTCAAACCTCCAACTTTCAATAAACCATTCTTTTTTAAAATCAGATGACTAACAAATCTCATCAAACTTTAAATTTTTTTACCCCTTTAAGATCTATTCCAAATCTCTCACACTTTGTAATCCAATGATCTTCCAAGATCAAAAAATTGGTTAAGCTTGTAAAAAAATTTAAATTTTTTACCCCTTTAATATATTTTTCAAACATATGACTCTTTGTCAGCCATTATTGATTTTTTTAGATCAAATGATCAACAAAGCTTGTTAGACTTTTAAAGGCTTTACCTTTTAATTTTTTTCTTCAAACCTGTAAATCTCCATGATTCATTGATTTTTTAGATCATATGGCTAGAAAATTTTGGGCAGAGCAACCTAGACAACATATAGAAAATAAGAAATTTTAGGCATCAAATATCCTTAGAACATAGACAAATTTATATTTTTTGGAAATCTCTTTTTGAGCCACATATAATGGAAGTGGTTTCATGAATTTTTGTTGATATTTTATGGATATATAGTCTTCAACATTGATACTATGGTGGAAGGTAAGTGCAATGGTCAATAGAAAAATCATAAAACATGCTAAAATAGGACATTTGGAAGGTCAATTATTCTCGAAACCTAGGCAACTTTATATTGTTGGAAATTTTGGGTACCTTGGGTACATTGCCTTTGCTCAAGTATAGAAGTTGTCATTGATGTCAAGAAGATCTTGAAGGAATTTGATTTAATGTCAGATTATTCAGAGCATGGACAGTGGGTTTCCAAGAAGATCATAGTAGCCTATTTGCAAAAGATCAAAGAAAAAAGACAAGTTAGAAAAAGTATACAACAGGCTGGAAAAACTGTCGCGATTTCGCGACATGTTAGAGGAGAGAGAAAGTGCTGGAAAAATTGTCGTGATTTCGTGACATTTTAGAGGAGAGAGAAAGTGTTGGAAAAACTATCACGATTTTGTGACATGTTGGAAGAGAGAGAAGAAGCAGGCAAAACTGTCACAATTTCATGACATGTTGGTAGAGAAAGAACGCAAGGTGGAAAGTGTCACGATTTCGTGACATGTTGCATTTTCGCGACTCAAAAAGTGCAGGAAGGCAAAGAAGGGAAAGTGTCGTGATTTCATGACATAATGCAAGGAAGGTTGTACTGATGAAAAAGTGTCGTAATTTCATGACATGATGCAGAAGGGAGATTCCATAGTGTGAACTGTCACGATTTCGCGACAAGTTCGAAGAGAGATAAAGTATCTCGAAAAGTGTCACGATTTCACGACATGCTGCAAAAGACAAAGTGAGGACTGTCACAATTTTGTGACATGCTAAAAAGATCAAAGTGAGAACTGTCATGATTTTACGACATGTAGCAAAGGGAAGAGTCTGAAATGAGAAGCGTCGTGATTTCACGATAGGTTGCAAAGATAGCATATGGATGCAGAAAGTGTCACGATTTTGTGACAGGGAGAAAAGATAGCAGATGGTAGTAGAAGTGTCATGATTTCATGACAGAAACTAAAAGCATGTCTTCCATAGGTGAAGTGTCACGATTTCGTGACAAAAGCAGAGAAGAAGGCTATGAAGACAAAAGCGTCACGATTTCGTGACATGTTCCAGTTTCATGGGTGTAAGGCAGAAAGAATCTCAAGGCAATGAAAGTGTCATGATTTTGCAAAAAAAGTAGAGAGGAAGGCCATGAAGATAGAAGGGTCATGATTTCATGATAGAATTGAAGATAACATCAGCAGAGGCAAAAGTGTCACGATTTCACGACAAAAGCAAAGAGGAAGGCCATGAAGACAGAAGGGTCACGATTTCATGACAGAAGAGAAGATGACATCAGCAGAAGCATAAAGTGTCACTATATCACAAAAAAAGGCAAAAGAAAGTGTTCAACTGCAAAAGTGTCATGATATCATGACATGTTGTAGTTTCGTGAAAAAAGCTACAGAACCATAGAGGCGGTTGAAGCCAACAGAGTTGAATTTGAGCCGACACAGTTTAGGGTTTTGCAACAAACAAAGTTAAGGGTAGCAGTCGACTAAGATCAAGGTTTTGATCTTGAAAGTATTAGTATAAAAGCAGGGCTACTTGGAGAGAAAAACATAATCGATCAATGTGTGCATTCGAAGAGCGACGTTCGTAGACTATGTGAAGAGAAGAAGTTCGATCATCGAGAGTAGAGTGCATTCTGTCGATTCTTCCAAGTGAGATAGATAGCAAGGAAGCAAAGTGCGCGCAGACTATGTGGCTGTAATTATGTAGAGGTGCAAAGGTTGATGTTTGATCAATTGTAGCTGTGATTGCGTAAAAAGAGCGAAGGACTATGTTTTTGTGTAGACCAGAAAAAGAGGACAAAGACATTTGTGCCAGACAGAAGGACTGTGTTTGGTGCAGATTAGAGAAAGAGATCAAGGACATTTGTGCTAAACTGAAGGACTGTGTTTAGTGTAATTTTGAGGACCAACTTTGGAGGTGATAGAGTTGAGGACAAAGGTCTCCAGCCAGAGCAGGGAAGACAGGTGTCTTCTATGGATAGAGTTCCATTTTCTAAGGGCAGAGGAGGTAGAGGTCTTCTAGAGGATCACCAGCAAAAATAGAGCTAGGGTATTGGTGTCTCCTTTGGGTTGGTGCCCATAAACATTGTAATCGAGAAAGGTGTTCCTAGATTTGTTGATAAAATTTAGTGAAATATTTTATCCATGGAGTAGCCTGCATTGGGTGAACCGCATAAATTGTTGTGTCTCTATTGTGGATGGTGTTTTGTGCATTTCTTTGATTTTTGCTATTAATACTGCTTTCTATACACTACATAATATTGAATTGAAATTTGATTTGAAGGAAAAAATAAAAAGCGGTCTTATACTGTTCACCCCCACCTCTCAGTATAAGCTTGTGTTCTTCAATTGGTATCAGAGCCGATGCCTTCAAAAAGTTTAACATCTTGAAGGAAAAGCTAGCAAAGAACACAATGGATTATTCAAGTGGCAATGCAACACCTATTCTTGATGGATCATATTTTGGTCTTTGGAGTGCAAGGATGAAGGTTCATCTAATGGCACTTGGGAATGAGGTTTGGGAAGTGATTGAAGATGGGTACACTATTCCTGTAAATGGTCCATATACTAAAGAAGATAGGCTCCTACATCATAGCAATGAATGCAATCCTGAAAGGTTTACAGAAAGTAGATCTCACCAAAGTAATTCACTTCAAGATAGCTAGTGAAATGTGGAAATAGTTGTAGGTGGTTCATACTGGTGATGCAAATGTCAAAAAGGCCAAGTTGAGACATTTCAAAGGTATGTTTTAACAACTCAAGATGAATGACGATAAAAATATTAGTGACTACATGCTTCGTATGGATGAGGTTGTTAACTCTATGAAAGACTTAGGACTTGAGCTTGCTGAAAATGATGTTTGTGATAATATTTTAAGATCTCTTCCTAATAGATTTAGTGAAAATATTTTGGCTATTGAGGAAGCTAAAGATTTGGATAAACTGAAAAAGGATGAGCTTCATAGCATTCTTGCAGCATTTGAGTTGAGAACTTAGGTAAAGGTTGATGTCAAGAAAGAGGCAGCTTTCAAGGCTACCAAGAAATCCAAAGGTAAATAGCTTCAAGAGAGTGATGAGTCTTCTAGTGATGAAGAGGCATATTACAACAAGAAAGGCAAGTTCTCTAGAAAGCACAAAAGCATGAAAAATATAAGATGTTTCAATTGTGGAAATTTTGGTCATTATGCTACTGACTGTATTGTTTCCAAGAATGAAAGTGATGAAGAGAAACAGGATTCTAAGAGCAAGGATTCTGAAAAGCTCAAACATCACAGAAAGAACAAAGATGAGCACAACAATCAAGGAAAGAGGTATTCTCACAAGCACAAGAAGAGCTTCTACCTGGACAAAAAAAGTAAGTGTTCGAGTAGTGATAGTGAAAATGAGATGTTCATATCAGAAAAAGAGGAAGAACCGAAACATAGATTCATTATCATGAAATGTTTTAGATGTGGAAATTTTGGTCACCTTGAGGATGATTGCACAAATAATGAATTGGTTACTAGTATGTATGAGGATGCTTCAGAAAACTATAAGGAAGATGCATGTATGGTTTTTGAAAAGGGTAGCACCTCTAGTGATAAGAAATCTATAAAAGACTCTAATGATTCAAAAAGCAAACAAATAAAGGATCTTGAAAGTGAACTTACTAATGCTCTTAGTGTTTTGAAAAAGGAAAGAAAGAAGAATGCTAGACTCGAGGATAAGTTAGATGAATGTTGTATGGAGAGATATGATCTTACAGAAAGTCTTGACTTCTCTATGGCTAAGACACAAGAACTCAAGGACGAGTTAGAGTCTAAGATTCTTCAGTATAATGAGTTGGAACAAAAAATGGCTTCTTTGGAAGTGGAAACTAAAGAGTACAAGGATAAGTTGTACAAGTTTCAAGATAGCTCCAAAAGGGTTAAGTCTCTCATCAAAGGTCAAAGAAAACCAATAGATAAAATAGGTCTCGATTTTGTTAAGCCGCACAAGGAACAGGTTGGGGAATCTAGCAAGAGATTTCAAAAGGAAGAGATTTCTGATGAAGAAAGTACTTCAGATCATGAGTCCATGAGTGATAGATGCGCAAAAATAGAAAACAAAATTCAGATTGAGAAGAAGAAGTTTTTGGGACCCAAGAGGTCAAATAAAAGAAAATTTCATGATAGATGTTTTGCGTGTCATAGGTTTGGTCACATGGCTGTACATTGCATGGCTCAAGTGAAGAAAGTAAATGACAAATTCAGAAGTGCTAGTTTCTTTCGAGGGTATTGCTACTCTTGTCAATAGTTCAGGCACAAGGCAGTTTATTGCAAGGAAAATAATAGGAACAGGTTTGGTCAGAACTGGTGGATTCAAAAAGCAGGAATGCCTAAAAGAAATAACTTTGTTACTTGTTATAAGTGCAAAAATGTAGGCCACACAGCTAGACAGTGTAGAGCTGAACTTCCAAGGTACAAGAATAGGAACAATGGTATAAACAGGTCCAAGGATCAAGGCATGGATAAGAACAGTGACAGGAACAAGAACAAGAATATTGACAAAGAATTCAAAAGAAGGCCCAGCAAGGAAATTGTAGACGATGATGATGATCAATGCCTAATGGGAGTTTTACTCCCACCCCTATTTTAATCACCTCATCAGGGGGTGGGGGAGGGACTAAGCTAAGAGGCTCATTCTTAGTCTCGAGCCCCAAAGGTGACCCTTTGCCATTGATGACAAAGGGGGAGAGATATGAGTAAGGGGGAGAGCATCAAGTGAAGAGAAGAGCTTCAAGTTAGGGGGAGCAAAACTTCAAAGGTAGATTCTCAGTTGTTAGCATAGCTAGTTTTAGTTTTGGCTATTGAGATGTGTTTTCAGTAAAGGTTTGCCATCAATGACAAAGGGGGAGATTGTTGGCAATTTTGGGTACCTTGGGTACATTGCCTTTGCTCAAGTATAGAAGTTGTCATTGATGTCAAGAAGCTCTTGAAGGAATTTGATTTAATGTCAGATTATTTAGAGCATGGACAGTGGGTTTCCAAGAAGATCATAGTAGCCCATTTGCAAAAGATCAAAGAAAAAAGACAAGTTACAAAAAGTATGCAGCAAGCTGGAAAAACTATCGCGATTTCGTGACATGTTAGAGGAGAGAGAAAGTTTTGGAAAAACTATCGTGATTTCACGACATTTTAGAGGAGAGAGAAAGTGTCGACAAAACTGTCATGATTTCGTGACATGTTGGAAGAGAGAGAAGAAGCAGGAAAAACTATCATGATTTCGTGACATGTTGGCAGAGAAAGAACGCAAGGTGGAAAGTGTCACGATTTCATGACATGTCGCATTTTCATGACTCGAAAAGTGTAGGAAGGCAAAGAAGGGAAAGTGTCGCGATTTCGTGACATAATGCAAGGAAGGTTGTACGGACGAAAAAGTGTCACGATTTCGTGACATGATGCAGAAGGGAGATTTCGTAGTGTGAACTATCATGATTTTGTGATAAGTTTGAAGAGAGATAAAGTATCTCAAAAAGTGTCATGATTTCGTGACATGCTACAGAGTTCAAAGTGAGAACAGTCATGATTTTGCGACATGCTACAAAGGACAAAGTGAGGACTGTCACGATTTCATGACATGCTAAAAAGCTCGAAGTGAGAACTGTCATGATTTTGTGACATGCAGCAAAGGGAAGAGTCTGAAATGAGAAGCATCATGATTTTGCGATAGGTTGCAAAGATAGCGTACGAATGTAGAAAGTGTCATGATTTTGCGATAGGGAGAAAAGATAGCAGACGATAGTAGAAGTGTCACGATTTTGTGACAAAAACTGAAAGCATGTCTTCCATAAGTGAAGTGTCGTGATTTCACGACAAAAGTAGATAAGAAGGCTATGAAGACAAAAGCATCGTGATTTCACGACATGTTCCAGTTTTACGGGTGTAAGGCAGAAAGAAGCTCAAGGCAGCAAAAGTGTCGCGATTTCATGACAAAAGCTGAGAGGAAGGCCATGAAGACAGAAGGGTCGTGATTTCATGATAGAATTGAAGATGACGTCAGTAGAGGCAAAAGTGTCATGATTTCACGACAAAAGCAGAGAGGAAGGCCATGAAGACAGAAGGGTCACAATTTCATGATAGAAGAGAATATGACATCAGCAAAAGCAAAAAGTGTCACGATATCATGACAAAAGCCAAAAGAAAGTGTTCGGCTGCAAAGGTGTCGTGATATCATGACATGTTGTAGTTTTGCGAGAAAAGCTACAAAACCATAGAGGCGGTTGAAGCCGACAAAGTTGAATTTGAGCCGACACAGTTTAGGGTTTTGCAACCAACGAAGTTAAGGGTAGTAGCCGACTAAGATAAAGGTTTTGATCTTGAAAGTATTAGTATAAAAGCAGGGCTACTTGGAGAGAAAAACATAATCGATCGATGTGTGCGTTCGAAGAGCGACGTTCGCAGACTATGCAAAGAGAAGAAGTTCGATCATCGAGAGCAGAGTGCATTCTATCAATTCTTCCAAGTGAGAGAGATTGCAAGGAAGCAGAGTGCACGAAGACTATGCGACTATAATTATGCAGAGGTGCAAAGGTCGATGTTTGATCAAGTGCAGCTGTGATTGCATAAAAAGAGCGAAGGACTATGCTTTTGTGTAGAACAAAAAAAGAGGACAAAGACATTTGTTCCAGACCGAAGGACTGTGTTTGGTGCAGATCAGAGAAAGAGATCGAGGACATTTGTGCTAAATCGAAGGACTATGTTTAGTGTAATTTCGAGGACCAAATTTGGAGGTGATAGAGTTGAGGACAAAGGTCTCCGACCAGAGCAGGGAAGATAGGTGTCTTCTGTGGATAGAGTTCCATTTGCTAAGGGCAGAGGAGGCAGAGGTCTTCTAGAGGATCACCAACCAGAACAGAGCTAGGGGATTGGTGTCTCCTTTGGGTTGGTACCCATAAAAATTGTAATCGGGAAAGGTGTTCCCAGATTTGTTGATAAAATTTAGTGAAATATTTTATCCATGGAGTAGCCCACATTGGGTGAACCACGTAAATTGTTGTGTCTCTATTGTGGATGGTGTTTTGTGCATTGCTTTGATTTTTGCTATTAATACTGCTTTCTATACACTACATAATATTGAATTGAAAGTTGATTTGAAGGAAAAAATAAAAAGTGGTCTTATACTATTCACCGCCCCCCTCTCAGTATAAGCTTGTGTTCTTCATATATTTGTTGAAAAAAAAAATTCAAGACAAATATAATGAAAGTGGTTTCATGAATTTTCACTAATTATTGAAAAGTATATGGGCCTTGAAAATGACACCATACATGTTACCAACATACTTGCTAGTTTTACAATACCTTAATTTAAATAGGTTGGGGGTGCTAAGGCTATGGCAATGTAGACCTATTGGTGTTTGTTGGAAATTATTTTTTGAGCTTGTTCTAATGGGAGAGGTGATTTTCTATTTTTTAAGAGTTTACCATACATAAAAATAGTAATACACATCATGACAAATGTAAAGCATGCAAAAATTGGGTGTCTATGGTTAGAAACTTTCAACTAAGAACTTGAATTTTTGGATGGTTTACTATTATACACAAGCCCAAGAAAACAAGAGAAAAATCACCAAAATAAAAGAGGAAAATTTGGGTCCCCAATCCATGTGGACTACGGCATGTTATGCAAGCACAAAAAACAAATGACAACTCTACTAGGAAATACTCAATCATTTTGGGAATAGAAAGAACCCTCTCTAAAATAATGAAACTACAAGACCAACAAAACTAAAAATTTGGAATCCATCGAATGTTGGGATTAAGCAATTAACGTAAAAGCGATACTCCATTTTTTTAAACAAAAGTGTGTGCATATGAATTAATTCTTATTCTAAAATAGTTAAAATTTACTATCAGGCTAGTGTGACCCTAAGCTACCATTTTTTATACTAATGATGAATTTTGCCTCATAGGTAGAAATACCACCAACTATTGAACTTTGATCTACTACTAGCTAGGTTTTTATAGCCTCAATGAAGATATATCTTATCCAAATCTAGACCTTGCTCTATTGCTAATCAAACATTCAAAGCATAGTAGATTTTATCTAAATCACCCAAGCACTTGAGCCCTCCCTTTTCTAACATAGATTTGTTTTGCTCAATTTATAAGCTCCAGGATCTATTTCTAGGTTGGGGATCACTATGGAAAATAGGAGGATAAATATCTAAATAGTTTTTTCCTAATGATCAAACCATAATGGTTTTATTCCTTCTAATTCATGATCTCTCTTAAAGTATTTTCATTATGAAGTTGTAAAATTATTTTGCGTTACTTATAGATTTATTTGACTTTCTCCAAGACATGGATATACACCAAATACTAATCAATATTAGCTTTTTTGAGTTTAGAATATGACCTTTTATCTTTAAACTATATAGAAACATTTTCTCATTAGAGCAACTAGAAGTTGGTTATACTTGAATGAGCTAAACCACAAATAAGAAAGCACAATATAAAGCAAAATTAAAGACAAAATACAAAGTAAAATAGAAATAAAATGAAACAAGAGCAAAACACAAAAATCTCAAAATAATAAACTATGTACAAGACTTATTTACAAGGCAGTACTAGAGTACTTCCAAACTCTAAAGTAGTGATTGAGGAATTTCCAATTAATTAGTAAAGGAACATCCTCTCTAGTTAGGCCTTTTAGGCTAAAGGTATTCTCTCCTAGAATATATGATATCTAGAAGGAACCTAGACAAAGGGGGTCAAACTTCCCATTGCCACCTTTCCTTTCATGGGTCTTATCCCATAGTAACACCAAATATACAATCTTAAAGGCCTTTATTTTGGCACTCTTATCAAACCATCAGTTTATTATTTCCTAGTATTTATTAAAATTTTGTGATTAATATTCCATTTTCTCATTCAAACTCTTTAAATAAATTAAACAACCTAACTTCAATCATATCATCTATTTTTAAGTAGTTTTTCATCAATTGCAAGGTATAGATTTTAATATTTGTGTGAAATATAGGAGCATGATTATAAAATAAATGGTAGGGGATGTTCCTAATGAAGACTTAATCCATGTTCTATTTGACCACAATACATACTTTAGTTTATTATGCTAGTCCCTAGGATTTTTATCCATTTTTTAATTATTTCTAGAAGGTTTTTGTTAGTTGATTTCACTACTCTATTAAATTGACAATAGTAATTAGAAGAAAATTTTAGAGCTACCTTATTATCATAAGCCCATTAAATAAATTGTAAGGAAGAAAAGGTAGGTCCATTTTCACATATTGGAGCATATGACATCCCATACTTGGTCACGATGTTATCTTTAAGGAATTAGATCATGACCTCTATTATGTAAGTTTTAGATGCTTGGGCCTTTGTACATCATGTGTAGTAACCTATAGTAGTTAGGATAAACTTGTGGTTTTATAATGAGTTAGGACTAATGACACCAAAATTTTTAGTTTCCACTATACAAATGGGTGAGCTTCAATCATTGGTTGCAATGGCATTGGATAATTCCTTTCTCGATGAGTTATAATTTGACAAACATGGCATGACCGAGTATGTGTATGTGCATATTTAAATACATAGGGTCAATAGTAACCAAATCTCAATATTTGGTGTGTTGTGGTATTTCCCAAACCATGTCATGTTCCATGTTTTCCATGAAAATCTTTGAGGACTTCAGTAGCCTCTTGTTCATTCAAACATCTCAAGTAGATCCCCTCATGGTTTCTCCAATACAAAATATCTAATTTTATCATGAAGTTCATGATTTTAAGATGCAATGCTCTTATTTGGGTAGAATTAAGTGGTCAAGACATAATCTATTAGTGAATAATAAACAATATCCCCATACCACTCATCATTGGTGATTTATTCCATTGAATAATTTTTACATGAGTCTAAGATTCAACTTTGGCCAATGTTTTGCTTAATTTCTATCCTCTAGTAATCTTCATAGGTTGTATTTACAAGTCAAAATCTAGTAAGATATACACTCACTTGCCTTTGCATTCTCCTAGATCATTCTACATCAACATTGTTTTCATAGCTAGATATGATACTATTACAAACACTTTGCCATGTAGGATATAGTATTGGAATTTCTTTACAATTTTAATTAAAGTAAAAGCTTGTTTATCAATTACTTGAATATCTAAGTTGATCATCCTTCAATGGTAATATTATAAAGGATATTGGTATCTTATATCTAGCTTTCTTATTCTAAGTTAAAACTCCAAGGGTCAAATATTATGATGCAAATGATTAAATGTAGAAAGGTAGAGTATAATCTATACTGATTAATACAAGAGCATTTGTGATTGCCTTTTTAATTTATTGAAAATCATCTCATGCTTCCCCCAATCCATGTAATATTGGAATCCTTCTTGAGCATCACATTCATAGGTTGGATTATTTTTGCAAAAATAGAAATAAATTTCCTTATAAATTGATTTTTCCAAAGAGATACTTCAACTTCTTTTTGCTTCTAGGAAGGTATTTTTTGAATTGCTTCAGTTATATTTGGGTAAATAGAAATACAAGATTTTGAAGTAACATGCTCCAAGATTTTTCCTTTTTTGACCCCAAAAATATACTTTTTGTGATTCAATAAGACTCCATTCTCTTTGCATCTTTACAGTACCATTTTTAAGTCTTCCACATGGTCTACATGTCTTTAGAAAAGACACTAAGGTCATCCAAGTAAATTATGAGGTATTTCCAATGAGGTATTTAAAGGCAATGCCCATCACTCTTTGGAAATTTGCTTCAATTTTGATTAGGCTAAACATCATCCTCTTGTATGCAAATGTCCATCCCTTTGAAGTAAATGTAATTTAAATCTTGTCCTTGGGGTCTACCATTACTTAATTGAATATTAAGTAATCGTCTAGGAAGGAAATCATTTGAGAGTCACTCACCATTTGTAGTACTTCATCCAAGGAAGAGAGGAGATAATTATCCTTCTATTAATATTTTTAAAATCTATGCATAGGGAACTACACATACAAGGGGGATAGCATCGAGCAATGTGCTTGATGATTTTATGGGTAACCCATGATGTGGTTTATGTAGTTAGGGTTGCCAAAACAATATGTCCTTGATCTATGGTGATAGGTGTTCAAGCAATTGGCTAGGTTTTTCACCTACACTAGAAAATACTTCCAGCTTAATGCCAAACACTTACTGCATGGGGATCATATTAATCTCCCATACTATTTATTGAATTTCGTACAAGATGAGGTAAAAATATACCAGGTGGGCACAGAGGCATCATTGGGATATCATGGCCTGATTTCAACCATAATTCGATATGCTGAGATATAGAGGGTTATGTTGTCACCATCGGCCATTGTAGTAGAGGAAGTTGCATCTAAGTCATCTAGTGAACAACATGAAGATAATAAAGATGACAACATAGAAGCACATGTCTCCCAACATAACCATTTACCAAGGGAGGTAGAGCAAGATGATTCAAGCCAAATTAAGGTAATATTACCATCTATAACCAGAAGTGAGGTGGTGGTAGAAATCCTGGTCGACTACAGTTCATCAGAAGGTAATGAAGATCATATCATGGAGGATGAATTGGATTCCCATGTGTTGCAAGGATTGGCATATATTGAAGTTCCATGTGGTGACTCTTTAGAGGACGACATTCAAGTCCAATTGAGGGAATTCAAAGTGTAAGCCTGTAGTTGGGAGCAAAAATTTAATGTAGTATAGGTCGAGTTATAGAAATTTCATCGGGCTACCACCAATGAGCAATAGAAAATGAAACACACTGAGTGGTAGTTAGAAAAAAATGCAGTAGCTAGAAAGCACAGTGTAGCAATTGCAACAATTGATCACTACGAAGGAGGACATGGTTGACAATATTATGCAAAAATATTGGGCCATGAACCCAAAAAATTCCTCCATTGATTTGAAGGAAAAAATAAAATCCATGGGGGTATATCATTCGAATGCTAGGAGGGCATAAAACGCCTAGGTGTATAACATAGGGGACCAATCAGAAGCCCCTGTAGTGGACGCTTCCCAGGAATAGGGATCCCTAGTTTGTAGAGTGGGCCCCTTTTTATTGAGATATCAGATAATAAATAGGATGAGGCTAGCAAGTTAGTTGGTTAGCCTAAAGTTGATCGCTTAAAGAATTCCCAATCGATTGGGGAGTTAGTGGTACACATGGATGTTACCTAGTTAGCCAGGGAGACAACTGCACATGACAACACTGCCCAGTCAGTTAGGATGTTGGTTGAGTAGGATGATGTGGCACAATAAATAGTGAATTTGGTTAAGCCTTCAATAGTTGCCCATTTAATTGGTTAGCCAAGGGTTGACCAAATCACAACTAGTCAGTCTAATGATCAGTCAAATGCCAAACTTCTTGTTGATGAACCAACAAACCAATGCACACTGGGAATAGAGCCACCAAAAATTTAGGAAATACCACATCCAAGGATGGAAGTGGTGCTTGGTATCAGGGCACCACCATCAGATGCAGATACCCCATGACCCTTGAAGAAGATAAGGTAGAATGCTAGGTGAAGCAGCCACTACAAAGAAAGAAGAAAGTATAGCATGATCACAACTCTGATGAAAGGTGGGTTGTATCACTGGAATATTTTGCTAACCTTGATAAAATTTTATAGATATCAAGGAGGATCTGAAGAAGAGTAAGAAAGAGTGGCGAAAACACAAGTAGATGGCTAAGGAGCCAAGTATCAATATTAGGTTTGTGCATCCTATACAAATTTAGATCATGTATGGTACTGTTGGCGAACGTATGTCCCAGATGAAATATTTTTAATAGATGGGGATATTTGACAAGGCACCTATGATGCCATCATTGGTCAAAGAACCTCAAACTCTACAGTCTAAAGATGATGAGGATGATATAAATAGGGAAATGCTTGACCCAGAGGTGGCACATCTATCGAAAGCCCAAGTAGTTGATATGTCATGATTTCAATTGTGGGAGAATCTAGAAATCGAAACAAGAGTTCAACTCCCTACAAATAATTTCCTATGGTAGCAAGATAAACTAGACCTTGAATGCAATGTAGTTAAGTTCATAGGGTTAAAAATGGAGGACACAAATAGAAGTGGTCAACAGAAGAGGAAACTAAAAATAGAAGCAGGACCCAACAAACCCACTAAATGTGTAGACACCCAAAAGTCACACGTTGCTATCTCTACATATCCATAGGTGATTCTATATATACTTAGGCTATTTTAGGTTATTATAGGCTATTGTAGTCATGTGTAGTCATTCATAGTCATGCGCAGTCATGCATAGGTTTCTGTAATTTGCCATAGCAGTGTGTAGACTTCCATATACCACTTCATCAGCTTTCAAGTCCAAAACCCTAATAAGCCTTCAAAATCACATTTCGTGCATTGGGATATCCTCCAATAGCCTATTTACATTCAATTGAGGCCCCCATGGGGTATTAGTTGAAAAAAGCAATTACCAAGTCAATTCTTAAAATCTAATTTAATGTTGACTTCACTTAAGTCTCCCTTTTAGGGTAAATTTGATTAACCAAGCCTTAATCCCTAATTAACACTAATTGCATCCTACCACATGTCTGTAAGTATGATTAGTTAAGATATTTCTCTAATCAAAACCTAATTAGGCTTAGGACCCCCTAATCCTGATTAGACCTAATCCTTCCTCACACATGTGTGAGGATAGGATATTTTCCATTAGGAATGAGAGGTTGCCACCTTTCCTTATTTAACCTAACTCTAGTTAGACTTCATACTAGGGTTAGTTTACTTAACTCCCATACCCCCCTTGCACCTTGCCTTTTCCTATAAATAGTGGGTATTAGACCTCTAATTATCTCTCTCTCCATTAATTACATAAGCAAAGAAACTATGTCGAATTCAACACTGAAATCTGAACAGTCGGATTTTATAGTAAACAGAAGCATAGCAACAACCAAGGAGCCTCCCTAATGGAGCATTTTAGCAAAATACAACTCATAGCAGGATTCACCCCTCGCCCCATGAATCCCATTCTGATTCATCCCCTAGGTGGCAATTTTAGTCTACAAAGCCCAAATCACCTCATATTTGGCAGGTAAACTCCCATTTACTGTTATTAAGTGTTTAATATCATTTATTGCAAATTTCAATATGTTTTTTATGTTGATTTAGTATTCATAACCAAGGGGCCTAACCAAGGCAAGACCCTAATGCACTAACACCCTTTTGCAGGTTCTTCACAGGTCAAAAGAAGAAGAACATCATCAACTACAACTCAACGATGGATCGCAAACCCACCTACATTGAGGGACGATAGAAGGCAGTATCAATATTGTTGTGAATTTTATTGGAGAAGACATTATTTTTTTATTTTTTGAATTTACATGATGGAATCGGTAGCCGCCACGAATCTGGGTAGGCTTTTTAGCTTTTATGGCCACCACAGTATTTTGTGTTGTTCGCCCCAAAGCCGCCACACAGATCTTCGCGTAGTTCACCCCTATAACCACTATGCCACAATGGAGAAGAAATTATGAAATGGAAACTTGTCCCTATTGTAACCTATGTTATCTTTGAATATAAATGAAATATAGCTTTCTTGTTCAACATACTTTGTGTTTATGTTGTTAGATCAAATACCACTTTCCACCCGTTTCATTCTGGCACGCCCGATGGGACCCCCACAATGGAAAATGCTAGACTAACTACTCTTTCATGAATCTAATGTTGCCCTATATTTTATGTGTTTGCAGGTACTAAATTAGCCTGCCATAGAGACCTCCAAAGCCCTAGGAACCACCCCAGGCCATCAGATTCTAAATCTGAAGCCTCTAAACTAGATTTGCCCCCTACCCCACAAATCAGTTTCTAATTCACCCCCTGGGTGGTGATTTGTATTCTAGAGCCTCAAAACCTATAAATATTGGTTTACAAAAACTCTCTGCAATCTACAAAAGCTATTTGAACCTTCAAATCCTAGATTTACACCTCCAAAATTGAATTCACCCCTCGGGTGGTGATTTGAGCATAGAAGCTTCAAAAACCCCCAAATCCACAGGGGTGATCTATTCAGGGGCCAAGCAAACCCCCCACAACATCAGAGTGCAGGTATTTCCCATTTTATACCTCTATTTTGTAAAGTTTGAAAGCATAAAGTGTTCACTAGTTAAATGACAACTCCCAGGTGTAAATTTGCTTTCATTTCAAGCTTCTAGGATCGTTAAATTTTTTTGAAGTTACAGAACCTGCAACTTTCCAGCAACTTCATTTAATTTATTTTTCAAATAAATTTGCATTTTCCCTTTTTGTTTCACATGTAGTATAAGCCTACATTCTTTCCCCCTTTGTTTATAGTGTCTCTTGCTAAAAGAAGTGCACATTCTAAAGCTTGAAATTAGGGTTTCCTAATCCCCTTCTCCATGTTATTTAATTTTCAAAAGAATTTTGCATCCTAAATTTTAAAATTAGGGTTTCCTAATTCCCTTACTCCATGCACTTGGATTGCATGTTTCCACACTTTGTAAAATAGATTAATTTACTTCATAAAGGCATTTAGGGCTAGACTATTTCTTTGCAAAGAATACAGTTATCTAATCATTTTCTTTTGAAAAGGCATTAGGTTAGTCTCTCTTTTGAAAAGGCAACTAGTTAGTTTCTTACCTTGCATACACCGTTAGCAAAACACAAACCCACACACACTCACATGGTATTTAAACAAGTGGTGAGATTGGAATTCATCCCCAATCCATCGCTCAAGACTAGTGTGGATCGAGTTGCACTCTCCATTAGCTCACCTCCCTATACACCTAATAGCCCCACAGGAGCGTTTTTCTAGATTTCATCATCGAAAAATCCCCCACTTTTATGACTGGGCCCTATATTTCATCATGTTGGCAATTTTGGGTACCTTGGGTACATTGCCTTTGCTCAAGTGTATAAGTTGTCATTGATGTCAAGAAGCTTTTGAAGGAATTTGATTTGATGTTAAATAATTTGTTTTGATGAAGGTTACGGCTTGACAGGTTCGAAAGAAAGCAAGTTAGAAAAGTGTCGCGATATCGCGACATGTCGCATTTTCGCGACTTAAGCAGGAGAGAGAAAGCAAGTTAGAAAAGTGTCGCGATATCGCGACATGTCGCAGTTTCGCGACTCAAAGAGGAGAGAGAATGTTCGAGTCAGAAATGTCATGATTTCGCGACATATTGCAAGGAAGGTTGTACGGACCAAAAAGTGTCACGATTTCGCGACATGTTGCAGGAGAGAGAGTCCGAAAGAAAAAGTGTCATGATTTCGTGACATAATGCAGAAGAGAGAGTCCATAGTGTGAATTGTCATGATTTCGCGACAAGTTCGAAGAGAGAGAAAGTAACACGAAAAGTGTCACGATTTCGCGACATGCTGCAGATGAAAATGTTCCAAGTAAGAACTGTTGCGATTTCGTGACATGTAGCAAAGGAAAGTGTTCCAAGTGAGAACTATCATGATTTCGTGACATGCAGCAGAGGAAAGAGTTCGAAGTGAGAACTGTCACGATTTCATGACAGGTTGAAGAAAAAGCGTACGGATGTAGGAAGTGTCACGATTTCATGACAGGTTGAAGAGAAAGCTTACGGTTGTAGAATGTGTCATGATTTCATGACAGAAAAAGAAAGCAGGTCTTCAACAGGAGAAGAGTCGCGATTTCATGATAGAAGCAAAACGAAAGAGCATGGAAGAAGAAGCGTCGCAATTTCATGACAAGTTCAAGAAGGAAGAGCTCAAAGGCGAAAGTGTCACGATTTCGTGACATGTTTCATTTTTGCTAGTGCAAAGCAGAAAAGAGTGCAAGGAAGCGTAAGTGTCACGATTTCGTGATAGAAACTGAAAGCAAGTCTTCTATAGGAGAAGTGTCATGATTTCACGACAAAAGCAGAAAGGAGGTCGACGAAGGGAGAAGTGTCGCGATATCGCGACAAAGCAAAGTTGATGAAAAGACAAAAGTGCAGATTGCGACAAGAGCTTAGTTGAAGTCGACAAAGGCTGAAGTGTCGCGATATCGCGACAAAAGCCAAAAGAAAGTGTACGGTTGCAAAAGTGTCACGATATCGCGACATGTTGTAGTTTCACGGTAGAAGCTATAGAAGAGTTACAGAGGCAGTGAAGCCGACAAAGTTAAATTTTAGCCGACGAAGATTAGGGCTTGCAGCCGACGAAGATTAGGGTTTGCATTTGGTATAACAGTCGACTAAGATTAAAGTTTTCATCATGAAAATTTTGTTATAAAAGGAGGGCTGTTTGGAGAATCGATGTGTGGTGGAAGTGCGACGTTCGTAGATAGTGCGCAGAGCAAGAAGTTCGATCGTCGAGAGTAGAGTGCAAAATTCGATCGTAGTGTGCAGAGTGCATTTCGTCGAATCATTCTAAGTGTGAAAGATCGCAAAGGAAGCAGAGTGTGCGAAGACGGTGCTGCTGTGATTGCGCAGATAGTGCAAAGGTTGAAGTTCGACCAAAATGCGGTTGTGATTGCGCAGAGTGAGCAGAGGACTTGTGAAGCTGAGTTTGATAGTTCTATCAGAGAAATTGAGGACAAAGATGTATTGGTTCTATGAGAAGAACCTGAGGACATATTTAGTTACTGAGCTGCTATGGACGTGATCATAGAAGGCAGAGGTCTCTTAGGCTAAGCATTGAAGACAGGAGGTCTTTGGTGGAAAGGAGTTCCACGTGCTGGCAAGAGGTAGAGGCAGTTGATCTTCTGAGGGATCATTTCCAGAGCAGAGGGGAAGGTATCTCCTTTGAGCAGAGGCTCATAAATTCTGTTTGGGGGAAGGTATCTCCTTTGGGCCGAGGCTCATAAACATTGTATTTGGGAAGGATTCCCAAAGAACTTTGAGAGTAATTTTTAGAGAAAAGTTTTTGTGGATGTAGCCCAACCTTTTTGGGTGAACCACGTTAAAAATGGGTCTTCAATATGTGATGCTTTCTGTCTTGATTAATGTTGTGTTGATGCCACTGCTATCTAAAGTTAAATTTATTAATTGGTTAAGTCTTATACTGTTCACCCCCCCTCTCAGTATAAGCTTGTGTTCTTCAATTGGTATCAGAGCGGGTCTCTCCAGAAAGAGCCTAACAACTTGGAGAAGGATCTATCAGAGGAACATACAGACTCAGAAAGAGATGAAGAGGTTGAGGTCGATCTCAAAGGTGAATTCTTCTTGGCTTTGAGAAAGCTTGAGAAATTCAGGGAAGAGAATTCTGTTCTCAAGCATCAATGTCAGGAAGAAGAGATAGCAAGATCAGAATTGTCTCAAAGTGTTATAGACTTCAAAATTCTAGCTGAAGAAGGGAAGAAGGTTGAACAGGATCTGACAGAGGCTCTAAAAGGAAAGGAAGCTGATTGCGAGAAACTAGAAGAAGAGGTTATGTCTCTTAGAGTGAAGTTGGAGCAAGTTGGCTCTCGGACAGAATACTCCGTGTGAAAAGCAAAAGAAGGATGGTATCACCATTCATGAAACAGGGTCTTCGAGCAAGATCAATCTTCATCCTGAAGAGCGGTGGATTCCAGTTGGTCACAAGAAGAACAATCATCCAAGGCATCAAAACAAGTTTCATAATACTTTCCATGGCTATTGTTTTTTCCTGCAAGAAATTTGGTCACAAAGCTATGCATTGCAATAAGTCTTTGAATAGCCATAGTAAGGAAAATGTTAACTCTTTTGCACCTCTTATGAATAAAAATGTCATGTGTTACAAGTGCAAAATTTTTGGGCATATAGCAAGGATGTGCAGTTTGGATAGATCTAGCCTTGAGTTTACGAAAAATAGAAATGAGATCAAATCTAAGTCAATGATAGTTCAAACTGCTTTTCATGCTCAAGACAAAGTAGAAAAATGGTATCTTGATAGTGGTTGTTCAAAACATATGACTGGTGAAAAGGAAAAAATTTTGGTCTTAAAAAAAACAAACAGAGGAACAGTCAGTTTTGGAGATAACAGGTCAGCCAAAATCTATGGTAAAGGGACTCTTAGTTTGGATGGGAAATCCAAAACAGAAAATGTGCTTTATGTAGAAGGCCTAAGACATAATCTTCTAAGTGTGAGTCAACTTTGTGATCAAGGGCACATAGTATCTTTCTTTTCAGATAGATGTGAGATAAGTAAAGAAAAAAATGGAAAACTCATTGCGAGTGCTACAAGGACTCCAAACAATCTTTACATGCTAAGTGAGATAAAAAAGGAAAAGTGTTTTCTAACTCAAGAAGATGAGAGTTGGTTATGGCATAAAATATTGGGGCATTTGAGCTTTGATAATCTTGTCAATATTAGTAACAAGGAAGCGATTAGAGACTTGCCCAAAATAAAAAGGCCCCATAACATCATTTGCGGTCCTTGTCAACATGGAAAACAGACCAGAATCAGTTTCAAATCAAAAGGGTATACTTCTTCAAAACCATTGGATCTTATTCATACTGATTTATGTGGCCCTACCAGAACTCAGAGCATTCAGGGAGAAAGCTACTTCATGTTGTTTATAGATGATTATTCTAGAATGACTTGGGTTACTTTTCTCAAAGAAAAATCTGAAGCTTTTGAAAAATTTAAAGCTTTCAAAGAAATGATTGAAAATGAGACTGAAAAGAGAATCAAATGCTTAAGATCAGATAGAGGAGGAGAGTTCACTTCAAATGAATTTGTGGAATACTATGAGCAACAAGGAATCAAAAGAGAATATTCAAGCAGCAAGAACTCCTCAACAAAATGGAGTAGTTGAAAGGAAAAACAGAACTATTGAAAATATGGCTAGAGCTATGTTAAATGAATCAAAAATTTCAGATGGTTTTTGGAAAGAGGCGGTTAGTACAATAGTCTACATTATCACCAGGGCCCAACTTAGAGTCAATCATCATAAAACTCCTTATGAGTTGTGGAAAGGAAGACCAACTACAATAAAATACTTCAAAGTGTTTGGGAGTAAGTGCTTCATCAGAAGGGAAGATCAAAATTTGGGTAAATTTGATCCTAGGTGTGATGAGGGAATCTTTCTTGGATATTCCAGCAGAAGCAAGGCCTACAGATGCTTCAACAAAAGAACTCATACAATTGTAGAGAGCATAAATGTAATAGTTGATGAAAAGACAGGGATAAGAGAACCAATCAAGGAACTCAGTGATGAAATTTGTCAAGAAGAATTCAGAGAGGTTTCAGATGAAGAAGAGGAAAGTCAACAACTGCTTCCCAAAACTCCTTCACGATATGTTCAGAAACATCATCCCAAAGATTTGATCATTGGTGATCCAAATAGCAGGCAAACAAGAAGAAGAGTCATTCCTTCACATGATTCTACAAATGTTTCTTTATTATCTCAGATTGAGCCAAAAGATTTCAGTGAAGCATGTGCAGATAAGTTTTGGGTAAAAGCAATGGATGAAGAGCTAAATCAAATAGAGAAAAGTGAAACTTGGGATTTGGTTCCAAGACCGAAGGACAAGAATGTCATTGGCACAAAATGGATATTCAGAAATAAACTCAATGAGGATGGAAAAATTGTCAGAAACAAAGCTAGGTTAGTCTGCAAAGGTTATGCTCAAGTAGAAGGTGTTGATTTCGAAGAGACGTTTGCTCTTGTTGCTCGTCTTGAAGCTATCGGAATGTTTTTGGCCCTTTCAAGCTTCAAATCATTCAAGGTATATCAAATGGATGTAAAGTCAGCTTTTCTAAATGGGGTGTTGGTAGAAGAAGTCTACATAGAACAGCCGGAAGGAGTGTCTCTCTCGAACAGTCAGACTATGTGTGTAAACTAAAAAAGGCCTTGTATGGGTTAAAGCAAGCACCGAGGGCTTGGTACTCAAGACTTGATTATTATCTTCATGAGCAAGGCTTCAGGAAAGGCATGGCAGATAGCAATTTGTATATTAAGAATGAAGATGATGATATGTTGATTATGGTTGTCTATGTTGATGATATTATTTTTGGGGGAAATAATACTCGGATGTGCAAAGATTTTGCTAACACCATGCGAGAAGGAATTTGAGATGTCTATGATTGGAGAGCTGTCATTCTTTTTAGGTCTTCAGATTGCTCAATCAAAAGATGGTGTATTTCTCTCTCAAGGAAAGTATATCAAAGAAATGTTGAAGAAATTTGGGATGATGGACAACAAACCAGTATGTACTCCAATGATTACAAGGTGCAAGATGAGTAAAGATGATGAATCTCTAGTGGCAGATCAGAGGTTGTACAGATCAATGATTGGCAGTTTATTATATGTTACAGCTACCAGACCAGATATCATGCAGGCAATTGGGTTAGTAGCAAGATTTCAAGCAGCTCCAAAAGATTCTCATGTTATAGCAGTTAAAAGGATATTCAGATATCTGAAGGGCACTATGGACTTTGGGCTTTGGTATCCCAAAGGTGATGATTTCACCCTCACAGCTTATACAGATGCAGACTAGGAAGGCAATATTGATGATAGGAAAAGCACTAGTGGTGGAGCATTCTTTCTGGGAAAGAGTTTGGTTTCTTGGCTAAGTAAGAAACAACCTTCAGTTTCCTTATCTACAATAGAGGCTGAATACATAGCAGTAGTGGCTGGGTGTACACAGGTTTTATGGATGAAAACCACCTTGGAGGATTTCAAAGTCAGGCATGAACAACCCATCTCCATATTTTGTGATAATACAAGTGCCATAAGTATTTCCAAAAATTCGGTAATGCACTCAAGGACAAAGCATATTTCCATCAAGTATCACTTTCTAAGGGAGAAAGTGCAAGACAAGCAAGTCAAGCTAGAGTATGTGTCTACTAAAGAACAGATTGTAGACATCTTCACTAAACCTCTTCCAAGAGATACGTTTGAGTATCTAAGGGAGAAATTGGGAGTTGTACTCCCACCCCAGAATTAATCACCTCATCCGGAGGTGGGGGAGGGACTAAGCTAAGAGGCTCATTCTTAGTCCCGAGCCCCAAAGGTGACCCTTTGCCATTGATGACAAAGGGGGAGAGATATGAGTAAGGGGGAGAGCTTCAAGTGAAGAGGAAAGCTTCAAGTCAGGGGGAGCAAAACTTCAAAGGAAGATTCTCAGTTGTGGGCACAGTTTCTCAGTTGTTAGCACAGTTGGTTTCAGTTTTGGCTCTTGAGACGTGTTTTCAGTAAAGGTTTGCCATCAATGACAAAGGGGGAGATTGTTGGCAATTTTGGGTACCTTGGGTACATTGCCTTTGCTCAAGTGTATAAGTTGTCATTGATGTCAAGAAGCTTTTGAAGGAATTTGATTTGATGTTAAATAATTTGTTTTGATGAAGGTTACGGCTTGACAGGTTCGAAAGAAAGCAAGTTAGAAAAGTGTCATGATATCGCGACATGTCGCATTTTCGTGACTTAAGTAGGAGAGAGAAAGCAAGTTAGAAAAGTGTCGTGATATCGCGACATGTCGCAGTTTCATGACTCAAAGAGGAGAGAGAATGTTCGAGTCAGAAATGTCACGATTTCATGACATATTGCAAGGAAGGTTGTACGGACCATAAAGTGTCACGATTTCATGACATGTTGCAGGAGAGAGAGTCCGAAAGAAAAAGTGTCACGATTTCGTGACATAATGCAGAAGAGAGAGTCCGTAGTGTGAATTGTCACGATTTCATGACAAGTTCGAAGAGAGAGAAAGTAACACGAAAAGTGTCATGATTTCATGACATGCTACAGATGAAAATGTTCCAAGTAAGAACTGTCGCGATTTCATGACATGCAGCAAAGGAAAGTGTTCCAAGTGAGAACTGTCACGATTTCATGACATGCAACAGAGGAAAGAGTTCGAAGTGAGAACTGTCATGATTTCATGATAGGTTGAAGAAAAAGCGTACGGATGCAGGAAGTGTCACGATTTCATGACAGGTTGAAGAGAAAGCTTACGGTTGCAGAATGTGTCACGATTTCATGACAGAAATAGAAAGCAGGTCTTCAACAGGAGAAGAGTCATGATTTCATGACAGAAGCAAAACGAAAGAGCATGGAAGAAGAAGCGTCGCGATTTCATGACAAGTTCAAGAAGGAAGAGCTCAAAGGTGAAAGTGTCACGATTTCGTGACATGTTCCGTTTTCGCTAGTGCAAAGCAAAAAGAGTGCAAGGAAGCGAAAGTGTCACGATTTCATGACAGAAACTGAAAGCAGGTCTTCTATAGGAGAAGTGTCACGATTTCGCGACAAAAGCAGAAAGGAGGTCGACGAAGGGAGAAGTGTCGCGATATCACGACAAGAGCTTAGTTGAAGTCGACAAAGGCTGAAGTGTCGCGATATCGTGACAAAAGCCAAAAGGAAGTGTACGGTTGCAAAAGTGTCACGATATCGCGACATGTTGTAGTTTCGCGGTAGAAGCTACAGAAGAGTTACAGAGGCAGTGAAGCCGACAAAGTTAAATTTTAGCCGACGAAGATTAGGGCTTGTAGCCGACGAAGATTAGGGTTTGCATTTGGTATAACAACTGACTAAGATTAAAGTTTTCATCATGAAAATTTTGTTATAAAAGGAGGGTTGTTTGGCAAATCGATGTGTGGTGGAAGTGCGACGTTCGTAGATAGTGCACAGAGCAAGAAGTTCGATCGTCGAGAGTAGAGTGCAAAATTCGATCGTAGTGTGTAGAGTGCATTTCGTCGAATCATTCTAAGTGTGAAAGATCGCAAAGGAAGCAGAGTGTGTGAAGACGGTGCTACTGTGATTGCGCAAATAGTGCAAAGGTTGAAGTTCGACCAAAATGCGGCTGTGATTGCGCAGAGTGAGCAGAGGACTTGTGAAGCTGAGTTTGATAGTTCTATCAGAGAAATTGAGGACAGAGATGTATTGGTTCTATGAGAAGAACCTGAGGACAGATTTAGTTGCTGAGCTGCTATGGACGTGATCATAGAAGGCAGAGGTCTCTTAGGCTAAGCATTGAAGACAGGAGGTCTTTGGTGGAAAGGAGTTCCACGTGCTGGCAAGAGGTAGAGGCAGTTGATCTTCTGAGGGATCATTTCCAAAGCAGAGGGGAAGGTATCTCCTTTGAGCAGAGGCTCATAAATTCTGTTTGGGGGAAGGTATCTCCTTTGGGCCGAGGCTCATAAACATTGTATTTGGGAAGGATTCCCAAAGAACTTTGAGAGTAATTTTTAGAGAAAAGTTTTTGTGGATGTAGCCCAACCTTTTTGGGTGAACCACGTTAAAAATGGGTCTTCAATATGTGATGCTTTCTGTCTTGATTAATGTTGTGTTGATGCCACTGCTATCTAAAGTTAAATTTATTAATTGGTTAAGTCTTATACTGTTCACCCCCCCTCTCAGTATAAGCTTGTGTTCTTCACATCAACAAGGGTTACCTACAGAGTGGGATAGGATTAGCGCTTTCATCCACAAGGCTAGTATAATTAGTGGAATTGGTAACTGTCATTCTTGACTAAGCCTGCCTGAGGGTGAAGCAAAAACATGGGTATACTGGTAGCAAGTCTTAGACAATGGCACCTCTCTTCGTGAGAGGAATTTGTGAACTCACTTCAGTATAGTGGGTTCCCCCCTTCTAGTATATTATTTTACCGCACCTTCCATACAGGTCACCATTTGCATGTTGCGATACCATTCTATTATGTGCATATTTGGGTGTTGCATGAGGTTTGATATCGATGACATTCCCAATTTTCTATAATGTTCATTCCATTACACGTGATTCTACATAGGGAGTATCAACATTGTAACACACAAAAATGAACAAAACACTTTTATTTTTTAGCATTTGGACTTGATTATGGTTTACCGTTGTTTGCATGATCATGGACTGGTCCCATCACATTACACTACATATTATTTTACCATACACAGAATGTTACTTGCTCTACACTTACATTAGACACAATTGAGTCTGTATCATACATGGTTTATTTATAAAACCCTTTTTACACATGCTACTATGTCTGTGGTCACCCGTAGTAGAGCACGTGAGCAAGCACACTTTATAGAGGAATGGCCTACCATTTCCTCTAGTCAGTCCACTCTTACTCCTTCAATCATGAAGGGGAAGACCATAGACACATCTGATTCATGCATAGAATACGATGTATATCTCACACACATGATGCCTCGTGATGAAACGTCAACCTTGAGTGAAGCCCTCACTACTTCACTCGTAGAGGATTACCCACTCCTTTCATCGCCATCCTCACCTAATCCACCAACCACGTTCTGCAACCATGTGATATACACAACACTAGGACAACCTCATATGTTCTTTAGGATAGATGAGGAGGTCATACCTACTTCTCCCACATTCGCACATCCCTTCTTTCAAAATCTATCTCAATCCATTTTTGAGAGTGATTCTTCCCTCCTAAACCGTACCCATCCAGAGGTCACATCATTCGCCCCTATTGTAGGAATGGTGTCCGACCCATCCTCATCTACTGTAGGAAACCATAATCCATCCCCCTAAATTGCACAATAGCTCCCTCCCAAATAGGAGTCGCAAGCATTTCCTCAAACCTCACACCCGTACTCTTCACAGGAGTCCTAGCCATCGTCTTCCTATGAGCCATTTTTCACCATATATGAAGGCATCTACCAGCAGCCCCTTTAGATGCAAGATGCACAAACCCAAGTGGGAGTATACACATACACCTTCCCCTCTACCTAAACTCCTACTTTGGTAGCCTACCCCACCTTTTTGGTAGCTTTTCCACCAATATACCAGGTATCCAAGTGTACGATACATAACCTTTAGTGCCACCTTTGTCTACGGTGACTTTTAGGATACCGTCACCTCCTCTTATCCAAGCTCACACTACCAAAATATTTCCCACCTATGTATCAATATCGAAAGCTTATACACCCACCCCGCCAAGCTATTCCATATAGTTTAGCTTCCCCACTTCCTACCCTCTAGGATAGAGATAGATCCCATATTTTGATACCTCATCTTGACCACCCTTAGTATTGATAACCTTAACACCTACACCATTACCAGATGCACCAAACTTCTTTATGCCTCCTCCATATTGGTCATCACCACCCACATGCCAACTATTATAGTAGGCTCCAACCCAACAAGTACCTGCACCATAACCACATGCCTCCTAGCCACAGTACTATTACCCACAATAGACACCTACCCCACAACCTAGTGTGCCCATAAATACGACAACACATGTCACCCAATACCCGCCTTATGAAGATCAGGTACAATAGTATTCTTCACAATTCTGGGAAGAGCAACAATACCAATATCTGTCACATATGTTGAACCTGCACACCTCTAGCTATGGGCCACAAAAGCACTGTTATGATGAACTATGCAACGAGCCAATTAACCCATTAGTTCCCATTCCTCCTTACCTCTATTGCTTTGAAATACCAAAATTTGACAAGTACAGAGGTAAGGAAGACCCTAGAGAGCATATGAGCAATTATCGCACATCCTGCTATTAGCTTCAGAGTAGTAACATCCTCATGTTGCATACCTTCTCCCTTTCGCTCACTGGGCCAGTATTGGACTTATACAACATGCTCCCATGCCATAGCCTGTATACTTTTGATTAACTAGCTAATTCCTTACTAGAACACTTTTCTATCAACATCAAGAAAAATACCACATTTTTTGATGTGTACTTCTTACGACAAGCTGATGACGAACCCATTACTGAGTTCGTTTCCAGATGAAGAGCGATTATCCATGACCTCACCCATAGCCTCCCCACTACTAAGCTCATGAAAATCTTTTCCAAGAGTTACCACAAACACATCTCCACATCCCTTCAGCTTCATCAAAGCCGCACTTTTGAAGATGCCATTTCATAAGAAAAACTTATTGAATACATTAAGGTTCAATCTAAGAAAATTAAGTTGAGAACTAAATCCAACTATAACCCCAACTTTCACTTCAATAGGACTGCACCAAATCAACCTTAACCTTGGCCACCCCAAGCCAACCAAGTCGCAACCACTACCATAGCGCCAGCATCGACTCCTCCATCCTATATACTGTAGCCACAATCATTCTAGACTAATGCTTCTGCTCCACCTAGACCATAACAATACTGAGGCATGCACCCACAGGTTCCACCATGCAACCTCATACCATTATCCGAACCATTACTAGAACTATTTCATAGATTGTATGAGGGCAACCATATCCTCCTACCTGAGATCCATCCATTGGATCCCAATGCACCCAAGCCTTGTGGGTATAATGAGTGTCTATTTTACCCTTTCCATAGACAACATGGCCATGATATTGATTCATGTCGCTCCTTCCATAGGCAGGTTCAAGACCTAATTGATAGGGGCATCATCTAGGTAGCAAAAACTCTAGCCCCATAGAATCAAAATTTAGGAATTTTTCAAAACCCTTTACCTGATCACAGAGGACCCAATCCTCCTAGACCTCCAAACAATCCCCCAGTGCCACCTCACCAAGTGAACAGTGTCCAACATGATCCTCCATCACGTGGTGTAGTAGGTATGATAAACCTTACTACGAGGAACCAATGATACCCATCAGGCTAGACAACACCTATTTTTTACCCTCAAACATAGTTCACATCACCAAAAATACCTCAAATACCTACTACCATACCACCATCACCTTAAAATATGATTACCATCCATGGTAGCCTAATCCATCAGTTACGTAACGCCCTCATGTGGCTATCCATATTTGATCTCCTGTAGTAGTCTCAACCCCATCATGAGGTGTTGAACGACATCCTACACTCCATTGACCTAGAGACACATGACATGAATGCCTTTGTCAATTTTTTAGGAAATATCCCATGATGCCTCAAGCCCTCAATTAGCTTCCATGACCACAAGATAACATAACTCATTGGAGAAGGAGTAGATCCCCCTATCCACATACAAGCCATGATCAATGATATCACCTACAAGCGGGTACTCGTTGACACGGGCTCATCCATTAGCATTATATCCAAAATAGCTCTAAATCACCTCCATATCCTGGTAGCCCATTTTTCTATTCCTTCCCTTGACCTATGTGCATTCGATGGCTCCATGCGACCTACCGTAGGGTCCATATTTTTACCTATCCATGTAGGCATCCGTACCATATCTATCCTCTTTCACATCATCCAAGGGGAAATGCAATACAATATTCTTCTTGGTCACCCATGGATTAGAGATATGCAATGTATCCCTTCCACATTACACCATTGTCTTAAGTACGTCCACAATGGACTCATTCACTGTGTCCCAATCGATGGAGATCCATTCAAGTTTTTTAATGTTGCAGATCTTCCCATGGTATCGTTATTTTCATCCTCCCAAATTTTCCCCGTATCCTCTCATCATTTGGTACCACAATGACCATTGCCACCCATTACACCACCTGCCATGTTACCTCCCCCATCCTTGCCTATGGAAGTCCCTATCCTTCCTATGCCATAAAAACCTCCCCTTCATTTTAGACCATAGCCTAGGACATTCACTTATCCATGTAGCCCAGTGCCTACGCTGATACCTTCCTCCAAATAGGCCAAACATCCTACTCAAGCTACAACAACCAAATGTTATGAACAGGAACAACCAACACCCGGTTTAGATAAAAAACTTCCACACCCTTCAATCACTACCATCAGGGAATTGATGAGCATCAGAAATGCTCATATTTTGTATACATTTTCTTGATTATTATGCGGTTGTATAATAAGGATTGCATATGTTTATGAATGATTATATAATTATTTGATGAAATTATGCGTGTTATCTAATTCGTGTGTTTTCAGTGTGTTTTTGTGGAATTGTAGTTGATTTAGTCAGATTTGGATCAGTCGAGGTCTTTTCATGGACCTGGCACTTTGTTTCTTTTGGAATCAATGTAGAGAAGGTAGGCGCCTTCCTCTTCTAGGAAGGCGCCAAGCGTAAGTAGGCGCCTTCCTCTTCCAGGAAGGCGCCAAGCATAAGTAGGCGCCTTCCTCTTCCAGGAAGGCGCCAAAGGAAAATAAGCGCCTTCCTCTCATAAGGAAGGCGCCACTAGAAGGCAAGCGCCTTCCTCTCATAAGGAAGGCATCGACAGGAAGGCGCCACTAGAAGGCAAGCGCCTTCCTCTCATAGGAAGGCACCAACAGAAGATAAGCGCCTTCCTCTTCCAGGAAGGTGCCAAAGGATATAATTCAGAAGGCAACGATAGTAAGGCACCTTTCGCATAGAGAAGGTGCCCGACATACTTAGGCACCTTCCTCATAGGGAAGGCACCCCTGTTCTTCGCCCGTTGACCAGACAAGCACGACGTGGACAACAGAGACTGGTGCAGTTCCAACTCTACGTCATGTAGAGTTAAATTGGGGATCGCATCGACGTATGAGAACGTCCTACCAATGCCAGGTGAAGCACAAACCAATCAGTGAGCATGCCACCATTAGAAATGAATGCCAATTTTAGCAGACGTCGATCACATTTACCAGACTGTCTTAGTTTAGTCTGGAATGAATCGACTGTTATAACTTCTTTGTAACAGAAGATCTACGGGTGTGCTATATAAACACACGCAGACCTCTCTAAGGATATATAGAATATTTTGATAGTAAATGTAGAGAGATATACAGAAGAAGCATTGTAATACTTTGATAATTATAATATAGTTCTAAGAGTTTCTAAGTGCGTGTTCAACTGGGAGGAAGCTGCTGGAGCCTGGGCCCACTCCAAGCCAGTATTTCTTCCCCTATTTTTCCTATGTTTTCTAGATTAGTTTACCACTTTTATAAGATTGTTTATCGCATTGTTATTTCTAGTATTGCAATAGGTTTATTTCCAGGAATGCGTGAATATTTCCTTTCTGTAGATTTAATTGTTTTTACGTAAATTATTGAGGAGTGTATGAATGATTGATGACCGTTGAAACACCCCCCAATAGTAGAACTAGCGGACTCATCTCAAGTGGTATTGTAAGCAATCTTGTTCAAGACCCTTCGCAAGTTTACGAAGCTCCCTGGGTTGATAAATTAAATGCACGGGCATGTGACAAAAGTAGGAAAGAAGTTAACCTTGTTTGGCCCGCAACATTTTGGCACCATTGTCGGGGAAGCGTCTCAACTAGATTATTTACAATACCTGGAAACCTTCCATCTGACCTTGTATGAGTTCTTCGAGAAGAAGAGGACCTGATGGTCGGTTTATAAAAACCAATCCACCAGAACCTGAGTCAGCCAAACATTCTAAATTTGAATTAGACTCGCCCGACCCACCACCAACAATCCATTGGAGTGAGGATCCACACTTTGTGCAAAGTGCCTCCTCATCCCATCAACTTGGGGAAGAACGAATCATCATAAATCCCCTGTTTAATAGGACACCCTTAGAGGAAGCCCTGTTGTGGAAAGCTGTAGAAGATCGGACGATAACACCAGACAACCTTAGAGCCTTGACTCAGAAAGTCTTAAACGATCGTAAGGCCATAAATACTGCATTAGAGACCGCATTTCCTAAAAAAATGGCTGACAACGAAGAAGTCTCATCTGGATTTAGTTTCCCGATTGATGAAGGAGTAGGAGATACCAAAATGAAAAACATATCCCCTGCTCACCTTTCGACCTTCAGAGGATACCCAACTGAGGACCCTGACCTATTTTTATTTAAGTTTGATGTCTTATGTAGGTCTGTGGACTACAAATATGATACGCAGAAGCTGAAACTCTTTCCTTCCACATTGGACGATGCAGCTCTGTGGTGGTTCATCGGTCTGGGAGACAAACACATTGCCACTTGGGATCAAATGAAGAAGCTCTTTTTAGAGCAATACCAAGATTTTGGGAGAGCAAGAGACTCCAGAGAAGAGGTCCTGAGCATGACGCAGAAAGAAGATGAGTCTCTCAAGGAATACTCGGAGAGATTCAACTTCAATCTTCAATGATCTCCTCACACGAAACTATCTGATAAGTCCCTCAAAAGCATATTTTTGAGAGGACTTACCAATGAATCACTGGAGGCTCTTAACATGATTTTTGGAGGTGATGTCTACCAACACGCTATGGAAGACATCCGACAACTATGCCGAAACTACTCAAGAAGGAGAGGCAAGACCACTTCTAGAACCATGAAAGTGACTGCTTCAGTCACGAAGACAGAAATAGGTAACATGCTGGAAGATTTAAAGAGTGAAATGCTCTCATCTCTAGCATTGCAGATGGATACGCTATTGTTAGAGAAAAAGAAGCAAGAAAACGAAGCAGCATTGGCTTATTTCTATCCAAAATGTAGAGGGAAGCATGCAAAGAATGCATGCCTAGAGAACAAAGTCAGAGTATGCACAGTTTGTAGGCTGAACCATAAAACTCGATTGTGCCCACAACTGCCCAATAATCAGGAGGATGCTGAAAGCATGGATGCCTATTTCATAGGCAATCGAAAGAGTTGGCCACAACCCCTTGTGGGGAATATGCCAACCGAAATGTCATCATATGGGGGAGGACCATACATGCCCCAAGGCCCACCTCAACCACCTAACATGGGGTGGTGGGGGCCATCACCCTGGTCCAACGCACCCCTAATAGCATTCCCAAACCAGCAACCATGGATGCCATATCCATATCCTGGGCAGCAGTGGAGAGGCCACACTGCATGGAATCAGGCTCCACAGAATGTAGCACCAGCTCACCCCCAATAGAATTTACCGACGTTTCCAGTAGTGAGACCTGCGTAGCTACCCGCACAACCGATGACAAATCCTAATAACAGGGTGAACCAGCCAACATACAACATGGAGGGTGAGATGTATCCGATGTACCATATTCAGCTTAGGTCTGGTAGACAGCTAGGAGTAGGAACGCCTCCACTGGTAGAAGAGGAGGAAGAGGTAGGAGAAACACCTCTTGTAGAAGAGGTGATAGAAGAAATGCCTGAGAGAGCAAAGGCTCCATTTCCCAACCGGCTGCAAGAATAGAGGAAAGTAACGCAGCCGGAGTTCGATATCTTGTCTAGCTTGAAGAACCTCACCATGACAATTCCATTATTTCAAGCCATCCGAGATGTTTCGATATATACCAAGGCGATAAGAGAGATGTGTCTAAGGAAGCCAGGATGAAGAGCAACCCAGACTATCAATGTCATGGGTAAACTAGCAGATTTGATGATGGGAAAAATGTGCCATCCTAAGTATGCAGACCCGGGCAGCCCGATGCTGACTATAAAAATTGAGGGACATTCCCTATCCAATACGTTGGTCGATCTCGGAGCAGCCATCAACGTAATGCCTCAGGAGACCATGCAGAGGCTACAACTCACGAACCTGAAACCCACTACGATAGTGCTATAGCTGGCCGATCGATCGACCGTGGCACCGAAAGGAATGTTGGAAGATGTAATAGTGACAGTCAGCGCATGGGAATACCCAGCCAACTTTTTAGTCTTGCAATCTAAAACTAGGTTGGGCGGTTACCCGCTCATCTTGGGAAGGCCATGGCTGGCAACAGCTGACGCTTACATCAGCTGTCGGGATGGGCTGATGACCATCTTCGATGGACGAAATGTTAAAAGGTTGACTATTTCACCCCTAGCGTAGTCTGTCGACTCATTAGGAGAACCCATGTTGACCGAGCATGAAAATCCTGAGCTATCCATGATCCAACTGGTGATGACGTTGGATGAGTTGGCAGAAGAAGATGAAGATGGTGCTATTGTGGAGTTCCTCCATGGGGAGTCCTCCATATCCGCACCTGGATCACCATTGGCTGGTGCCCAAGATCACCATGTTCAGCAGATACACGTCGGGCCAGGAAGAACATTGAATGTCAGCAGTGGGTTGACTCCCACACAATTGATGAAAGTAGAAGAGCTCCTGGTTAGACACCAATAGGAATTTGCATGGGATTACTCAGATATGAAGGGTATCAACCCAGAGATCTGTACCCATCGTATATACCTCGATGATCAAGCAACTCCAAGCAGGCAACCACAGAGAAGAATGAATCCGGCAATGAAAGACATTGTCAAGGAAGAACTGCAAAAACTCTTGACTGTCGGATTCATCTATCCAATTTTTGATAGCGAGTGGGTATCACCGTTAGTGGTAGTCCCTAAAAAGAATGGGAAGTGGTGAATCTGTGTGGACTACAGAGCGTTAAACAAAGCGACCAAGAAGGACCACTTCCCGCTCCCGTTCATTGATCAAGTCTTGGATACACTCTCCGGGAGGAAGTATTTCTCCTTCCTGGATGGATTCAGTGGATACAACCAGATCCAGATAGGAGAAGAGGATCAGGATAAGACAACGTTCACCTACCCATGGGGAACGTTTGCCTATCGGGTATTACCTTTCGGATTATGCAACGCACCTGCCACCTTTCAAAGGGCGGTGCTTAGCATATTTTTAGACATGATGGGAGACGCGGTCGAAGTATACATGGATGACTTCACCGTCTATGGAGAAACCTTTGACGAAGCAATGACGAACTTGGAAAGAGTGCTCGAAAGAAGCAAGGAAAACAATTTGTCCCTGAGCAACGAGAAATGCTTTATGATGATGCAAGAAGGCATCGTATCTGGGACACCACCTCTCCGTAGAAGGAATAAAGGTTGATAAAAGAAAAATTGAGGTCATCAGAGACCTACCCAGCCCTAGAACGCAGAGAGAGGTGAGGAGTTTTCTTGGATCAATCGGGTACTACCGATGATTTATCACCGAATTCAGCAAAATTGCAAAACCACTGCACACTCTATTATCTAAAGATGTGGAGTTCAATTGGATGGAAGACTGCGAAGAAGCATTTTAGTTGCTTAAAGAGAAACTGATATCCACACCAGTTTTAAGAGGACCAAATTGGGCCATACCATTCCATATCTACTGTGATGCATCCAACAATGCGATTGGAGCAGTCCTCGGACAGAAGGATGGCAAAGAATTTTATGCCATCTACTATGTCAACAAAAACTTGGCAGGAGCCGAGCTCAACTACACGGTGATGGAGAAGGAGTTCCTTGCAGTTGTGCATGCCATAAACAAATTCTGCCATTATATCATCGGGTATAAGGTATTTGTCCACATGGACCATGCGGCCATTAGATACTTGATGAGCAAGCCGGCCATTGGTGGAAGAATTATCAGGTGGCTCTTGTTACTACAGGAATTCGACATCACAATAGTCGACAAACCAGGAAAAGACAACGTCGTAGCAGATTTTCTATCCAGATTGATACCGATAGACCATACAGTAGTGGAAGACCAATTTTTGGATGAACATTTGTTCACCATTAGTGAGCAAATCCCATGGTACGTAGATATAGCCAATTACTTGGCCATCGAAAGAACCTCACCTGCTCTCTCTTTCCGAGAAAAGTAGGTGGTCATAGAGAAAAGTGCATCGTTCCTATGGATTGATGGCCTCCTATTCAAAATAGGACGTGACCAGATTATAAGGAGATGCATAGTAGAATAGGAGTTCTCAGAAGTACTCAAAGCGTGTCACGACGAACCATGCAGAGGACACTTTGCAGGGAAACGAACTGCCTACAAAATCCTATAGGCTGGGTACTTTTGGCCCACTCTGTTCAAGGATGCGGCTGCGTACGCCAACAAGTGCGATGAATGCCAAAGAATGGGCAGACCAACCCATCGAGACGAAATGCCCCTCCAGCCTCAGGTACACCTGGAACCCTTCGATAAGTGGGGCATGGACTTCGTGGGACCAATTAATCCACCTTCAATAGGGAGGAGGTTTATTTTGGTCTGTATAGATTACGTCACCAAATGGGTTGAAGTTCAAGCGTTGAGAGATTCAAAAGAAAGAACAATCACCGATTTCTTATTTGCCCACATTTTTACATGATTTGGGGTCCCTAGAGAGATAACAACAGACCAAGGGCCTCAATTTACCTCCAAGTTGATCAAGGAGCTGATGGAGCAATACAGAGTTTGGCACAATAAAACTACACCCTACCATCCATAGGAAAATGGGCAAGTGGAAGTGACGAACAGAGAAATAGAGAACATCCTGATGAAGACCGTGCAACAACATAGAAAATATTGGGCTACACGGTTGTCGGAGGCAGTCTGGGCGTATAATACCACGTGGAAATCCACCATAGGCTTCACACCCTTCCAACTGGTCTATGGGAAGAGTGCGATGATGCCCATTGAATTTGAAATCAAGACATTGAGGATGGCTTCAGAATTGAACTTGAGCTTGGATGACGCTCAAAAAGAAAGGATTCGATAGCTAGATCAGCTGGACGAAATCCGAATGGACGCTTTGTAGAGAACGAAAATCATACAAAAGCAAAGAAAGTGGTGGCATGATCGCCACATTAAACTAAAGCAGTTCCAAGAAGGAGAATGGGTGTTGTTGTATGATTCTCGGTTCCAGGAAAGAAAAGGTAAATTAATGCAAATATGGATGGGACCGTATGAGGTGGTAGAGCTCATCAAGAATGGGGCAGTGCGCGTTAGAACAATTGACGGTAGCAACACCGTGTTAACGGTCAATGGCCACCGACTGCGCCCCTATAACACATCCAAAACCTTACAGGTGGAATCCAGAATAGACGTGGGGGAGACCCCATCTTGTTAGATCCGGACCAAACTCTTAACAGGCGAAACGGTGGGCATGGAGGTGCTCACCAAAATTAGTTAATTTAGTTTTTTTCTTACGATGTGTTTTGTAGGGACGACGCCCGCATGCAAGCTGCAGGCATCCTAATCCAGGGCCTAACAGGCATGGAATGCATCTAACTACCTTTATTTTTCTTTCTTTTCATTTGCTTTTTGTAGGTGGAGGACCTGACAACACGAGGAATAGGTATCTGGGAAACCAGGCCTGATTCGGCTCAACATTCCGACACCGACACTCATAGGTAGAAGCTGAGGCAGCGTGAAGCGAGACTGAGAAGGCTTGATCACCCTTTCCCAATCAATCGCAACATGATTGCCAAGAATAAAGCGCCTTCCACATCGAGAAGGCGCAGAAGAAGGCGCCTTCCTTATAAAGAAGGCACCCAACCAGAAGAAGGCACCTTCCGTATGAAGAAGGTGCCCCACCAGAATAAGGTGCCTTCCTTATGAAGAAGGCACCCTGCCAGAATAAGGCACCTTCCTTATAAAGAAGGCGCACACAAAAAAAAAAAGAGAAAAAAGTAGGCGCCTTCCACATCGGGAAGGCGCCACATAAAAAAAAAAATAGGCACCTTCCATGGCAGGAAGGCGCCACAAAAAAAAAAAAAAGAGCCCGAGGCGCCTTCCACATCAGGAAGGCGCATACAGACCGAGGTGCCTTCCACCCCAGGAAGGCGTAGGTATACAGTGGTGCCTTCCACCCCAGGAAGGCGCAGGTATTCAGCAACGCCTTCCACATCAGGAAGGCGCACCCATTCAGAAGCACCTTCCATAGCAGGAAGGCGCCATCATCAAAAGGGCGCCTTCCACCACCGGAAGGCGCATCCATTCAAAGAGCACCGACAACATCGGGAAGGCACCATATAAGCACCTTCCACATCGGGAAGGCACCACATAAGCACCTTCCACATTGGGAAGGTACCAAAGAGCGCCTTCCGTGTACAACCAACACTTAAGTCTCACGGATGCCTCGATCGAAATGAAATCACCACATGAACGAGTGGCATCAGATTACCACCATCGCCCATGTGATGGAAATCCACCCCAATCAAAAAAATCTTAGAGAATTATGGGGCGAGATCAGTGCACACGTTCCAAAGATGATGGACAGATGGTTTTTTGAGCAAATTGGGAGTCTGTCTTCAGCACCAACCATCAAACAACTCAGCACCAAAGTCCAGCATAATCCGCACAAATGAAATACCCCTCCCCCATGTCACAAATCAGTGAATCAATGCTCTTCACGATGCATGAAACACCAAATAAGGTACGTGCATACTAACTCAAATATTTATATAATTATTCATAAATTATGCAGTACCAAAAAAATATTGTCGTCATAAAAATCATATACCCCCATGGTCGAAACCACGTGCCAATGATATGGCTCGAAAGGCGTACCCTAGAATTAAATGCTAAGGTTAGGCGCCTTCCCTATAAGAAGGTGCCTTCCTGAAGAAGTAAGGACAGAAAAAAAAAGAAGCACAGCAGTAAGGGAAGGCGCCATGGGAGGAAGGTCGAAGAATCATGCGGTGAAAAAGAAAGGGGGCGGTAAAAACATAGTTCGAGGCCGAGGGATGGTTCGAATACTGTACCCTGGTCAGTCAGGGCCAGGATATGGAGGCAGCCAAGGAATTCGTTGCCTCCTTGAGGGGTGACGTAGCTCAGGTGCGAGGGGTAGAAATTCTGGTCACCCCTGAATACATCTCGTAGGCGACTGGATTGCCCCTCATAGGTGAATGCATATACAAAGGTGGACTGCTGAAGCCGTACGCCGAAGTGCTATTGCTAGGAGAAAATGTGTAGATAGATAAGGAAGGGCTACCCAAAAGCAGCCTTCCCATGAATCTACGAAAGATATTCGAGCAAGTTGCTCGATTCTTTACATGCATCGGGAAGTATACCCATTTGCACACTAACCATGTGCAGTTTTTGAATCACCTGGTGCATGGAAGGAAGTTGAACATGCCCTTCTACCTAGAAAATTCCCTGAAGGAAGAAGTGGCTAGGTACCAGAAGGGAGCACCATCCACCTTGGCCCACCATGGGCTGATATCAGCACTGGTCCGCCATGCAGAAGTGCAGAGGTAGAACCCCGATGTAGAGGGAGATGGCGGCCAAGAAAGGCAACAGGATGTTGTTGCCAAAATAGGGCAAGAAGAGGGAAGCCCTACAGAGGAGATGGCAAGTATCAGGCAATTGGCATTGCCCAATTTCATGGAAGAAAGAGGGCATTCACCAGTGCTCGAATGCATAGAGGAAAGAGGGCATTCCCTAGTGCCCGAGTATGAAGAGGAAGGAGCACCGCTTATTAGCAGTGAGGCCGAGTTTCGACCGCCAGAACTAGTCCCCAGGAGGAAACACCTGTGGTGACTCCTCCTCTTAGAAGAAGAAGAGAATGACCTGGAAGTCGACATTGTAGCCCAAACCCTCTGAGAATTGACAAACTAGAGCCCACAAGATGTAGGGACTTTCGAGAGCAATGATCAGGTCGACGCAGCCTTGGAGGAAGTGCTGGAGTGGCAGACCAATTGCTGGATGGCCCAAAAAATTTTGGAGGACTACCAGAATGAGCATAGAGGGGAATTGGAAGAACGAGAAAGATGAATCACCCAGCTTGAGCAGCTGGTCCAATAGTTGCGGGAGGAGAACCAACAACTCCAGGATAGGGGAACAGAAAGAAGGGATGCATCGACCCAAACTGACTGGGCAATAGAGGTCCCGATGAATTCTCCCACATCTACAGAATGAGTATTCTCTTTGGGAGAATTTTGATCGGATGCCCGACAGAGCAACCCGAAGGCAGGGGAGAATTCCTCTATTTTTGGGAGTGAAGGGGAAAGAAGTCCCACAACACCCCCTGTCATCGACCTGAGTGATACAGAGTAGGACGAGGGCCAACAATAGTAGACAAGACCGAGGGATAAGGAAGAACTCCCCGAACCTAAGGAAGAAAGAGAAGAACCTGAGGGGTCGGCATAGGACAGACAAGGGGGCGAAGAAGCACCCCCAGGGATGGCAACACAAGTCCCCTAGAGTGAAGAGAATGCTCTAGGGACCGCAGAGCAGGCCCCTCGGAGCGAGAAGACGTCCGCCAGGGAGAAAGGGAAAACCCTTATTCGAGCCATCACATTTTCTGTAGAGGCCAAAGGAAAAGGGCCCAGGACGGCTCGAAAGAAGGTGAAGGTGACCTTCATCGAGCTAGAAGAAGATGAGTGGGATATGTAGCCATTCGTAGAGAGGCAAAAATAGTTCGAACGACTGCTCAAAGAGATGACAATAGCTAAGGAGACCAGGAAGGCAACCTCGAGGATGCAGGGGGACTCTAGTATCTACGTCAATCCAGCAGAGGACAGCCAGTTCTGGGAGATTTACGGGTCATCCCGGGACGACCCTCCAAGATAAGAAGGTATTTTGAATGATGGGGGGTATATGGCCCCGAATTGGAAGCCATTGCCATTGCAAAGGAGAACGTAGGGCTTACTCCTAAAGCAACCCGATTGTACAAAGCCCAAGTAGTTCATCTCAAGAGGGATAATTCAGATATCCCTCTTGCAGTGGTCAGACCTCCGGACGCTGACCTATGGCAAGCTATAGAAGCTACATTTTAGGCAGCAAAGACGATGCTGGCTAGATCACCTTCGATAGCGGCCAGGATGAGGAAAGCAAAGCCGATAGTAGCACCCATAGCCCCACATAGAAAAAGAGGAGCCACACCTCCAGATGCCAGTGCATAGAAGAGGCAGACATGAGCCGTAGGTACAGTCGGATCCACCAAGAAATGACAATGATGAGGGGTCAACAGGGCTACCTATAGTTTTGATGCCACGAGGGCATGGCATATGTTAGGCATGGGGGGATGATGAGCATCAAAAATGCTCATATTTTGTATACATTTTCTTGATTATTATGAATGTTAGGTATAATAAGGATTGCATATGTTTATGAATGATTATATAATTATTTGATGAAATTATGCGTGTTATCTAATTCATGTGTTTTCAGTGTGTTTTTGTGGAATTGTAGTTGATTTAGTCAGATTTGGATCAGTCGAGGTCTTTTCATGGACCTGGCACTTTGTTTCTTTCAAAATCAATGCAGAGAAGGTAGGCACCTTCCTCTTCTAGGAAGGCGCCAAGCGTAAGTAGGCACCTTCCTCTTCCAGGAAGGTGCCAAGCGTAAGTAGGCACCTTCCTCTTCCAGGAAGGTGCCAAAGGAAAATAAGTGCCTTCCTCTCATAAGGAAGGCACCGACAGGAAGGCGCCACTAGAAGGCAAGCGCCTTCCTCTCATAAGGAAGGCATCAACAGGAAGGCGCCACTAGAAGGCAAGCGCCTTCCTCTCACAGGAAGGCGCCAACAGAAGATAAGCGCCTTCCTCTTCTAGGAAGGTGCCAACAACAGTAAGGCACCTTCCTCATAGGGAAGGCGCCCCTGTTCTTCGCCCGTTGACCAGACAAGCACGACGTGGACAATAGAGACTAGTGCAGTTCCAACTCTACATCATGTAGAGTTAAATTGGGGATCGCACCGATGTATGAGAATGTCCTACCAATTCCAGGTGAAGCACAAACCAATCAGTGAACACGCCACCATTAGAAATGAATGCCAATTTTAGCAGACATCGATCACATTTACCAGACTATCTTAGTTTAGTCTGGAATGAATCGACTATTATAACTTCTTTGTAACAGAAGATCTACGGGTGTGCTATATAAACACACATAGACCTCTCTGAGGATATATAGAATATTTTGATAGTAAATGTAGAGAGATATACAGAAGAAGCATTGTAATACTTTGATAATTATAATACAGTTCTAAGAGTTTCTAAGTGCATGTTCAGCTGGGAGGAAGCTGCTGGAGCCTAGGCCCACTCCAAGCCAGTATTTCTTCCCCTATTTTTCTTATGTTTTCTAGATTAGTTTACCACTTTTATAAGATTGTTTATCGCATTGTTATTTCTAGTATTGCAATAGGTTTATTTCTAGGAATGCATGAATATTTCCTTTCTATAGATTTAATTGTTTTTACGTAAATTATTGAGGAGTGTATGAATGATTGATGACCATTGAAACACCCCCAATAGTAGAACTAGCGGACTCATCTCAAGTGGTATTGTAAGAAATCTTGTTCAAGACCCTTCACAAGTTTATGAAGCTCCCTAGGTTGATAAATTAAATGCATGGGCATGTGACAAAAGTAGGAAAGAAGTTAACCTTGTTTGGCCCGCAACAGAATCTCAACTTCTACCTTCCTCATCTGATTTTGATACCCCACCCTAGTCACCAGATTGTGCCACACCACACATTTCCATTTTCATGACAAATGCTGGCCTAGGAGACTATAATGTACATGACGCCCACGTACGTGATCCCCCTATCCAATCTACCCATGATTTTGGTCGCCCTGTAGCCTCGGTCCTTACCATAGGAACCATCATACAACTAGGAGGTCCCAAAAATCATACCAATTTTGTTTATGCAGGAGTCGACTCTTCAATCCCCCCACCAACTTCTCCTCCACCACAATCCAACTTTTGTGGTATGCTAGACCACATGGCCAACCCTCACTTCACCTTGTGCTACCTGCAGCATTTTCATTGGCATGGATTCGGGTTGGGCCACTATGAACAAGGATTGCACACACCTATTGATCCTCGGGTTCAGTCACCGATCGACAAATCTGGTATAGGTTATAATCCGAGAGTAGTTCATACCTTAGAAGATGAACTCCAAGACCTATCCCTCTATCCTACTCCCCTTCTAGTGCACACCCTAGAAGAATACATCGACATGGACATCATGGAGGACACTTCATCACCTCATTCTACCATTGCAGTCCCCTATGACTTCTTTCAAGAATCCTCCATGTCCGACACCTCCTCATTCTATTATGTTGATAGACTAACAAACCAATTTGCCACCTTATCCTTAGATGCACCACCAAAAGAACCTGATACAGTCCCTCCTGAGTCATCACCGACATGCTTAGCTACATTCCCACCTATACATAGGCAACTACAGAGAGCAGTTGCTCATTCTCATTCACCCCCAGTTGTTCTACGACCCCCCTTGAGTCTCTTAGGGTGCGCACAAACCATCGAGCCCTACTCACTAGATTCTTCCCCACCTACTTCACCTACAACATCGATCAATATGGTTGAGGTAGACTTGTTCTCTCCCCTTCATTACAATCACCAATAGACTCGGGACGATACCCCAAATCCAAATTTTATAGATCTCATGCATATATCACCCATACCAGTGCCTCGAGATTTCCTTCTTTCACCTCATGTCTTACGGGTGGAAAATGCTCCTTCCTCATCCACGCCACCCCAAGTCCCTTAGGTATCTCACACGGGCATCTACGTAGATGACGAATATGAGTTCAATGAGGCCATCGATGACCTTAACCTCATCCCCATCCCCGAATAGTTACGTGATGGATCTCGCATGCTCATTGAAGACACTATCGATGTCGACATTGGTGATGATCCCAAAAATCCCCACATCCTTAAACTAGCCGCTAGCCTCTCACCCGAAGAGCGCATTGCCTTCACAAACTTCCTTTGCAAGTACATTCAAGTTTTTGCATGGTCATACAAGGACATGTCAGGACTTGACCCTACCATAGTGGTTCATAACCTCATACTCGATCCTAATGCCAAACTGGTAAGACAAAAGTTGTGATGCATGCATCCAACTATCACATTAATAGTGAAGTTCAAGCTCCAAAATCTCCTAGACATCGATTTCATTGTACCCATCGACTATCCCGAATGGGTATCCAACATGGTCCCTATACCTAAGCCATCCAGAGAAGTTCATGTCTGCATAGATTTTCATGCAATTTAAACAAAGCTTACCCCAAAGACAATTTCCCCCTACCTAACATTGACTCCCTTGTCGACTCCATCATAGGCCATGAGATGATCTCCCTCATGGATGGATTCTCTGGATACAATCAAATCAAGATCAACCCAACCGATCAACACAAAACCTCCTTTACAACACCCTGGGGGACCTTTTGCTATAAAGTCATGCCTTTTGGCCTCAAAAATGTTGGGGCAACCTACCAACGCGCAATGACCTATATCTTCCATGACTTGATGCACAAAAATATTGAAGACTATGTAGATGATCTCATCGCCAAATCCAAGAAATGTGTAGACCATCTCGAAGATCTCCATCAGATTTTTGACCAATTATTAGAACACAACGTACGCTTGAACCCAAAGAAGTGCGTGTTTGGTGTTACCTCGGGAAAAATACTAGGATTCATTATCTCCCAACGAGGCATTGAGGTTGATCCTAGTAAGGTGAAAGCCATCACCGAGATGCCCCCTCCTACCACATTGAAGCAATTGTGCAGCCTCCAGGGCAAGATCACTTCCATTCATAGATTCATAGCGCAATTATCTGACAAGTGTCAGCCATTCAACCACCTCCTACAAAAGGGAGTAAGCTTCAAATGGGATGACAACTATCAAGGAGCATTTGATGCTATCAAAACCTACCTCACATCACCATCAGTTATGTCACCACCACATCCAAAATTGCCATTGATCCTATACATTTTAGCTACAGAGCTCACGCTAGGTACACTCCTAGCTCAAAAGAATGTGCTCGACAAAGAGCAGGTGATCTATTATATTAGTCGCATGCTAGTCAGTTATGAAACAAGATATGGATACATGGAAAAATTATGCCTAGCGGTCATATTCACCACTCAAAAATTACGCCACTACATGTTAAATCACACAACTTTTGTCATCACCCGAGATAATCCCCTGTGGTACATGATGAACAAGAGCTATCACAATTCTCGCACATCTAAATGGATCATGCTCTTAACTGAATTTGACCTAGAATTCATTTCCCAAAAATCCATCAAAGGGTAGGTCATCGCCGACCAACTAGCCAAAGCCCCTTTGACTGATAATCAACCCCTCCTCATTCAACTTCCAGATGATTCCATCTTCCACATAACCGAAGCTGAAGAATATGTTGAACCCAAAGTCGTAGCTGACCTCACCTTGTTCTTCGATGGTTCTAGATGTCTCCATGTTGGGGGTGCAGGCATTGTCTTCTTCACACCTGAAGGAGAACCGCTCCCTTTCTCATTCAAACTCGACTTCCCTGTACCAACAACAATGTAGAATATGAAGCCCTAATCCTAGGACTAAAACAAGCACATTCCATGCATATCAAATACCTCCACATCATAGGTGATTCACTCCTAATAGTCAATCAAGTGTAGGAACTCTGGCTATGCAATTGCCTAGTCCTCCAACAATATAAGAAAATTGCACAACTCTTATCTCAATTTGAGTGGTATGACCTCGAAGCCGCTCCATGATCATCAAACCATTTTGTAGATACTATGGCCTCCTTAGGGTCCCTCATTCCACAAAATCCAACATCTGACACAACATCCGTATCCATCCATACGCTCACTCGATCTGCCATATCACCCACACCTCCTACAGATGATGATGGTGTGTATGTGGTAAAATCTGAACCCCATGACCCATGGTTTTCACAAATTAAAGAATACATCAAATTAGGTTTCCTACCTTGTGATTTACCCCATGCTCAATGTCGAACCTTCAAACAGAGAGCAATCCACTACACCTTATTAGGGGACATCCTTTATCATCGTAGCTATGATGACATGCTCCTGCATTGCCTAGAACCGCAAGAATCATAATGGGTTGTATAGGAAACCCATGATGGTACTTGTGGTGGCCATTTTAGTGGCATGGAAATCACCAAACACATCCTTCGTATGGGTTATTACTGGCCCAAAATGGAGCATGACTACTACGAGTATGTGAAGCATTGCATCAAATGCCAACAACACGTAAACCTAACACATCTCCCATCCCAAGCACTTCAACCTATCCAGTCCATGTGGCCTTTCTCCCAATGGGGCCTAGATCTAATTGGATAGATTACACCAGCTTCCTCAAGCAACCACAAATTTATCATCACTACCATAAAGTATTTTACAAAATGGGTCGAAGCCATCCCACTGGTCCAAACCACAGGAGCAAAAATTGTAGCATTTATCATAGACCACATCATATGTCATTTTGGAATCCCCTCCCAAATCATTTTTGATAATGGGAAATCCTTTAAGAACAAAACTATCTAAGCCCTATGTGACAAATTCCACATACATCATAGTTTTTCTACCCCATACTACCCTCAAGGTAATGGCCAGGTAGAAGCCACAAACAAAACCATTTGTTCCATCCTTCATAAAATCATAGCAGAATCTCATCATGACTGGCATAACCAAATACCCCTAGCCTTGTGGGCATATCATACGAGCATCCGTACTCCTACTAGGGCAACACCTTTTTCACTTGTATACGGGGCTGAAGCTATCATGCCCCTTGAGCTTGAGATACCTTCCTTAAGGATCTCTATGAAGGATTTCATTGATGATGACACTGCTCGCCAAGCTCATTTAGATCAATTAACACTTCTCGATGAACATCGTATTCATGCAATCGAGCACACACGAGTCTATCAAGATCACCTTCACCATGCCTACAATAGTAAGGTACATCAATGCAAGTTTAAAATTGATGACCTAGTTCTCAAGGAAAACCAACAAATCATGAGTCAACCTCACCAGTAGCGTGACAAGTTTACCCCAAACTAGTTGGGTCCATTCATTATTACACACAAATATGGTTCAGGAGCATATCAACTGGCCAATATTGAAGGCCTTAATGACCCTGAACCCATCAACATCTTGCATCTCCATGCATTCAATGCTTAATACACAAAGGCATCCATCATCACGAGTGCCACACACTACTATTTACAAGTCACTAAGCACATCACCACGTAGATATGCTATTTTGCTTTATTATTTTACTATACATGTACTTTCATCTTTATGTCATTTTTATGCTATGGGTATTTGTTTTTCCTTTTGTAGGATCCACATCATTAGTAGGAGAATACTACAACATCCTCATGCATCACCATGCAGAACCCTCCACCACCACAGTCTATACCCATTACACCGGCTGACCTAGCCCAACCATTACCTATCATTCACCCTAGGTAGACGTCACATTCACCACACTCGGATCATCACTCACCACCCCACCACAGGTCACCTCACCATCAAGGTTCTTCCTATTCACCCCACTCTAGAGACAGCCAGATCTCCATGTCTTCCTTTGATGAGAAGGAGGAAACCTCCAATACCCATCCACGTGGGTCTCCTCCTCATTTATCCAGAGAGGCAAGGAACCCATACCACCCAACCAATTCTCCACATCACCCCAGTGATGCCTATCATCCACCAAACAGAGGATACACTCCTCAACAAACCCTCCCTCCAGGCCTACCACCTCCACTCTCAAATGGGGAATCCATATATGCCCAAGCCTTACAAGCCCATGCTACCCAAGCTACCCAAGCTAGCCACATGCACATGCCCCCATCCCATTCACACCATCATCTAGGACCATCTCCCATGCCACCCATCTTGCAGGCCCCATCTTCACCATTATGAGGCTTACCACTTCACCGAGCTTTACAGTCTCCTAGATCATTTCACCCTGATGTCTCCTCATCATGGCCCCATCCATCCATCCCTACCCATCATGATGCCCCTTTCACATTAGAGGCTCATTCACCACCTTCACCAGTTCTATTATCACCTCATCAAGAACTCCAACATATCCTCACCCGTGTGGAAGCCCTAGAGCTCCATATGAGTCACTATTAGTGCCAGATTCTTGCTCATCGATCGATAACACCGCGTACATCACCACCACCTCATAGATCCATTCCTCGCCCTAGGGTTTGACCTACATCGGACTCCCAACCCATACCTCCCACATCAGACTTCACTCCACCTCGTACCCCTTCACCCCAATGAGAGTACTATACCTACCATACGATATTTCCACCTACCCCACTATCCGAGATGTTTTACCACCTGATGCACCAAGGCCTTCTAGCTCTCCCAGAGACCCAGCCTATAGATCCATCATGCCCTAAACCATGCAACTACCATGAGAGTGAATACTACATCTACCACCACCATCCAAGCCATGATATCAAAGAGTGCAGATCATTCAAAACCCTGGTACACAACATGCTACATGATACTCATCCAACATCACCTGAGCCAACCCCTCGAGCCACCCGACTAATCAGCCCTCCACACCACAACATTCCACAAACTTGACTATCCCGAGAATCCATGATACCACCTTCCCATTACATCCACAACAGGGCAAATTATCCATGCCCCACTATTACTCCATTCTCTCATGTGCATCCTGACCCACACCATTTTTCCCATCAGTAGGTTCTCTTCTATCATCTCCCTTACTTCTTCCTCTACTTCTTCGCACCTCTTCATGTGGTTGTATGGTCATGCTTCGAGTGGCTACATACCTACATTGATCTAACCCCTTTCTTCTATTATCTTTCAACTTTGGTAATCCCCTTTGCTCTTGTTGGTTACCAAAGTATATTTCTTCTATCTTCTTCCAGCTGTATATTCTATCATCATATTCCTCTACCTTTTTGCCATTACCGCATGCAGTGCCACAAATTACAATTTCTACACACCCCACACGTTGGGGCAACCTTTATCATGCCATATCACATTGACCATCATTAAACAATACTATTCAGTTGTACATAAATCTTCCAAAATTCTCCTTCTAAAAACATCATGAATGTCCTCTTGTAGATATTGCATTCCTCCACTCGCATCATTTACATTTACATCCATTGCACATATCCATATGCTTTTCATTTAAAATTTCAGTTCATGTTTGTACATTCTCCCCCAAAATGTACCTTTAGTAGGAGTAACAAATGCACTTGTTAGCATCACCACCTGGATGTCCATTCCCCCTTTTTAGGATTAGGATATACATAGGTGTCATGTTCGACTTTGACTACTCTTTAGTTCAGTCAATCCAGTGTCACCCCTAGCTAACAAGTCTTGTACATTCTTCTTATGGTTCTTTAGGCTGGTTCAACTTCTCTCATGGACCACTCACAATAGGTTACACATTAAACAATTTTGAGTGTAGGGAAGAAAACATCTGGAGTAGATATCGCCATCTAGCGAATGGTTTCCCCTGCTCGTCCTATCACTTGCATGGTCAACATACGACCTAGGGATAAACAAAGGGATCAAGCATAAGAAAAAATAAGAATATTGGGTAGAAAACAAAAGTCAACGCCCATACAAAAGAGCACCATGAGAAAATAAAAGAGCACCAATAAAAAAAAGAGAAAAAGAGACAAAAGAAAAGAAAAGAGTACCACAAAAATAGGAAACACTAGATGAGGGGCAAAAAACAAAAGGAAAAGCCTCCTGATTTCACCCATGTTATGCTTCATCACCTTTGGTCCTTAGGTTTAACATAACACCATGGGATGATTTCCATCGCTAGAAATAGGCTCCAAGAGCCTGCCTACCAGTGGAATAATCTTACAAGTGGCAACATATCTGTAACATTAGCATCTTGCTTTTGTACAGATCATTATTTGCTTACGGATGAGCTAGCTAGTCTGGTTATGTATACAATGGGTTAATCCTACCTCCCTCAAAATGGATAAATGAACCTCACACATTCACACACATAGGTCCATGATAGATTTTGAACCAACCCGATTAGTTATAAGTTGCCACATATACTTGTATAGCTGTGGGTCTGAGATTTGATTGTCACAACTATGTTGGTCAAAGCCATTACATATGCCTTACATTATCCAACATCCCTAAAATCATGGAATGGATCGCATCCATACAGGTAAATGCCATGATACAAGTTGCTTCCTTGGTGCATTTTAGTACTTCCATACATGCATCCATGCATCTATGTTGTATACATTTATTGCACATTATAGTTATGCATTCATCCTACATGCATTCCAATATCAAATCACATTATTGCATCCACACTACAAAATTGCATCTGATATTACATCATACTGCATTCAAAATACAATCATGCATACTACTCTACAGTTCATTCATACTACAGAATGATAATAGATCTAAACCATATCACACATGTATATCTATTTATCATACATACCTACAAACTATGTTATGCTATCTATGCAAACATAAAGAGAACACATTTCAAACCATAACAATGACACATGTATATATAACAACCGAAATCAAAATGTGTATATATATATCATCCATCCAAAATGCCCGAAGGCTACAAACTGGGACCATACCCATCATCTCTCATCCAAAATGCCCATAGGCTACAATCAATAGAAATCCTAACTACCACCAAGAGCCTCCCCATGTCCCTCATGGCTCACCCGCATCTCTGTAGCCCTGCTCGACTCTGCCCTGACCTCTGGAACCTGATCCATGATAGGTTGGTCTCGCACCTCAATCCTAGCACCCATATGCCCCACCAAAGTAGCACTACATTGGCTATGGTGAGAGGATACCCACACTCATGATCTCATCCCATCCTAGGATACCACCCGACTATAATCAGGAAGTGTGATCCCATGCACTATCAGACAAGACTCACACAATGATCTCCTCATAGACTCTACAACCAATGAATCGATCAATCGCTCAATAGCCTGAGAAGCCTCCTCCTACGCCTACTATTGGCTAATCATCCTAGCCCTCAACTACTCCACCTCAGCCCTCAACTGCTCCACCTCTAACCTATGCCTCTCCTCCTCCTGGTGAAGCTCAACCTCCAACTACCAAACTCTATCCCATAGCCCTCGAGCCTCCTCCTCCACATCCTATCTCTCCTAGACCTCAATGGGAATCTCCCCCATACCCACAAAAACACCAATATCAATGGTGTCATCCATCTCACCCATCACACACCTCCACCCATCTCACTCCATCACTCTCTCCCCTTTCCCTATGGCCATCCCTCCCTCCATAGGATCTACCCCAAAAATCTTTGGAACCTCCTCGACTCTCATCGCCTATGAACTAGAAGCACCACCTACTCATCTCCTAGACCACCATAGAGGCACCTCCCTCTCACTACTAGATCTCTCCTCTGACCTAGCTTGAGTACCTCGACCGCTCTCCTCTCCATCGGTGGTACCCCTAAATCAATCATGCCTTTACCAGGCTCCCACTACTGCATCACCCACCAGGCATCAAACTCTAGTGTCATACCAACATTATCCACATCAAGGATAACCATAGGTGGGTCACTCTCACCAACCCAAGGCAAAACCATAGGCCGAGCTCCCCTATCACCTCACCACCTAAAATAGAGAACAGGTGCATCTGGAACATCCTACCATAACCCAAACTATCGCTTCACTCGACTAAACTAGAAGAACTCAGCTTGTCGAGTATAATGACCAACCAACCACCACCCCTAATGGATAGCTCTCAGCTGCTCACCATCCTGCTCCCATGTCACTCCACCCAACCATGGCCTCCATCTAATATCATTAGACGTCAACTCCCCAAACTTGACCCTCCAACATAGAGGATCACCCTCAAAAGGTCTCTTCACACCCTTCTCCTCATCCATCCTCCACCTCAAAGCATAGGGTAAATGCTTCTTGCCCTCAACATGCATCGTACAAGGCAAAAATGTAGGCCTCTCAATAGATATATGCTCCCATGCCCACACCTATAGCAGAGGAGTCCAACTCAATCTTGTCCTCCCAGCACGAACTACATCATGTAGCTCCCTATACACTCTGTGCCAACAACATTCTGCTCCACCATGTCACTAACAACATCCAACATGTTCTAGGTAAACAGAACCCTAGAAGTATCAGGCAATGTGTAAGTAGATATCATCATCATCATTGTGCACTAATGATTAGATATCTTATCATTAAGCCACAAATCCTCATAATCAATCTTCCCCACATCTATCTCCTCCCACTTATCACCAAATAAGCGCTCCAACATAACTGTCTTAGAATTATCTAGTGTTGCCCTAACTGGAACACCCTCAATCGGTAACTTGTATATCCGGTATACGTCCTCCAAGGTGATCGTCATCTCGCCTATGGGGAAGTAAAAAGTATTGTGGTCTGCATCCCACCGCTCACATAGTGTAGATATGTAAGCTCTATTTGCATGGATACTTTTACATTCCCAAACCCCTCTCATCCATACTGCATCCAACCATGCCTCATCCACCTCATTCTTCATCAGATCATCAAAGTCCTTCTTCATCTTATGCACGCAATGGCGAGGCTCAAGCATCTTCACCTATTTAAATCACAAACAACAAAACATGAATTAGCCATCTATACAGTGATGCAATCCATTCAAAATTCAAAAATCATACAAATTTTACATACAAGTTAATCACATTAATTTGACATGCATTACGAGGCATCATCACGTACAATGCAAGTCATATGACAAAATGCAAAAATAATCACATATTTGGATACCCATTTTGCCACTTCATGGTGAAATTCCAAACAGATGCTAAAAATAGTACACATTTGACTTCCAACAGACAAAAATAAAATTCCCACACACCTACTATGGCACGAAATTCAAAACCAAGTCAACTTATCAGACATACAAAAACAAACTACATTTTTGAATACCCATTTTCCCATTTAGTGGTAAAAATGTCAACAATATTCAGAAATAGTACGCCAATCAACACAGAGTTCAACCTCAATGTTACCATACACATACCAAAATAAAACAAACACAAATACATGCAATATCAAAATAACAATCACATTTTTGAACACCCATTTTGCCACTTCATGGTGAAAGTTCAAACAGATGTTGAAAATAGTACAAATTGGGCTCCCAACAACTAAATTCAAGTTTAACATTACCTACACCTTGGCACGCAAATCAAACACAAGCCAAATGCAAACATTTACAAAAACAAATGACATTTTTGGATACCCATTTCACCCTTCTATGGTGAAATTATCATCGGTTTTTAAAAATACTATCTCTAAGGTGGCAAATCTAACAGTCAAAATTTACTACCTTACACCCAAAAACAACACATTTAGAAAGCATGCCAAACGAAGGTAAAAAAAATAACAGTCACATAACTGGATACCCAATTCCTACTTTTACGGACAAAATGCAATAACATTCCAAAAATAGTACCCCATTGCTCCAAAAATGGATGGTCAAACTTTACACCTACTCTACCCATTACCCGGTCAAATTGGTGCCAAAACAAGTCAAACCTAGAAACAAATCACGTTTTTGGGTACCCATTTGGCTTGTTTATCACTTTGTGTCCCCATTTCAATTAAAATTCACAATTTTTTTTTAAAACAGGATGAAAACCTCCCCCCTCATTCACATTTCTCTAGAAAAATAAAAGAAATTAAAAACAAAGAGAAAGAACGCTTACCGATGGATCCCCATGCCTATTGCCAGCTGCACTGCATCCCCTCATCATATTCTCCCTCGAAATCATCAACCGTGCTCTCCTCGCATCGTCAAATGCTCCTCCAAGTCACTTTCCAATCTCTCCCACCATCAAAATGAACCAATTCCAATCAAATTTGGGTTTAAATAGGCTTCAAACCCGCATTCGCCCCTTGAGTGGTGAATTCAGATCCAATTCACCCCTCAGGTGGTGATTTAGGTCAAAATCACCCCTCGAGTGGCGAATTCAGCTAAAACCCTCCAAAATCAATCAAACTACTCCCAAAACCCTAGGAAATCAGGCAAATTTCTTCTAAAACCCTAGGAACCCTCTCAAACTTTCCTCTATTTTAATTTTCAATCAATTTCATCATGCATTGGTATCTTATCAATCATTGCATCATCAAATCACCACATTTCATTCACCTCATTGTTGATTCCTCGTTTTAAGGGGTATTCATATCCAAAGTAAGCTTTGCATGCAACCACACAACTAAAAATCCAAAAGTGCGAGTAGCACATTTGTCTACGAAAATTTTTGCTGAAGATTATCTTACGAAATAATCTCAATCTCAACTAGACATGTGTTATATCATGAGAGCTATGCGTTTCGATGGAGAAATCAATCTAAGCATTCAAGTACATCGAGTACATAACGAATGATACATTTGATGTAATCCTAGCACAACATTTGGAAAAGGATTTCTCGACCACACTGATCTGGTCACATTTGAATAATCCAAATGTCCCTTTAGCTCAAATGGTTTGACACTTGTCACCATGTTCTCATCAATCAATCAACAACAAATATTTAGATAGGCTTTTGTCCTATTCATACTTTTGGACCACGCTGATCTGGTCGTAAAAGCAAAGCAGTCAAAAGTTGCCATTCTCAAGCAACTAGTATGGCATTGAAAATGTCATACGGACTCAGCAAAATCATAGCATTGCATTCGCAATCATTCATTTCCATTCACCAACATTGTTTTTATTTCTTTCCTCTTCTTCTTTCCTTCCTCTCTTCTCTCCCTGGACATCCAGTTAATGTGTATGGTCACGCTTCGAGCGGCTACATACCTTTGATTGGATTCCATTCCCCTTCTATCCCTTTTCCTCCTACACAAACCCTTCATGTTTTTGTATTAAACTATGTTCCACATAGTATAGTACAAAAAGGGGCAAAATGTAGACACCCAAAAGTCACACGTTGTTGTCTCTACATATCCATAGGTGATTCCAGATATCCCTAGGCTATTGTAGGCTATTGTAGTCATGCGTAGTCATGCGTAGTCATGCGTAGATTGTCGTAGTTCGCCATAGCAGTGTGTAGACTTCCATATACCACTTCATCAGCTTTCAGGTCCAAAACCCTAATAAGCCTTCAAAATCACATCCCGTGCATTGGGATATCCTCCAATAGCCTATTTACATTCAATTGAGGCCCCCATGGGGTATTAGTTGACAAAAGCAATTACCAAGTCAATTCTTAAAATCTAATTTAATGTTGACTTCACTTAAGTCTCCCTTTTAGGGCAAATTTGATTAATTAAGCTTTAATCCCTAATTAACACTAATTGCACCCTCCCACATGTGTGTAAGTAGGATTAGTTAGGATATTTCCCTAATCAAACCCTAATTAGGCTTAGGACCCCCTAATCCTGATTAGACCTAATCCTTCCTCACACATGTGTGAGGATAGGATATTTTCCATTAGGAATGAGAGGTTGCCACCTTTCCTTCTTTAACCTAACTCTAGTTAGACTTCAGCCTAGGGTTAGTTTACTTAACTCCCCCCTGCACCTTGCCTTTTCCTATAAATAGTGGGTCTTAAACCCCTAATTATCTCTCTCTCCATTAATGACATAAGCACAAAAACTCTGTCGAATTCAACACTGAAGTCTGAACAGTCAGATTTTATAGCAAATAGAAGCATAGCAACAACCAAGGAGCCTCCCTACCAGAGCATTTCAGTAGAATACAACTCACAATAGGATTCACCCCTCACCCCATGAATCTGGTTCTGATTCACCCCTCGGGTGGCGATTTCAGTCTACAAAGCCCAAATCACCTCAGATTTGGCAGGTAAGCTTCCATTTACTATTCTTTAAGTGTTTAATATCATTTATTGCAACTTTCAATATGTTTTTATGTCGATTTAGTCTTCATAACCAAGGGGCCTGACCAAGGCAAGCCCCCTAATGCACTAACCCCCTTTTGTAGGTTCTTCACAGGTCAAAAGAAGAAGAACACCATCAACTACAACCCGACGGTGGATCACAAACCCACCTACATTGAGGGACGATAGAAGGCGGTATCAAGATTGTTGTGAAGTTTATTGGAGAAGACATTATGAAAGGGAAACTTGTCCCTATTGTAACCTATGTTATCTTTGAATATAAATGAAATACAACTTTCTTGTTCAACATACTTTGTGTTTATGTTGTTAGTGTAGACACCTAAAATGCGTCATGTCGAGGGTGACTACTCATATGGACATGCTACAAGACCATATGGAATATCTTGGATAGACTCCAAGATAGAGTAGTGGTTCTAACCACTCAATTTGGGCTCCTTGGCATCATCAGTCTGAACCATAGCCCAAAACTATAGTTTATAGCTAAACTATAGCTGAGGCTTATGGTTTATAGTCTAGACTGTAGTTGTGACCTACGGTCTTAACTGAAGTTTAGTTGGACTTCAATCCGAGCCAAATCAGTTGGAACGGAGATTTGATCTAGAAGAAGGTGGTTAGAGGGCAGAAACTTCCATTATGTTGTGGCTAATCCACAACACACCCCAAAATTGGGGACCCACCTTTTTGCAGGCTTGCAGAAGAAATCTCGGTGACCCAGATGCTAAAAATGAAGAAAAGAGAAAAAATGCCTAAGTGTTGAAAGTGTCGCGAAATCGCGACATGTCGCGAAATCGCGACATGTCACAAAATCGCGACCTGTCGCGCCATCGCTGCCGAAAAATGAAAAGGTGTCGCGAAATCGCGACATGTCGCTCCGTCGCGGCCAAAATAGAAAAGGTGTCGCGAAATCGCGACATGTCGCTCCGTCGCCGCCAAAACGGGAAAAGTGTCGCAGAATATCGCGACAGGTTGCTCCGTCGCGGCCAAAACAGGAAAAGTGTCGCGAAATCGCGACATGTTGCTCCGTCGCTGCCGAAATTGAAAAAACGTCGCGATATCGCGACATGTTGCTCCGTCGCTGCCAGAATGAAAAAGTGTCGCGAAATCGCGACGTGTTGCTGCAGAAGTTGTACGGATGAAAATAGCGTAGCGATTTCGCGACATGTTGCTCCGTCGCGACAGAAAGAGGAGAGAGAAAATGAAGATGAAAAAGTGTCACGAAATCGTGACATGTTGCTCCGTCGCGGCCAGAGGAGAGAGAAAGGCAAAATGGAAAGGCGTAGCGATATCGCGACGCGTCGCAAAATCGTGGGTCAAACTGGTCAAAGGGCACAAAGCGAAAAACGTCGCGATATCGCGACAGAAAGAGGTCAAAGAGCACGAAGCAAGAAAACGTCGCGATATCGCGACAGGAACCAGTCAAACAGGGCAAAAGGCCAAAATGGTCGCGAAATCGTGACAGGATCAACCAGAAAGCATAATGCGTAGAAATGGTCGCGAAATCGTGACAGAAAGCAGCAAAGGGGAATGAAGCGAAAAGGCATCGCGAAATCGTGACAGGTCGTAGTTTCGCGGCTCTGAAGCAGCGAAGTAGTACGGATGGAGGCAGCGTAGCGATTTCATGACGAAAATTGGCAAGTGTACGAAAATGGAAAATGGTAGCGAAATCGCGACAACATTGAGCGCAAAGGAGTGCAGAGTCAAAACGGTAGCAAAATCGCGATAGTTTGTAGAAAGAAGGTCCGAAAGAGAAAATGGTCGCGATTTCGTGACAAGAAGCGGCCGAAGACGTACGGATGAGGAAAGCGCGCGATATCATGACATGTCGCATTTTCGCGGCCAGGAAGGTGAACGGGCTGCATGCTATTTTTGTCACGATTCTCACAGGAAGACGTTACAGAAGGCATGAAAACATGCAGGACACGTGGCATACAGGTGTCGAAATTGTAGAAGCGTTACATGCAGCGGCAGATTTTGAGCGTTTTAGAATCGAGCATGAAGTAAAAGCATCGAAAAGGCAGGAATTTGAAAAGGTGCATTCTGGGAGATGAAACGAAGAGACGCAGGGAGAATCGGAGAGCCGCGCCAGACAGTATAAAGCCAGAAGTGCAGATTGAAGATAGGGTTGGAAATTGCTGCTTGCAGAGTTGCAGAGACAAGGGCTTCATGCCATTCTGGGCCTGCACTTGGGCAATTTCCTTCATTTGTTTTTGGATTTGTAAAACCTGGAACATTCTGTAATTGTAATTGATACATCATTTTAATGCGGAAATACAGAGTGTTGGCATTTCATTGATGAGAAAGAAGGAGTCATTTTTGCATGCATGATTCAATGTGTTATCTTTCCCTTTCAGATTTCTAGGCTTATAGGTGAAGTTGAATGCAAGTGTTCTTGGTTGCTTCATGCGAATGCCTAAATCTGAAACTACAGTAGAAACCCTAGAAACCCGCACCTGGCTTATCTGAATTGTGTGAATTTGTAGGTTCAGTAGGTTGGGTTGCATGCAGAAACCTCATTGTCTTCGGTTTTATCAATCAAGATGGCAATACTCTGGACGTAGCTTAGTTGCATATTCATTTGCATTTATTTTTATTTTTAAACCCGTATTTATTTTCTGTATTTTAATTTCAGTCATTTAAATAAATAATTGAAAACCCATCAAAGCTCAGAGTCCATTGCAAATCCAAATTAAAGTGAACTACAGTGCCCCTTGTTAACATCCACTTGCAACCCTAAGGTATTCCCTACATTTACAGTGAGCAGCATCATTGGTGTTTTAGAATCAACATAAGAGGAACCTTGGAGAAATTACTTTCTTTGCAAGCAGAGGATTTTGGGACTCAGATCCTACCGGAGAGTGTGCTTTCACAATTGGGTGAAAACACCACTCAACAGATTGGCGCTAGAAGGAGGGCACGAATCGGTTTACTTTATTTTGGTTTTCATACATGAATAATATCTTTTGATTTAATTTTGAAATATTTTCTTAAAGCTCACAAACAGCTAAACTGCAGCTTTTGCTTTCTTTTGTTGCAGGTTTTCGTTGAAATAATCGAGGGTTTCATCAGGCAGGCTGGACCCACCGCGTCGTATTGCAACCAGGTCCCAAACAACCGGGGAAACCATTTTTCATGACCTTACTGGTACTCCCAAGAGTAAAGCCAAGCAAGTCGTAAGCTCACCAGTCACAAAAGACCTATTTTCTCCAGGAACATCGAGTGGATCTACGCCCGTAATATCAGTTGCCACTAGTGTTCCTATTGTCAGTAATATTTCTACTGCTATTGTAGGTTTGTCTTCATCAATTTTGAGTCAAATGGCTCAAGCTCCAACAACTCCTTGGTATGGAGCTAATAATACTCCTTTGAACATTGTTGGGGATATCCATGAAATCCCCAAGAACATTGAAATATTTCTGCCTAAATACAAGCCAGATGGCCTAAGAACAGTAGAAGAACATATCCAAGCCTATAGGGATGTTTTAATTAGGCTGCAAGTTCAATATGAAGATGTGGCCTTCAGACTTTTCCCCATGAGCTTAGATCCAATAGCATATGAATGGTATATATGCTTGCCAACTGGTTCAATCACCTCTTGGACACAAATGGAAAATGCCTTTGTCAATCAATTTAGGTCACCCTTAGATCCCGCAACTATTTACAATCAGTTTATTACATGCAAAAGGGGCCAAGGGGAACCGATCATAATGTTTAATCAGAGATTCCAAAAGTGCTATAATAGAGCAATTAGGCACTTTGCCATCGATCCCGTAGTGGCTTTGCAGATATATTTTGGGGCATTGGACCCCATGACAGCCATGTTTGCGAGACGTAATCCTCAAGTCACCACGCTGGCTTTAGCCTATAACGAAGCCATGACTATCGAGCAACAAATGACACCACAGGGCTACGGGTTTACCTGCATGCCCGTGATGGGACAATATGTTCCATATGGTCAAGCTCCCCAGGCAAATCAACTCATGGCACCACAAATGCCAAGCATGAACGCCTTCCCATATCAGCAACCGTATCCACCAAAGACCCGCGTATGCACCCATTCCAATCCAACCAATCACATCCATTCCACCTGTCCCTGCATTTTTGTAGAACAGTCAATCAACTATGCAAGGAACTAGCCAAGTCAATCCTCAAGCCATAGTTCCTTTTCCAAATCCAACCCCGATTCAAAGTGTCAATCCATACGGGAATCAAATTCCTCATAACCCGACCCAAATGTTGAATCAAGACCCCATCAATTATGCGAATCCAACGGGGGTTAACAACAATGTGATTCCACCGAAGGAGATTTATTCAGAAGTCGAAGAGCTCAAGAAATTAGTTCATAAACTGAGCAATGACAGGGTTCAACAACAGAAGTATGAGTCCCATGCCCCTCACCCAAATCAAAATTTTAACAATAGAGGGAGGCACTCGAACACCAAGCCAAACAATGGGGGAGTACCCGCTCCCATTGCTAATCAATTAGATACTTCGCAGGACCTAGCCAATCCAATTCTCTTTTGAATCTTTCAGATTTGGCGTGGGAAAGGGGGTGCAGGTTGCACAACACGAAAGAACACAATGAGAGGAATTGTCCTGAAATTGCGAGATACACTCATTGTCTTCAGGCACAAGTTGATGATTTGGAACTGGTATCAAATGAGGATCCATCACAACATCAAGATGATAATATTATGGTGATGGAAACTGTATATCATCAAGAAGGTGAGAGTGAGGAAGAAGAAGACAAAATTTTGGAACAGGAGGTGCAAGCTTTTCGAGATTTTAGGAAGGGGAATCATGGATACCATTTGAGAAGTAAATCTAAAACCCCTAAAACTTCATCAACACCTCCAAACAACTCTATTCTTCCTCCCGATACTAAGGCAAATAATAATCCTCCCCTCCACTCAGAAGAGAAATGTCTAATGATGTGCAAAAGATAGTCAAATTCGAAAAGCCAAACTATGACATAGTGGAGGATCTAAAGAAGTCCAAATCTAGCCTTTCGTTCTTGGACGCAGCTAGATTGCCAGGCCAAAAGGAGGCATTGATAAAAGCGTTGAACTCACCTGATCAAACGTGGAAAGGAAAAGGAGTTGAATCCCATCTCATTTTGCGAAAGGAGAGAAGGGATGTCCCGCCATTCTTACTGACTCTGAGAATTGCGGGTAAGAATTTGCATAACTGGTTTGGTGGACACAGAGCCACGAGCAACCTCATGCCTCGCAGAAATATGTAAGATGCTAGGCCTGCAACCTGTTTCATCCAAATGTACAAGTCTCGCAACCGGACAGATCAGAGGTAAATGTAGTGGGGACTCTATATGATGTCAAGATTCAATTGAATTCTCGAACCCGTGGTTCAAGCAGGTTGTGGACATTCTGGTGGTTAATATCCCAAGTAGGTATGGAATGTTACTTGCGAGGGATTGGATGAAAACTCTGAATGGCTATTTTTCAACAGACTGCTCACATATGTGGCTACCATGGAAGGGAATTGCAAACCAAATCAGAGTGGAAAATGAACCGAGGCTTAAGGATATTATAACATATTTTAACAAGCCGAATGAAGTTCAATTTTCTGAGCCAAAACTAGGAGTTTATGCACTTGATGTTGAGGAAGCAGCTGAAGAGCCTAAGGAGGAGGCACATCTTGGTAGCTCTTCTGATGAAAATGATTTCACGTGGTTGCTCAGGTTCGATGGATCAAAATCTAGACAGGGAGCAGGAGCTGGAGTCGAGCTCACTGGCCCCGGAGGTAAACCATTATTAGTTGCTACAGATTGCAATTTCCTTGCACGAACAATGTGGCAGAATACGAAGCATTGATCTTTGGTTTACGTCTAGCATTGAGCAAACATGTTAAATGCTTGAAGGTTTTGGGAGATTCTGAGTTGGTAGTCAAGCAAATCAAAGGACAATATACATGCCGCGATAGAAGACTGAGCCTTTATAGAACTAGGGTTATGGACCTCATTGAGGAATTCGACGCATTCAATATAGCCCTTATTTCCAGGAAAGGAAATCGAATAGCAGACTCTCTTGCAGTCGCCGCGGGCATGTTAAACCCGGTTGATATAAAAAGATGTAAAAAGTTTTCTATTGAACTGGTTCCTTGTCCATCAATACCCGATAATGTAAAGAATTTCCAGGTTTTTGAAAGTGACAGACATATTTTCAAATTTGTCACGAACTCGGGTATTTTTGAAAATCAGGTGATTGATGAGGAGCAAAGGTGGCAGGATGAAACAAAAAATGAAATTGAAACTGCGTATCAATCCAACAAAATTCCTAAAGACGTGGTTTCATTGGAAAAGATGTTCGACATGGGATGCAAGACCAAGAAAGGAAAAAGAGTCCCACTCCCTAAAGATGCATGTGATTCAATTAATCTAGGGAGTGCAGATAATCCAAAGGAGGTGTACATAGCAAAGGCATGTACAGAGGAAGAAAGGAGCAATATAATGCAGGCATTGAAACATTACATAGATTGTATTGCTTGGAACTACAATGAGCTGAAGACATACAACCAAAACATTATCACACATACCATCCCTTTGAAGCCAGACTCCAAGCCTTTTAGGCAAAGACAACGAGTTGTTAACCCGCTATTGGAGCCTTTGATCGAAAAGGAGGTTAAAATATTATTGGAAGCGAAAATCATTTTTCCCGTTAGGCACTCAACCCGGGTGGCTAACCTCGTTCCAGAGAGAAAAAAGAGTGGAGAGATTAGGTCGTGCATAGATTTTCGAAATCTTAATAAAGCCTCTCAAAAAGATAATTATCCACTGCCATCAATCGATGAAATTCTACAAATGGTAAATGGATCTGAAATGATGTCCTTTCTCGATGGGTATTCTGGGTACAACCAGATTCTTATACATCCAGATGACAGGATGAAAACAACCTTCACTACCAAGTGGGGGACATTTGCATATAAGAGAATGTCGTTCGGACTATTAAATGCTGGTGCAACTTTTCAACGCGCCATGGATTATGCATTCAAGGGGCTCATAGGCAAATGCATCATCGTGTATGTGGATGATATCCCAGTTTTCTCGAAGAAGAGAGAGGACCATGTCAAAGATTTAAAGAAAGTGCTTCAAAGATGCAGAGAACATGGAATTTCCTTAAATCCCAAAAAGTGCATTTTTGGAGTAATAGAAGGAAAGTTGCTGGGTCACATTATTTCAAAAGAGGGCATATCCATCGACCCAGAAAGGATACAAGCTATCCAAAACCTACCTCTCCCGAGTAGTAAAAAAGAATTGAGATCTTTCTTTGGGCAGGTTAATTTTGTGAGGAAGTTTATCTCTAGCTTTGCTGAGATAGCCAAACCTCTCGAACAAGATGCTCAAGAAAGATGTGGATGTAAAATGGAACGAGGAAAGTAGAGTGGCCTTCCGTAACATCAAAGATGCCATTTCCGGAGCCCCTGTCCTTATAAGCCCAGACTACTCCAAGCCTTTCTATATTTATGCTTTTGCATTAAAACACTCCTTCGCGAGTGTCTTAACCCAAAAAGGCGAGGATAGTGCCCAAAAACCCATAGCATTTTTAAGTGCCCCCCTGAAAGATGCTCAATTAAGGTATTCGATCCTTGATAAGCAAATGTACGCACTTTTTAAAACGGTGAAAAAATTTAGGCACTACATTGTACACAACAGAGTTATTGCCATCGTGCCCGACTCTGCTGTCAAGACGATGTTTTTACAAAATGAACTAGGTGAGAAGAGAGGAAAATGGATTTCCACCATCCAAGAATTTGATCTCGAAATCCAACCTATGAAACTAGTTCGAGGACAGGGACTGGCGAAGGCGATCGCAGAAAATAATCCGCAAATAACGATGCCAATGCTCGAATACAGTAATACATTGCTAAGGATGACCGGTATGTTGATATTGTGCAATTTTTATTGACTGGTAAGTGTCCTTCTAATCTGAATTCAACACAGAGAAGAGCTTTAAGGCTTAAGTCTATCAATTATCTGATGAAATCTGGTGTGCTTTACAGGAAGAATCATGAAGGTATCTACCTGAGGTGCTTGAACAAAGAAGAAGCCGCCAGGGTGTTGCAGGAATTTCACGGGAAACATGGAACTGGTCACGGTGCAGCAAATGCTACAGCGCATCAAATCCTGAGAGCAGGATACTACTGGCCGCATATTTTCAAAGATGCACATGCCCATGTACGATCTTGTCATATCTGTCAAGTGGCTGCCAATAGAGAGAGAAATGCAGCCATGCCCCTACAACCTGTAGTTGAAATGAGACCATTTGCACAGTGGGGACTAGATTTCATCGGGGTTATTAACCCAAATTCTTCTGATTCTCATAAATTCATATTGACAACTACAGATTACTGTACAAGGTGGACATAAGCGATTCCTACTAAACATGCCACCACAGACGTTGTAATTAAATTCCTTGAGGACCATATTATAACAAGATTTGGAATGCCCAATTCTATTGTCAGTGACAATGGTAAAGCGTTTATTTCTACGCAATTTGCAGATTGGGCATATGATAACAAAGTGAGCTTAAAGTTTGCATCCAATTATTATCCTCAAGGAAATGGGTTGGCCGAATCTTCAAATAAGAATTTGTTGAATACCATTAAGAAGTTGCTGGAAAAGAACCCTCGGGACTGGCACAGCCAATTGAAGTTTGCCCTTTGGGCAGATAGGACCAGAGTGAAAGAGTCCATAGGGAATACTCCCTATCATTTGGTCTATGGGCAAGACCCAATATTTCTCGCAAATTTGAAGTTGCAGACCTTACATTTCATACAAGAGTACTTGGGGACAGATGATCAAGTTGAAGCCAGGTCAAGTCATTTGCTGCACCTTGATGAAAAGAGAGAAGAGGCCATGAATCACATGAATAAACACCAGGAAGTTATCAAAAGATGGTTTGACAGAAGGGCCAAAGTTAAATCATTCAGAATTTCAGATTTGGTATTACTATGGGACAAAAGACATGAGGAAAAAGGGAATCATCAAAAGTTTGATTGTCTTTGGTTAGGCCCATATCAGATTTCAGAGATTCTTGGGAAGAATACCTTCAGGCTAAAAACTTTAGAAGGGAGAGATTTTATGCTACCGGTTAATGGGCAGATTTTAAAGCATTATTTTAGCCCTTAGGTTGTGAGATTTTTTGATATTATTCTTTCGGTTTTGGTGGGAGTTTTCAGTTTTTTGTTTTTATTGTTTAGGATTGTTAGTTTAGCTAGGATTTTGGTTGTGGATTTGATTTCAATTGACATGTTTTGTTTATTCTGATAAAAATAAAAATAAAAATTAAAAAATAATAATAATAATAATAATAATAATAATAAAAATGAGATGTCAACTTATGCTTAAGGTTAGGAGAATATGAAATATTGGAATTATCCTGTAAAAGCTCCACAAGTACCACAAGCATCTTAAGTTGTATTGTTTGATTTTGTGATGCATGAAAGAGTCAGTTTTGCATGACAAATCATTTTCATTTGCAATTCAAGAGATAATGCATTCATGTTCCATCTCACCTTACATACATTTCATCTTAGTTGCATATGCATCTTAAGTACATGTCATTAAAGTATGTCAAATCCTCTTAGGGTTGTGTTATAACATAAATGTAAGTAAATCCTAAGGTTGGAAACTGAGTCTTGAGATATCTAGAATCAAGCACGTCTCATTCATTAAAAAGGATCTTGAGCAAAATGATCAAAACCTAACTTGGAAGAAAAGGTTGGGCGAAAGAAGTTTTTCATGTCTATCCTATTATGCAACATGATCCTTAAAACAATGGTTTTGACCACTTCCATAGAGCCTAAAGCCTAAAATCATAGTAGTAAGGATAGGGTTAAATCCTCATCGAACTTAGGTTGAGGATCCAATTCCCCAAAACTTTGATTTGACCTACATGGAGTAGTAAGGATAAGGCATAAATTCTCATCTCGCTTAGGTTGAGAATCTGATTCCCCAAAGCTCTTATGTCTCATTTCATAGTAAATCTTGGATTGTAAGGATCGTACTATTTGTCCTCTGCAAAGGATGGGTAGTCATCCCCAAGGTCTAAGCAACAAAATTAATATTTTCCATCTACATCTAAATCTTGGATTGTAAGGATCGTACTACTTGTCCTCTGCAAAGGATGGGTAGTCATCCCCAAGGTCTAAGCAACAAAATTAATGTTTTTCATCTAAAGTTTGGATTGCAAGGATCGTACTACATGTCCCTAGCCAGGATGGGTAGTCATCCCCAAGGTCCAAGAAGTAAAAAAATAAATTTTTCCCATCTCATATTTATATTGGATTGTAAGGATTGTACTACTTGTCCTCTGCAAAGGATGGGTAGTCATCCCCAAGGTCCAAAGAAATGAGGATAAGTTTTGGATTGTGGGGTTAGATATGCCCATGCATGGCATCATGTCTTGCCTCAAAAACAAGACCACTGATTGTCTAGAGGGTTAGACTAGCATGACCATTTCTTCCATAATTGGTTTAATTATTTTGCTTAAAGTGAGGTAATGAACTCTAAATCAGAATAGTAAGGATAGGGTTAAACTCTCATCTCGGTTGGTTGGGAGTCTGATTCCCCAAAGTTCTGATTTCACATTCACTTGCACATGGGTTCCAGATAGTAGGGACTCATAACCAACTTTGGGATACAATAAGGTAATGAATTAGTAGATCCTAAGAGGGTTTGGCAATCTTGAATGATTGTGCATAATACCAGAAGAGTGACCATGCCTTTTTATGAAAGCAAAATATCCTAGCACATTCATTAGGGTACACAAATCATTCACCATCTCACATATGCATTCATGCAAAACTGATAATGGAGTGTGGATCAATTTCAAACGATAGGGAAAGAAATTCATTGCACACACTGAGCTAATACTTGATGATTCTGATGATTCATATACTTTTGATCTTTGGGCATTTGTTATATTGCTTATGTGCTAACACATGTTTTCGAGTTTGTGATATGTTTCAGGTTGGGTTCTTACTAAAAATGCTCAAGAGCATTTTACAGCAGAGTCGCCATTTGTTGTGGCTAATCCACAACACACCCCAAAATTGGGGACCCACCTTTTTGCAGGCTTGCGGAAGAAATCTCGGTGACCCAGATGCTAAAAATGAAGAAAAGGAAAAAAATGCCTAAGTGTTGAAAGTGTCGCGAAATCGCGACATGTCACGAAATCGCGACACGTCACACCATCGCTGCCAAAAAATAGAAAGTGTCACGAAATCATGACAGGTTGCTCCGTCGCGGCCAAAACAGGAAAAGTGTCACGAAATCGCGACATGTTGCTCCGTCGCGCCAAATTGAAAAACGTCGCGATATCGCGACATGTTGCTCCGTCGCCGCGTAATGAAAAGTGTCACGAAATCGCGACGTGTTGGCGAAGTGGTACGGATGAAAATAGCGTAGCGATTTCGCGACATGTTGCTCCGTCACGGCAAAAAGAGGAGAGAGAAAATGAAAACGAAAAGTGTCACGAAATCGTGACATGTTGCTCTGTTGCGGCCCAGGGAGGAGAGAGAAAGGCAAAATGGAAAGGCGTAGCGATATCGCGACGCGTCGCAAAATCGTGGGTCAAACCGGTCAAAGGGCACAAAGCGAAAAACGTCGCGATATCGCGACAGAAAGAGGTCAAAGAGCACGAAGCAAGAAAACGTCGCGATATCGCGACAGGAACCAGTCAAACAGGGCAAAAGCCAAAATGGTCGAAATCGTGACAGGATCAACCAGAAAGCATAATGCGTAGAAATGGTCATGAAATCACGACAGAAAGAAGCAAAGGGGAATGAAGCGAAAAGGCGTCGCGAAATCGTGACAGTCGCGGCTCCGAAGCAGCGAAGTAGTACGGATGGAGGCAGCGTAGCGATTTCACGACGAAAAATTGGCAAGTGTACGAAAATGGAAAATGGTAGCGAAATCACGACAGCATTGAGCGCAAAGGAGTGCAGAGTCAAAACGGTAGCGAAATCGTGACGGGGAAAAGAAGGTCCGAAAGAGAAAATGGTCACGATTTCACGACAAGAAGCGGCCGAAGACGTACGGACGAGGAAAGCGTCGCGATATCGTGACATGTCGCGATTTCGCGACATGTCGCGTTTTCGCGGCCAGGAAGGTGAACAGGCTGCATGCTATTTTTGTCACGATTCTCACAGGAAGACGTTACAGAAGGCATGGAAAACGTAGGACACGTGGCATACAGGTGTCGAAATTGCAGAAGCGTTACATGCAGCGGCAGATTTTGAGCGTTTCAGAATCGAGCATGAAGTAAAAGCATCGAAAAGGCAAGAATTTGAAAAGGCGCATTCTGGGAGATGAAACGAAGAGACGCAGGGAGAATCGAAGAGCCGCGCCAGACAGTATAAAGCCAGAAGTGCAGATTGAAGATAGGGTTGGAAATTGCTGCTTGCAGAGTTGCAGAGACAAGGGCTTCATGCCATTCTGGGCCTGCACTTGGGCAATTTCCTTCATTTGTTCTGGATTTGTAAAACCTGGAACATTCTGTAATTGTAATTGATACATCATTTTAATGCAGAAATACAGTGTTGGCATTTCATTGATGAGAAATAAGGAGTCATTTTTGCATACATGATTCAATGTGTTATCTTTCCCTTTCGGATTTCTAGGCTTATAGGTGAAGTTGAATGCAAGTGTTCTTGGTTGCTTCATGCGAATGCCTAAATCTGAAACTACAGTAGAAACCCTAGAAACCCGCACCGGCTTATCCGAATTGTGCGAATTTGCAGGTTCGAGAGGTTGGGTTGCATGCATAAACCTCATTGTCTTCGGTTTTATCAATCAAGATGGCAATACTCTGGATGTAGCTTAGTTGCATATTCATTTGCATTTATTTTTATTTTTAAACCCGTATTTATTTTCTGTATTTTAATTTCAGTCATTTAAATAAATAATTGAAAACCCATCAAAGCTCAGAGTCCATTGCAAATCCAAATTAAAGTGAACTACAGTGCCCCTTGTTAACATCCACTTGCAACCCTAAGGTATTCCCTGCATTTACAGTGAGCAGCATCATTGGTGTTTTAGAATCAACATAAGAGGAACCTTGGAGAAATTACTTTCTTTGCAAGCAGAGGATTTTGGGACTCAGATCCTACCGGAGAGTGTGCTTTCACAATTGGGTGAAAACACCACTCAACACATTCCAACAATCCTAACCACCCCTTATTGATCTTGGCTTCTCCATGAAGCCACCCCTAGACCTTGGGTAGTCCTATAAGTACCCCTCAAAATTAGGGCAAACTATTAGAGAGAGCATTGGAGATTTGAGCAGTGGAGCCCTGTTGAATTGTACACTCAATCGAGTATACTAAGAGAGAGCTATTGCACTTATCCCCTATCTACTTGCCAATATTCATGATGAATTGCATTATGGATGCCCCAGGAGTCTAGGAGAACCAATAAATGCAAATTCGGGAAAACTAAGACCCATCACAGTGATTCAACTACTAAACCTGTCAGAAGGACACTGAAGGTGACCCTTGCACATCAATTGGACAAGGAGGTCAAGACCACTGCCCTTGGAATTGAGGGCAAGCCTATTAGAGTGCTAACTATGGCTTTCAGCCACGGTTTACAGTGCAAACCACTCACCAGAGCTGCAGTTTGTATTAGAGGTATCACCATCTTCCTCTTTTCTTTTTTGTCCGGTTAATTAGCTTAGATTAGCTATTTTCATGTTTTAAATATAGTTTAGCAGACTTCTGATCGATAAAATTAGGTTAGTTTAAGTTCTTCATGTTATGCTTCAATTAGGACATTAATGAGTTCTTTATGCACTCTCATGCCTTAATTTACCCATTTGATCCATGCATAGTGTAGATGTTGTCTTTCTTTACGCTATTATATGAATCTTGATGCAATTAACATATATTAGAAGCACTTTTTATTTTTTCTTGATTATGCATGTTTAATGGTGTCATTATGCAATTTTCCTAAAAGATCCTCATCATGAGAGGCTGCCTATATTTTTGACACTTCTATGGTGTTTCTTGACCGCAGGGAATAGTTTCAAAGGAGTACCAACTATCAAGTTCCTTCCCCATCATGAAGAAGATGGCATCTCCACCCTAGAGCAGTTTGTGACCAAGTGAATAGCATTATTAGTGTGCCTACCCTATTGAGGGCTTTGGCATTGTATTAATCATATTGTCATTTGGGTGACCCTAAGAGGGGCATAATTGTAACCAAGATTCTTTATAAATATTAATACAAGGAAATCAATTTTGTTGAATCTATGTAATTGTGTCAATTTATGCTTTGAATGAATGAATATGACATAATACAGTAGATGGATGCACAATTTTTGGTTGGGTCAGAAGGTGATCACAATGGAACCCCGCATTTATAGGATTTGACTATGTTTTTTTTTTTTTTTGCACTTGCAAGTATAGACCGTAGCTATCAGCTATGGGCCAACAACTAAACCACAGGTACAAAGTGTTGTTTACAGTCAAAACCCCAAATTAGACCTGTGATGTCCTACTGACAACACAGATAGTTAGATTCAAAATATCAGCCAATGTAGGACCTGAGGTAGGTCCTATTTTCAACCCTCTGTTACTTTTTTGCTCTCTATGTTTTCATAGTAAGTTTAATTCGAATGCAAATTAGAAAAAGAACTAAGAAAAGGGTAAATCAATCATCCTAGTTTACTTTCATGTTTTGCTTCCAATAGAAATGTGTTGCTGGGAACATCAGACCTTTGATTGCAGTCCGCCCTAGGCTACAATATGCTTGACAGATATGTGTGGATGGTTTGCATGTGTGAGGCTCAATTAGTGGCCAATTAGCATTGTAATGTGTATAGTCTTAAAGAGCATCTAGAATAGCTTGCATTTTTTGAATTTGAAACGTTCTTTCATTTGTATAACATTTAGAAAATGAGCATGTATGCTATATGATGCATTTCTTTTATGTACATTAAAAGGAACCACACACACCACTTGGCACTTAAACGCTAGTGAGTTGGACTTGACATCCAACCACTAGTAAGGTTCAACGACGGTGGGCGTAACTTCCATTCATTGTCCCAAATCCCACGAACCTTTTGGATACTAGACCAATACCGAATCAGTGAACCTTTTGTACCTTGGAAAATTTACATGTATTCTCTTCGGAGGGTATAACGGTGACTGGGGGAAAATGGGTGAGGATTTGGGAGGACCTGTGCTCCCTGAACGTGTGTGGGCTTCATTACGATACATTATAGATTGGATTACGTGACTTGGAGTTCATAGACAAGTTGTCGAGCTATGAGCGTACAGGTGAAACCCTTTAAACTGAGAATAAAATCCAAAAAGTTTTGCAAAACACGATAAGAGTTTCTACACTGATACAACAAATATTCAAAACACATCAAACAGTTTAGGGCTCAAATTTTAAAATGTAAATGAGATAATCACATTGTTTACTTTGTATTCTTCTTTATTGCTTAATTCATCAAGATAAGGCCCTCCTTGAGGCCACAATTTTTAGTAAGAGAGCAAACCTCTCGAGTCTTGTTTAGTCGGTTCATCATGATGACTAGGCATGATGGAGCTCAATCACAAGCTAATGAGTCAAAGAATTCATGGAGGTACTTTGAATGCTCCTGATGTTCTCCTGAGGATCTTTCAAATCTCGTATGCCTCCTTTCTAGGTGTTATGCTTGTCATGAACCTGAGGATCCAATCCTCCTAGCATGACCTTCTAAGAGTCATCGTGAGCTCCCTTCATCACGTAGGGGGTTCACCCACACATATCATGGGGTTTCTTCACATATGGTGAGAAACCAAGTCATTAGGTCTCTGTTGGGTGAGATAGAGAGTCATGGATCATACTCCATGAGTCAGTCCTATAGGAAATATGAGTCTCATGCAGCCCATGAGAGGCGACTACTCCAAGACCAATTGGAGGAGGTGTGCCATCAGCGTAAGTGCCTAGAGCATGATTCCACAAAGAGAAAACAAGCACATCAACAAAGGTTGTATGAACTTCAACAGTGTGAAGAGAGGATTTACCAATAGAAAGTACGTAAATAATAATCATGTGAGGTAATTCCTGAAAATAAGCTCATACCTAGAGTGTTAAGGCAACAAGTCAACGTGACACACCTAATGCATCATCAAGAGTTGCAACTTAAGTAAGTAGATAGCCACTCGTCTAGGTAGATACACACACCTAGGGTTATCGAAGAGCCACAAAAAGAGACATCTAGGGATCCCATACGTAAGAATGGGGTCGAGAGTAGTCAAGTCTGACAGGTGAGCAGTTTCAATGCTTGAAAGTCATCACAATCCTTGGGGCATATACAGTCTATTCCACCATATAAGGAACATGTTATTACTTTCCATAAATAGGAAGTCAAACCTATCCTTGTCAGGGAATATGATCCTCCATTGCATATCATAGCGAGGATACAATAGATTACGTATAAGCGAGTGTTGGTGGATATAGGATATTCAATTAATATCATTACCACCTCAGCATTCAAACATCTCAAAATTCCATCGTCCCACATCAAGGAAAAAACTTCATATTGCAAGCCTTCAACGATGTGGAATCCCCTATAGTAGGCACAATAGTCCTCCCCATCGAGGTGGGACAAAATATTATTCCTACATTGTGCTATATTTTAGAGGGGTCAAGACAGTATAATCTACTGCTTGGAAGACCATGGATAAGATCCATGGAGTGCATACCATCAATAGTGCATCAATGCATTAAGTACACCCATGGAGGTAAAGTTCATGTAGTTGAGGCGGACCTAGATCCCTTCAAGTATTATAAGCCTGAGGATAATCCGTCGAAACCTAGTGAGGTGCCTATGCATCTGCAAGCTAAATTGGATGAGTCTATCCAAAGTGTGGACATAGCCTCACAGACTGTGGTGGGGTTACCATCCTCACCACTGTCACCAGTGGAATCACCTACAACCCCTGTACTCTCAAAACTGCTTAGAAGAGAAGTATTAATGAATGCCCTTACAAATTTTCTCACAGCCACTTCGTAGGTATAATTAGAGGATCTTCACACTCCTATCAAGGAGGAAGAACCTAGCATGTTCATGGATGCACCCGAGTGTATCACACCCTCTTCATCCAACATGTCACCAGATAGTTCTTATGAGGACTATGGTGAATATGAAGAGCCTATAGAGGCCAGCATGGTTATTTTGCCCACCATGGATTCCATTAAGGATCTAGGTCAATTTTTCATAGAGTCTCCACCTAAGGATCCTATCCCAAAGACATTGTAAGAGCATGAAGAAGGTTTAGTTGTCATGACTAAAATAGAATAGCCTCAGCATGTTGATGAATTACCTACAATGCATGAATTTGTAGAGTTTTCTCACAAGTTTATGGGAATGGTCGACATTAGGCCAAAATTTCAATTGATTCTTAATCACGTAGAGCAGGATATGGGGCAATCAAGTGGTGTTTTCACATTTCTAAGGCTAGAAATTTTGAAATTGGTCACTCCTAACTCATTTCTCATGGCACCATCTCAAGAGCACAAACAAGTAGGTTCCCCACATCAAATTGGGGGTACCAAAACTGACACAGTTCAACACAACGAAGTGAAGCAACAACTTGAGTTGATTCGTATGAAGGAATATGTGGACAACACCGACGAAGTGTTTCATCAAGAAGCTTCCACATCAACTCAAGTGAAGTAAATAGGTGATTTACAATTACCTAATGGATCCATAGCATCCACTTTTCTATTTTCTTCAAATGACAAAGGTATTTTGAATCAGTTATTGACAATACACATGAATTCTTTGTCAATATTATGATCCATTTTAAGCCATCTGTAATGGATGGAGCATCGAATGGACGAGCAAGATAAGGCGTTGCATTTAATCAAGAACCATATTGAAAATTTGGAATTACAAAAGCAACCCTTGCCTGAGGCCGAATCGCTCCCTATGCAAGTACAAGAAAAGCCTCAACGAAATTAAAAGCCCATACGGCCAACCCCACCATTGGATTCTCAAAGCAAACCAATGCGGGGCAAGAGCCCAAAATAGTCGTAGCATAGTTGGAATTCATTACAAGAGTATATTTCTGATATCTTTTAGAAGCTGCAGAGGCTAAGGCCATCACGTCACCTAATGTCATCCCTATAAACCCAAATAGAGTTAAACCCACGGGTTACAGGGAGCATCACTACTATATTTATCACCGAATAGAGGGTCATGGCATTCGATATTGTCATGATTTTAAGAGTGTGGTACAAAATTTGATAGATAAGGGGGTTTATCATTTATACAGTTCTCTTAGAGTGCCCCAACATGTCAAATTGGAGGTCACACCTCCTCAAGACAGACCTCAGAGTCGTCAGTCACCTCGTAAGTCCAATAGGTCAGTGCAACGAGTAGTTTCATTTTAGATGACTACTCTAACTTTGTTTCAAAATTTACATGAGGCACAGGCATTCATATTTTCCGAAGTCAAGTATGGGGTATTCAAGACTGGATCACCTGATAGGGGTCCCTTTTGTGTGTATCATTGAGTGTATGGACACAACATTTAGAGTTGTCAGTCATTTAATAGGGTCATCAAATACCTAGTAGAACAGGACGAGATCCATGAGGATGGTTCTCTCGTTCACCCGTGCCAAAGCATAGGCACACTGGTGAAGTTCGATCTTCAGTAAATAGCATGCCAAAGCATAGGCACACTGGTGAAGTTAATTTATATCACTCTCCCTAAAAAAGCTAATTATTTTTTAGTAAATAGCATGCACGTTGGAGGTCTTCAAGGTAGCATACCTTTCCCACTAGCCATGCCACATTTGATAAGGAGACACGAGGAAATTAGAGGTATTGCACCTCCCTCATTGTTGTCGAATGACACACTCATTGTGGGGATATAGAGCATCCTGCCCTTGCCAAAAGGCTCCAAGGGTTCCTGAAAACCACTTGGTCAAGTCACTTAGAGGCTCCGAGAGTTTGTTTAAAGCTGCTCGATAATCCCAAAAGGCTCCAAGGGTTCCTAAAATCGCTTAGTCGTATCAGTTAAAAGCTGCAAGGATTTGCTTATAATCATTTGATCATCCTAAAAGGCTCCAAAGGCATATGTAAGCCCTTCGGTCAAATTCAAAAGGCACCAAGAGTTTCTAAAAAACTTCTTGGTCAACCCCAAAGGCTCCAAGGATTCTCAGAATCACTTGGTCATCCCAAAATGCCCCAAAGGTACCCATAATTCCTTTGGTCAATCCTAAAATATCTAAGGATTCTTAAAAATTGCTTGGTCAATATAAAGGATCTAGATGCATGTACTCACCATTTGGTCAGATATAAGGCTCAAAACCCATAAAAATTATAAAATCAATAACATAAAAAAAAATTGGTAAAGCATACAATTCAAAAACATTTTTATTTGCATTTGAATTTTACATTCACACATGCATTCGTTGCATTATTGCATTGCATATAGGCATTCGTTATTTGTTGCATTCTGTAGTAGGAGGGATTATGTTTGTCAGTCTTAAAAAAACACCACGTTTGTGTTTAAATCATGCATCTCTGCATTTACCATAATCCATCATTCATATGAGTAATTGTGTTTTTCAACACAACCTGTAATGTTGCTATGGAGATATACTAGGGTTTTCAGTAATTCAGTCATACCTAGTGGTCTTATCAAGAGTTGGTAGAAAGCTTTATTTTCTTTTAGCTAATGTTTAGTTAGTATAGTTCTTAGCACATCAGAAGCCTATCACTAATCAACAAATTTAAACAATCCTAACAAGGACTAGGGGAAGATGAAAGCCGTGAAGCAGGACCGGGTATCCTGAAGTGAAAATAGTTATTCTTTCTTATCCCTCTATGTGAACGGTATGGGAAATGTTAGTAGTTAGCAAAAGGACAGGTTAGTTCCCTATTCAGAATCCCTTACGATAAAATTAGCAATATCCCATAGTGATATCCCACATTAATCCTCATGATTGATACCTTAGATCGATATCATAGATCGACTTCCCAGATTGATATCCTATATTGATATCATAAGATCGATATTCTTAATCGATATACCAAAAATAGTTTTCCCAAGTAAATCCCCACAAAGGAAATTTTTTGAAGAAAATTATCAAATGTAAATGCCAAAAAGTGAATATCGAGTGAAGATCAGAAAACAGGCTTAAATCAAAGTTCAAAGTGAAGATCAAATGAAGATCATAAATCAAATTTCGAGCAAAGATCAAATGAAGATCTAAAATCTAGCTCGAAGAGAGATCAAATGAAGATCCAAAGACAATTCAGAATGAAGATGGAATCTACTCCCTTGCTTCACTATATATGAGCAAGTATCCTAAAAATTGAAGGATAGAAAGTAATGAGCCTGAATCCCTGGAATTGTCGGCACTACTATACCTTACGCATGACGATATGTATGATGCATTAGCACCTCGCTTATGAACAAGACCAATGTTTGAATGTGGAAGATCTAGCTTTAGGTGTCCTACATTGCTTAGTGTCTTAGTCCAACTAAAATCTAAACTTGATATTGGATAAGACATTTGTGGAACCCCTATCTTAGCAATGGGCTGAAAGAATCCTTCCTGACATCGAGGAACACTTGTGTCTTATCTTAAAATAATCATTTGCACACATATGGATAATGAACAATTATGGCCTATCCTAGCAAAAGCCTTTTATCTCAAAAGTCTAGTGTGGTTAGTATGCAACTTTTGATAAGTCTATTAGGGTGTTTGAGTCTCATGGAAAACCTCAAAAATTTATCCCATAGCAACAAAATGTCAAAAATCGCAACCATATAAATCATCAAATTGCAAAGTATCGAATCCATGATACATTATTATATAAAGCACAATCAACATATAGGATAGATACCAGATGGATATTAGAAATAATATTTAGACGGCCACTAACTATATCGTGCATATTTTTAAAATTTTGCAAAATAAAATCGAATGACACATTATATCATTCGCATCATAGCACTGCTACCATTGCATTTCATATACGGGTGATTAATTGATTAAATTCTTATCTTAAGTATTTTCAACTACATTCATGATTTTTATACATTATGTGGTGTCATCCATTAGATTGATAAACATATATGCATTTATTCCTTATGTTTTAAGTGATTAAAGCATATAGGTTCATTTACATTAGATTAGCATCGTGTAAATAAATCATTACATACATTAATGCATACAATAAAAAAATATCAAATATGCATTAAGAAAAAAACATTGCATCCATATGCATCTAGATCACTGCATATAATCATCATCATAAATCAAATAGCTATCTAGTGCATGTCATCCATACATCACATCATATAGCATCAACATAACATAAGCATTGAATCCGTGTGCATCACATAAACATAAAATCAAAAAATAAACGAGTACACAATAATGAGCCATAAAATGATCAGTCATATCATATATATAAATATGTGTCTCAGAGTACATCGGGAGTACAAAAATTCCTATAGGCTAACAACTGTGTAGGTCCTTGACCTTACACACAAAAAATGGTATAATACATATGTCAAAAATGTGTACTACGGAGGGCCTGCACCCCTAGCTTGTGAATCACCGCCTGTATCCATGTGGCTCCTATGAGAGCTGGCTCCATGTGTACTGGAATATCGATGAGTCCACTCAGTCCTATGAGTCCGGTGGCTGGAACTCACTGAGGACTACCCTGTAGTCCTGGTCCTAGTCCTCTATGACCCCGTATCCTGCCTATCCTCTAGAACCTATAAACCCCTTAGCTCGATGAAGCCCTCTAGATGAGAGATGTGAGCTGACCTCACATCTAGTTGGTCATTTCTCTCCTCCATGAAAAAATTGAGCTACCTAATCTCTGCCATATGATCCACACCTGTGACTAATGGAGCAATTGGAGGTCCCATGACAATATGAGAGGATGTAGGATCTCATATCTATAGCCTAAGCAGGTCCCTCTCTGTAATTGCCTCATTTCGTTATTCCAGTGCCACATTGTGGGCACTAGTGAGCTCTTGGAATCAAGTCTCTATTGTTGTAGCCTTCTCTATGAGACTAGCAATCTCCTCATGTGCCTTAGCTAGCTGCCTGTATCGATCAACTAGCTTCACCTCTAGAGTGGCGATAGTAGTGTCTCACTCATGTTGTTGAGTCTGATATATGCCAAGCTGACTCTACAAGTCATCAACCTAAGCTAAGAGTAGCCCCTCTGCACTATCAAGAGGAACCTCATCCTCCTATAGAGCCTCATCATCTGGGTCATCCTTGAGAGCCTCCTCTATGGTGGCCTTTGTGCCCCATTCACCCTCTATCCGTTGGTGCACCCTACGCCCATCAGGATCCACCGTTGCCTCTGTATGATCATAAACTCTACCTAGATTCCCTGATCCATGCCACCGTAGCATCGACCACCATCTGTTGTATGCTAGAGTGGTAACAGGCTAGTCAACTCTAGTCTCCTAAAAATCATCTAGATCATCCCATAGATTCGGAGGCTAGATCCATGGAAGATGTGTCTCTAGAGCCAAGCGCCTATAGACGAATGGGATCTCTAGAATTTCTTGTACTAGGCCAAACTACCATAGGATGCAAGAATAAAATTGGTACTCTAATATTGCCCTTCCAGCCGAGTATCCATCTATCTCGATGAGCCTGTCAAAGCCACTTGTCAGCCTCAGGCCAGTCAGGATACTCCATGTACGACTGCCACTCGATATCATCTGGCCTGAGTCCTGTAAACCATGTGATATAATACTAGATGTCACAAACATGGGTCCTTCTCCTAAAGCCCTCCTCCTTTCAAGGCCAGCAGGTGACATAGCACTGGTGAACGTTGTCTATCTCTATGATATGTAGTGGTAGCTCCCCGGGACAATCTATCCTAATATACTACCAGTCCAAAATCTAAAGAAGCAAACTACAGTTGTTCCCCCGATGACTCTAGTCTGTAATCTGGTAGAGCTCTCTATATAGCTGGTAGAGTAGGGTGCTCCCCCAGGCCAGTCGTAGTGGTCGATGGATGGTGCTCTAGATAACTCTGCAGATAGTGGCTAAGATGTTCCAAGGAATCCTCACGCCCAAGGAGTCTAGAAGCACAACTTGCACCACCAGGTGCATGAATATGGCCTCACATATGGAGAAGATGTTCTTCCCCTACCAATAGTCGATATGAACCCCTCCATGGTCAATGTCATGTTGAGCCTCCTCGCTCTGAGCACCAAATATGACATCAAATACAGATTCCTTAGCCCCAGAAGTAGAAGATACGATGGCCTCACCATCAATAGGGATCCTAAATATCCTTTAGACGTCCTCTAGGGTAATCGTCATTTCACCTGTAGGTAGGTAAAATGTGTTGGTCCGCGCATTCCAGCACTGGGCCAACGCAGTAAAATAGGCCTGATCTACCCTGATAGTAGGTAGATCTAGTACATAGTTGAAGCCGATAGCTTCAAACCATTCTCACTCCTCGGGAGTGAGCTCTCCATGGAGAGTCTTAAGAATGTCAAGCTCTCGAGCTCTAAAGGTCGATATCTAAAATAGAAAGCATAATATAAGAAAAAGCTAACTAAAACAAGCAAAAACATTTAAAAATAACCTAAAAATCAGCAAAAACATCTAAAAACTTATAAAATTGCAAAAAAATGTCATCATGCAAGCCTAAAAATCCAAAATGTCATTCACATAGGTCAAAAATGCATTAAATGACATTAATTGCCTATTAAAACCTTAGAAAAATAAAAAAAATTATAATTTTTTTTAAAGTTTGCGAACCACTGGTCAACCCTACGGTCCGCATGTGGTCAAAATTTGACCGTTGGGATTTTAAATGTTGATTGTAGCTAGTAGTTGCAGTCCCCAATTGACCAATTGGGAACTGCAGCTAGTACCTACGGTCTCCGACTGAGATCCCATCGGGTATGATACCGCAGCCAAAAATGAAAAAAAAAAAGTAAATCCTAAGCTAACCTAGCTTAAGGTGGGGTTCATTACCAACAATTTAGTGTGATTTATTTACCAATTACTTAATTTGGTTCATTTTAGTGGTAATGGATGTGAGGTCTTGGTTTTTGAATTACCTTACCCTCGCCTCGTCTACCGTGGCTAGAAGAAGCTTGCTCACGCTCTGCCATTGTGCTATGTAGGGTGTAGGTGAAGTTTGGTAGGATGCAGGTCAATTTATCAGTTGTCACTATCAGAGCTCGAGATTTGCAAGTCACTATCAAGGAATAATGAGAGAAATTTAAAAATTAAATAAGCCTCTCATATTTCGCGTGAACCGCAGGCCCTAGCCGTGGTTCCCAAAATTGCAAATGGGAACCACAGGCCCTAGCCGTGGTTTGTAAATGGCAAGCAATTTTATAAATTACCACCATGGGAAGGTTTAAAATGATCAACTAATGCCTCCCATTGGGTCAAATCTCAATAAAATCAATCAATTTGGAAATTTGGTGATAATAAAGCACCGGGATCCAATTAAAAATCAAAAATCTAGCTGAGATTATAAAGTACATTCAACCGAGGTCATCGCTATGACAATCCTTTCATGGAGCGATGCACCTCCCAAAAAAATAAATAAAATCAATTCATAATTTAAAACATTCAAAAAAATCAAATAATTAAAAACACCAAATGCGCCTCGTATTCAGTAATTTACTCTAACACTTGGCAGTTGCAGTGACTTGCGATCCATGCAATCCGACAAGATGAGTAAATTACCATAAGGATATTTGGGGAAAAATGGTCATTGTTGATTTGATATGCTTCTTTTCAATCCCTAAGAAGGCCTTCAAGGTTGGACTGCTCCATGAGAACGAGGTGTTGCATGTCATTTCTTCTATGACATCTTTTCAACAAATCATCGATAATTTGATTCAACACAAATCTAATTGGATTTGTATCAATTCAATTTCCTAAGATGGCTATTGTAGCCCGACTACTCCATGGGATAGAAATGTGCAAATACTATTAGCAGTTGGAATCAAAAGTTGAACTAGGCCCAACCAAGGCATTAATTTTCTCAAATCTAAATTTTTTCAGATCATCCATGGTGGTCAAGTGACATCGTCGCTTTAATCATTGTCATTACTCTCATCGACTCGTCATTTGAGGGGGTAGTCATAATATCAAATTATAATCAAAATCAATAGAAGATCCCTAAAATCATAGATCCCTTGATCTTATCAAAATTGTGTTTGTCTTTGCGAATCATTGTCAATAGCTATCATAAGCTTACCCTTTTACTTGGGGAAAATAGCAAATATGATAATTTGCTTGTAACTATCATCCCTTCGGATTGACAGGTGTGAAAGCCTACTTGACATTGATGCTATCCAAATGTCTAGTGATGAGTATAGACTTTTCAAGTTTAAGCCTCCAAAGAGTTGGAAGCAATGATTCTAGGATGTGCATCCTTTTGCAGGACCTGGGGCATCTAATGTTGATCTGACTAATGATCATCATCGAACCTTCAACATCGTTTTAGGAGGTATATTTTTTCTTAGCATTGTTTGATCTGACAACACATCTTAAAAGGGGCATCTATAGACACCTAAAATGCATCATGTCGAGGGTGACTACTCATATGGACATGCTATAATACCATATGGAAGATATTGGATAGACTTCAAGATAGAGCAGTGGTTCTAACCACTCAATTTGGGCTCCTTGGCCTAATCAGTCTGAAATGTAGCCTAGACCTGCAGTTTACAGCTGAACCATGACTGAGGCCTATGATTTATAGTCTAGACTACAGCTGTGACCTATAAAATTAATTGAAGTTCAGTTGGCCTTCAATCTGAGCCAAATCGGTTGGAACGACCATTTGATCTAGAAGAAGGTGGTTAGAGGGTAGAAGCTTCCATTCCAACTGTCCTAACCACCCCTTATTGATCTTGGTTTCTTCATGAAGCCACCCCTAGCCCTTGGGTAGTCCTATAAGTACCCCTTAGAATTAGGGTAAACTATCAGAGAGAGTATTGGAGATTTGAGTAGCGGAGCCCTATCAAATTGTACACTCAACCGAGTATACTAAGAGAGAGCTATTGCACTTATCCCCTATCTACATGCTAATATTCATGATGAATTGCATTATGGATTCCCTAGGAGTCTAAGAGAGCTAAGAAATGCAAAATCGAGCAAACGAAGGCCCATCACAGTGATTCAACCGCCAAACCTATCATAAGGACACCGAAGGTGACCCTTGAACATAAATTGGACAAGGAGGTCAAGCCCACTACCCTTGGAATTGAGGGCAAGCCTATCAAAGTGCTAACCGTGACTTTTAGCCATGGTTTACAGTGCAAACCACTCACCAGAGCTACGATTTACAACAGAGGTATCACCACCTTCCTCTTTTCATTTATGTCCAGTTAATTAGCTTAGATTAGTTGTTTTCATGGTTTAAATATAGTTTAGCAGACTTTTGATAGATAAAATTAGGTTAGATTAGCTTCTTTATGTTATGCTTCAATTAGGACATTAATGGGTTCTTTATGCACTTTCATGCCTTAATTTACACATTTGATCCATGCATAGTGTAGTTGTTGTCTTTCTTTACGCTATTATATGAATCTTGATGCAATTAACATAGATTAGAAGCACTTTTCATGTTTTCTTGATTATGCATGTTTAATGGTGTCATTATGAAATTTTCCTAAAAGGGCCTCATCATGAGAAGCTGCCTATCTTTTTGACCCTTCTATGTTGTTTCTTGACCACAGGGAATAGTTTCAAAGAAGTAACAACTATCAAGTTCCTTCCCCATCATGAAGAAGAGGGCATTTCCACCCTAGAGCAGTTTGTGACCAAGTGAATAGCATTATTAGTGCGCCTACCCTGTTGAGGGCTTTGGCATTGTATTAATCGTATCGTCATTTGGGTGACCCTAAGAGGGGCATAATTGTAACCAAGATTCTTTATAAATATTAATACAAGGAAATCAATTTTTTTGAATCTATGCAATTGTGTCATTTTATGCTTTGAATGAATGAATACGACGTAATACAGTAGATGGGTGCATGATTTTTTTTTGGGTCACTTAGATCAAATACCACTTTCCACCCATTTCAAAATGAGGCCAATGCAAATGAGATAAAGAGAAAGAAAAAGCCCTAGCTTAGGAAAGGAGGCACTGGAAGAGGATGTATTGGAAAGCTAATGCTGAAATAGGGGATTATTGGTAGTAGGTGCCACGAGGGTGTGGTAATACTTAGGCATGGGGATGATGAGCACCAAAAATGCTTATTTTATGTATATTTTAGTGGGGTATTATACGACATTATTAACACTAGAATTGTATTTTTATGTAATTATTGCATATATTTAATGGAAATTGACGTATTATGCTTGACCGATGTTTTTAGTGGGAAATGTGTGTAGATTGTAGATTTTTGTTACTTTTGCACACTTTTTAGTTGAGGTCCCACATGGACTTGACACTTTACAACAATTGAATGTGTTTAAGAAACAATGTATGTCCCAAAAGAGATGGTGAAGCTAGAAATGAGCACCTAATTTCACTAAGGTATGATGCTTGTATCCCGATAATAGGCCAAAAAGTGCCTATCTTATAACAAAAGGGAAAGCACCTATCTTATGGAAACAAGTGTATGTATCTCGACAACAGGTTGAAAGGTGCCTGTATTCTAGTGACAGAACAAACACTTTTCTCCCGATAATAGGAAAAGTAACTAATCTTCAACAAGGTAGAAGGCATTAATATTTAGCGCTTATATTTTGGTGATAGGCCGAAAAGAGCCTATATCCCAATGATAGGCTGATAGTCACCTATATCCAATGAAAATAAAGTGTTTTTATCCTATGCATTGACTATTTGACTAGAAGACCACAGGAATAATAGAAATATATTGTTGTATAAACTTAGGGAGTGCTATCATTATTATAAATGATTAAAATTATACATGTATGCTCTTTTATTAGATACCGATTGCAACTGTGTATGCACCAACCATAGTGAATCGTGTCGTATGATTAAAATAGAACTGGCTATTTCTATAACTGGGGGTTTGCCATATTTTGTATAAAACATAGGCCATTCTCAAAGCAAATGATCCTCTGTCTAAATTCCAATATCTAAATTGTGAAGTATGTTATTTTGTACTGCATAATTATTAATAAAGTTAGAGTGCTCTCATTTGTGCATATTTAGAGTGAGTGTTAATTAGCAAGCTGAGCGGACAACTGTGGGAGCTTAGGCCCATTCTAGGTAGTAATCCTCCTCTATTTATTTATTGCTTTCTTTATTTCTGCTATGTGAGATTATTTCCTACATTATTTGTTTTAATTGTGTGTTTATTTTTTGTAATTTCCTTTCAAGGTGTGTGTTTGGTTTCAGTAATTTCCCTTTTAGTTGTGTGTTTGATAATAGTAATTTAATTTCAAAAATCTCCTTCTTGTAGTTTATTTTAAGTATTTTATTTTTGCATTTTAATTTGAATGGTTTGGTAAAATCTAAAACTACACGAACAACACACCCCCACCAAACCAAGTGATATATAGGACTCATCTCCCAAATACTACAGACATATACTATGCATAGGTACTCAACAAGTTTACGAACTCCCGGATTGATAAAATTAAATGGATGGAAAATAATTGTTTTCAGGATTACCATTTTCTGCTCACCACAACCCATGTGGAATGCTTAACTGGGTAGATTATTTTTTCTTTAAAAACTTGATCAAATTCTATCTCATAATAGACTCAATTTTGGGATTCATTGGTCTATGTCTTTGTCTAAATGGTTTTGCCTCAAGGACTAGCTCAATGGTATGTTGGATTACGTTTTTACCATATACCTTCAAATCTTCATAGATCCAGGCCATAATATCCTAATACTGGAGGCATAAATATTTTAATTATTCAACTTCCTATGGGGAGCACTAAATACCAACCTTAAGATTTTTATCATTCTTAATTTCTATTTCTCCATAGACTTCATCAATTTTCATGGTTCTAGATTGTTTACTATCTTCATTGTCAAAGAGACTCTCTAGTGTGATCAAACCCTTAGGGATGTGATTGTTTTTCAAATGTATGATATATTTTTTAATTTCTTGAGGTATATATTCCTAAAAGTTATAACAATAGACCTCTCTAACTAGGAAATCAACAATATGATCATCATTTTCAAAAAACTACAAAACAATCTATCTATCTAGCATTGAAGGCCTGAAAAGTATCTTAACTCTTTTGTCCTTAACCGACCCAAAGTTCGAAGATGGACTAAAATTAGAACCTTTGATATCCAAGGCATCAACCAAAATATTTTTGTGTCTAGAAATATAATAAATATTTAGAGCATCAAAATATTCCATCAAGTCCCATACTCTATTCCTATATATTTTTAAGTAATGGTGTTTGTTGTTGCACTTCTCTATAACTTGATTTACCACAATATTGGATTCACCATATATATCTAGTATTTTAATGCCTCTTTTTTCTACCTAGATCAAACCTAGGTACAAGGCCTCATATTCTGCAGTATTATTAGTACAAGACCAAGTCAACCTAAATGCAAAACTCTTCACTCCTGAAGGATATTCAAAACTATGCCAGCTCCAACCCTATTTTTACATCTTGCTCCATCAAAGTGCATTGTCCAAATTTTGTATTCTCTCAAGGTCTAATTGGATATGGTAGAAGTCTTTTTCTCTATTTAAAAAGAAATTTTGTAGGTGCCCATTCCAGTTTTAAGTAAACTATGATCTTATTTAAATGGTAACTCATATTCAATTTCCAAATCTTCAAGGATCTCCACTAATTTTGGTTCCTCCATTACAAAGTGATTATACATGTCTTCCTCAATTTTCTTAATGTGATAGGCTATTGGTTTTTCAAGAACTATCTTTATTCTCTTACCTTTGTGAGGAATCATCATACAAGAATAGTCCAAATACATATATCCTCCTAACTTGGCAGTGAATTCTCTTGAAAGGCACAAGCCAAAATAAGGTTCTAGATCAACTACCACTATCTCTTGTACTATAGTTACCTTTGGTGCTCTGTGTAATTTCATCATAATATCCTTAACTACCCCAATGGTCTTTATTGGTGTCCCATATAATTACAACACTCTTGAACAAGAATGGATATATTCCATACCCATTTCTTCATAGACTACTTAGGTATAACTGTGGTTAAAGCACTTGTGAACAACCCATACTTCCATACTTAAGGAAATATAAAAAGGAGGAGGCTTATTTTTTAGTATTTTTGGAGTCATATTTCCTTGGTCATGTGTTAAGTTGAACACAGTAGCAGTCTCCTTTTCTTAAGAGTTTCTATTTATAGAAGCTTTTAATAGGTCAATCTGACTAGGAATGAAAAGTGTATCATAGAAAATTGCTTTGGAAGAGGTTCTCTTCAATTCTTCTACAATATTGAAGTCAGTTTTCTTCGAAGAAATTTTCTCATTTTTGCTATCTAAATCCCCAAATTTTCTTTTATATTGTTGGGTGGCTTCAATTATGTCTCTTAGTGATAGAATGAAACTTAATTTTTTTTTTTTTACTTCATCTTTTGAGCCTAAGTTTTCTTTAATATTTTCTTGATCACCTTGCTTTGTGGTGAAATTATCACTCCTTTGTTCCTTGGGTATTGGATAGCACTTTTCTTCTTCCTATGGAACTAGAAATTTGTCATTAGTTGGAAAGGGTTGTTCCCTTTTATTTTGAAAAGGAACTTGGAATTGTCCCATTTTTTATGGATCAACCTGCAATGGTTTCTTTCTTGACCTTGTCAACACAGAGACCACCTCTTATTATGAGGAATATTTTCCAACTACTATTTGTTTAGGCTACCAAAGCATATTCACTCTTCCATTTTTGTCCTACTTGCTTTCTTTGTGGCTTGTTGCACATGATGTTGATACATGACACAAGTATCGGGGCTATGAGGATCATTGCACACAATACACCAAGCATATCCACTGGTTTCAAGAGCTATCTCCTAATATTCATGATTAATGTTAACCTTGGGCATTATATTACTACTTGTACTAGGCATTTGATCTCTGTTGATGTATGGAAATATTCTTTGTTGAGATCTTTCTACATCTCTTTTCTCCATTGCATTCACCTTGTTGTTGATTGTTTTCAAGGTATTTTGAATGTCAAGCAATAAGGGTGATTCTTGAGGTTCTTGAGTTGGGAGAGGAGGGAAAGGTATCGAAGTAGATGGTAGTTTGGAAGGAGGTATTAAAGCCACTGAAGGAAATTGTGTTGTTAATGGTGGAATATCCATAGGAGAAAGTGATGCTACTTTTGATTGAGAAGGATGTTGAGTAATTTCAGGGTAGAAGGTATAATAATATTGGGAGGTAATCTACCCACTAAAATTAGGATATTCTCTACATCGATGACCATTTGATAAACCTATAGAAAATAAGTTACCCTTTATTGATGGGTTTGTAAGCCTAAATCTGGACTGAGGGCTTAGATATAATACATATACACTAGAGGAGCAACTGGACTAAATTCATGAGGAATTATTTTCCAAGATCTATTGAACCTTAGATTAAAATTAGAGACTGACTCTTGTGGATGTTTTTGGATGATAGTAAAGTGGGTTAGAATTTATAAAGGATTTGTAGAGTCATTAAATTCTTCAACAAAATTTGACCCTTAAAAGTGAGGGTTCAACCTCTATTTATAGATTTTACATTATTTATGATTATGAGAATTACAAGGATGTTTCAGACTGTGTTTGATTCTTTGCAATTTATTTTTATCTTGGAGGCCTCTAGTTATGTTTCTTGAAATAACTGAATTTCAACGGGTAAAGGATTGATCTCATTCATCCTTTGTTCTTACATCTACTTAACATAATAGATTCTAAAACTGAATCTTGTTGATCAACCATTCTATAAGCTTCCAAATTGAAATGATTCGTCTTACTAGGTTATTCACCTTCCACGGACTTTGGTTTCATCTTTGTTATTCAACCTGTCATGCAGTTGCATGAGAATTCCCTTCAATTTTGATTTTTTGAGAAGATTTAACATTCTTCATTGATTTGAATGTGGATGTCTAGGATTGAGTTTGCATCAATAAGAAATGGTGCTTCACTTTTGCTCAAAACCGGGCCTTGGATTTCATTTTTTATGTTTTGAATGACTTGGCATGCATCTATGATAAAACTCCTTTTGTTACTTTGATTTCCTCAAAACCATGCTTGATTTTAAAATTTGGGGTCATTTGACCAGTTTGACTATTATTTGGAGGAAATCCATAGTTTTGAGGCTTCATCTCTTTTTTTGGACATCTTAGCTTGTGTTTGTGGGTCATATTTTCATATCTTGTTAAGTTGTAATGCTGACCACAATCTTAGGAAGGCTCTAGGCCACACTGAATTCTACTAACGAGCTTCATTTGACTATTTTAACCGCAATACGGGGATTACTCATGGCTACGAGCCCTTTAGGAAATGTCCTTCAATCTTAAATGTAGTCATGGCCTTCGTAACCATAAGGCTTATCTTTCTACCATGGCATTTACAAAGAAAAATCTTGTTGCCATGCTTTGAAGTAAATTTTATCTTATGTTGACCATTTTGATTGCAAATTCACAAAAATTCCCCGTTTCAAGTATCTCCTTGCTTTTCCCTTGACCATGTTGTTTAGAAATAAAGTCTCATGGCAACAATCAAAAATTAGATTTGTTGCATCTTGAGGAATTTGACCACATTTTCACAAAAAATCACAGCCTTGAACTTTTGACCTCGTGATCATAGTTCTTTTTGTCTAAGTTATTCCCTTGCTTCTTTAGCCCATGCTTTTAGACCTCTTATTTACTACCATGATCCCTTAGCACCTAAGCCCAATTTTGGACAAATTGCCCATGGTCTAGAGGAAATCCATGATCTTGAGACAAAGGCTTATGGTCACGATCACCTGAAGACTTGTCATTCTTTTAGCCAAGATGAGCAAGATTTTGAGGAATTGTTGTCTCACATCAAGGTCTTTTCCCGTTGAGTGGATTTTGACTATATTTTGATTGTGACTTTGAGAAAACTCATGGCTTTGAACCTCTTCCTGAACACTTAGCATTTTTTGAAAAAATTGGCTATCTTCCAGGTGATTTAGCCATTTTTACCTACAGTACCTAGTCTTGCAACCACAAATTTTATTAGTAGTACCATGTTCCAAAAGTAATATAATAAGAGCTTAAAGTGCAACTATCACATATGGATAACATAAAATTATATCATGCATTAGATATCCTTACATCTATACATAAATTAAGTATCTAGTACAAGTCCTACCAAGGAGGGTCATTACATACTCCCCCCTTGGACTAAACGCAATCCCCTACGTTTCTTGAAAATAAAAAATATAAATTCATTCAAATAAATATGGGAATTGATTCCTCATTTTCTTACCATATTTCCATGTTGCACAATTTTTAGAATAGTGGTCCCATCGGATCTTACATTGATCTAGGGTTTGTTTCCTCAATTACTTGGAATGAAACCCTAGAATTCTTATTTGTCATACCTCAATGGCTAAGGGATCTTCCATCTACAATTTTGAAACATTCAAAAAATAAGAAGGATAAAAAACATACTTCTTAAGTATGGATATATGAAAAGTATCATGGATCTTAGACAGGTTGGGTGACAAGGTGAACCTATAGGCTATTGGAATAATCTTATCAATGATCTCAAAAGGCCCAACAAAATGAGGATCCAACTTAGTTGACTTGATGGAACTTTTCATGGGTCTTACCCTCAAGAAGATTTTATTATTTACAAAGAATTCTCTTGATGATATTTTCAAATCAGTATAGCTCTTATGATGATCAATTGCTTCCTTGAGCTTCTATCAAATCATTCTGAGCTATTCCTCCATATCTCTAATAATTTTTGGTCCAATCACCACTCGATCTTTTGGAATATCCCATGATAGAGGTGTTTTTTATTTTCTATCATAAAAGGCCTCAAACAGATCCATTCCCAATGATGTGTGGTATCCATTATTGTATGTAAATTCAACTAGATGCAAAAATATTCCCACCTAGACTTTTGATCCATGTAGTACATGTGAAGCATGTCTTCTAGGACTTGGTTCACCCTCTCTATTTTCCCATATATCTTTGGATGGTAAGAAAAATTTATATTCAATTTAGTGCCCATTGCATGATGAAGAACCTACCAAAAATTTTACATAAACCTAGGACCTTTTTTTGATATGATCACCTCAGGAAAACCATGTAACCTGAATATTTCCTTGGAAAACCTATTTTCCATAACTAGTGCATTGTTCTTTATGTTCCTCGATAAAAAATATGCAACCTTAGTCAACTTGTCAACCACCACAAGTATTGCATCATGTTTGAAGAACACAAGCTTATACTGAGAGGGGGGGTGAACAGTATAAGACTTAACCAATTAACAATTTTAACTTTAGATAACAGAGGCATCAACACAACATTAATCAAGACAGAAAGCATCACACATTGAAGACCCATTTTAATGTGGTTCACCTAGAATGGTTGGGCTACATCCATGGATAAAATATTTCACTAAATTTTATCAATCCAAATTTTGGGAATACCTTTCCCGATTACAATGTTTATGGGCACCAACCCAAAGGAGACACCAATCCCCTAATCTCGAGTTCGTGGGCACCAACCCACAGGAGACACCGATCCCCTAGCTCTGCTCTAGCTGGTGATCCTCTAGAAAACCTCTACCTCCACTGCCCTTAGCAAATGGAACTCTATCCATAGAAGACACCTGTCCTCCTTGCTCTGGCTGGAGACCTCTGTCCTCAACTCTATCACCTCCAAATCTGGTCCTCAAATTTGCACTAAACACAGTCCTTTGGTCTAGCACAAATGTCCTCGTTCGTCTTTTCCTGTTGTGCTCACTCTGCATGCTTCGATATCATCTCGCCACTTCTACGCTCTTGCACTCTTTTGGCTGCATCTCGCACACTTTGACATGCATTCGACAATTCATCAATTCCCCCACAACTCTCCAAACAGCCCTCATTTTATACTAATACTTTCAAGATCAAAACCTTGATCTTAGTCGACTGCACAACCCTAAACTATGTCGGTTGCAAACCCTAAACTACGTCGGCTACAAACCCTAATCATCGTCGACTCATATTTAACTTTGTCGACCTCAACTACCTCTGTAACTCTTCTATAGTTTTTGCTACAAAACTACAACATGTCATGATATCGTGACACTTTTGCATCTGTACACTTTCTTTTGGCTTTTGTCATGATATCGCGACACTTCTGCCTTTGGCAGCATCAACTTTGCTTTTGTCGTGATATCGCGACACTTCTCCCTTCATCGACCTCCTTTCTACTTTTGTCATGAAATTGTGACACTTCTGCCTCTGCAGACTTCGACTTCACTTCTGTCATGAAATCATGACACTTCTGTCTTCATAGCCTTCCTCTCTACTTTTGTCACAAAATCGTGACACTTTCTCCAACCGAACGCTGCCAACTCGATCTATCGTGAAATCACGACACTTTTTGTATCTGTTTGCTTTCTCTTCAACCTATCACAAAATCGTGACACTTTCAGCTTTCGTACGTCTTCTTTGCAACCTGTCATGAAATCGTGATGCTTTCAGATTTCATACGTCTTCTTTGCAACCTATCGCGAAATCGTGATGCTTCTCATTTTAGACTCTTCCCTTTGCTGCATGTCGCGAAATCGTGACACTTTATCTTGCTTCCACTTTGTCTTCTGACTTGTCACGAAATCATGACACTTTTTCTCCTTAGCGCTTTTCTTTTCTTCGGGTCGCGAAAACCCGACATGTCACGATATCACGACACTTTTTCTCCTAGACTCTCTCTCCTGCATTATGTCACGAAATCATGACACTTTTTCTTTCGGACTCTCTCTCCTGCAACATGTCGCGAAATCGTGACACTTTTTCGTCCGTTCAACCTTCCTTGCAATATGTCGTTAAATCGTGACATTTTTGACTCAAACATTCTCTCTCCTCTTTGAGTCACGAAACTGCGACATGTCGCGATATCGTGACACTTTTCTAACTTGCTTTCTCTCTCCTGCTTAAGTCGTGAAAATGCAACATGTCGTGATATCGTGACACTTTTCTAACTTGCTTTCTTTCGAACCTGTCATGCCGAAACCTTCATCAAAACAAATTATTTTACATCAAATCAAATTCCTTCAAAAGCTTCTTGACATCAATGACAACTTATACACTTGAGCAAATGCAATGTACCCAAAATACCCAAAATTGCCAACAATCTCCCCCTTTGTCATTGATGGCAAACCTTTATTGAAAACACGTCTCAAGAGCCAAAATTGAAACCAACTGTGCTAACAACTGAGAAACTGTGCCCACAATTGAGAATCTTCCTTTGAAGTTTTGCTCCCCCTGACTTGAAGCTTTCCTCTTCACTTGAAGCTCTCCCCCTTACTCATATCTCTCCCCCTTTGTCATCAATGGCAAAGGGTCACCTTTGGGGCTTGGGACTAAGAATGAGCCTCTTAGCTTGGTCCCTCCCCCACCTCCTGATGAGGTGATTAATTCTGGGGTGGGAGTACAACTCCCAATTTCTCCCTTAGATACTCAAAGGTATCTCTTGGAAGAGGTTTGGTGAAGATATCTGCAATCTACTCTTTAGTAGGCACATACTCTAGCTTGACCTACTTGTCTTGCACTTTCTCCCTTAGAAAGTGATACTTGATGGAAATATGCTTTGTCCTTGAGTGCATTACCGGATTTTTGGAAATACTTATGGCACTCGTATTATCGCAAAATATGGAGATGGGTTGTTCATGCTTGACTTTGAAATCCTCCAAGGTGGTTTTCATCCATAAAACCTATGTACACCTAGCCACTACTGCTATGTATTCAGCATCTATTGTAGATAAGGAAACTGAAGGTTGTTTCTTACTTAGCCAAGAAACCAAACTCTTTCCCAGAAAGAATGCTCCACCACTAGTGCTCTTCTTGTCATCAATACAACCTACCCAATCTGCATTTGTATAGGCTATGAGGGTGAAATCATCACCTTTGGGATACCAAAGCCCAAAGTCCATAGTGCCCTTTAGATATCTGAATATCCTCTTAACTGCTGTAACATGAGAATCTTTTGGAGCTGCCTGAAATCTTGCTACTAACCCAACTGCCTGCATGATATCTGGTCTGGTAGCTGTAACATATAATAAACTGCCAATCATTGATCTGTACAACCTCTGATCTGTCGTTGGAGATTCATCGTCTTTACTCATCTTGCACCCTATAATCATTGGAGTACATACTAGTTTGTTGTCCATCATCCCAAATTTCTTCAACATTTCTTTGATATACTTTCCTTGAGAGAGAAATACATCGTATTTTGATTGAGCAATATGAAGACCTAAAAATAATGATAGCTCTCCAATCATGGACATCTCAAATTCCTTCTGCATGGTGTTAGCAAAAACTTTGCACATCTGAGTATTATTTCCCCCAAAAATAATATCATCAACATAGACAACCATAATCAGCATATCATCACCTTCATCCTTAATATACAAATTGCTATCTACCACACCTTTCCTAAAGCCTTGCTCATGAAGATACCTATCAAGTCTTGAGTACCAAGCCCTCGGTGCTTGCTTTAACCCATACAAGGCCTTTTTTAGTTTACACACATAGTCTGACTGTTCTGATAGAGACACTCCTTCTGGATGTTCTATGTAGACTTCTTCTACCAACACCCCATTTAGAAAAGCTGAATTTACATCCATTTGATATACCTTGAATTATTTGAAGCTTGAAAGGGCCAAAAACATTCTTATAGCTTCGAGATGAGCAATAGGAGCGAATGTCTCTTCGAAATCAACACCTTCTACTTGAGCATAACCTTTGCAGACTAACCTAGCTTTGTTTCTGACAATCTTTCCATCCTCATTGAGTTTATTTCTGAATATCCATTTTGTGCCAATGACATTCTTGTCCTTAGGTCTTGGAACCAAATCCCAAGTTTCACTTTTCTCTATTTTATTTAGCTCTTCATCCATTGCTTTTACCCAAAATTTATCTGCACATGCTTCACTGAAATATTTTGGCTCAATTTGAGATAATAATGAGACATTTGTAGAATCGTGTGAAGGAATGACTCTTCTTCTTGTTTGCCTACTGTTTGGATCACCAATGATCAAATCTTTGGGATGATGTTTCTGAACATATCGTGAAGGAGTTTTGGGAAGCAATTGTTGTCTTTCCTCTTCTTCATCTGAAACCTCTCTGAATTCTTCTTGACAAATTTCATCATTGAGTTCCTTGACTGGTTCTCTTATCCCTGTCTTTTCATCAACTATTACATTTATGCTCTCTACGACTGTATGCGTTCTTTTGTTGAAGCATCTGTAGGCCTTGCTTCTGCTGGAATATCCAAGAAATATTCCCTCATCACACCTAGGATCAAACTTACCCAAATTCTGATCTTCCCTTTCGATGAAGCACTTACTCCCAAACACTTTGAAGTATTTTACTGTAGCTGGTCTTCCTTTCCATAACTCATAAGGAGTTTTATGATGATTGACTCTAAGTTGGGCCCTGGTGATAATGTAGACTATTGTACTGACTGCCTCTTTCCAAAAGCCATTTGAAAGTTTTGACTCATTTAACATAGCTCTAGCCATATTTTCAATAGTTATGTTTTTCCTTTCAACTACTCCATTTTGTTGAGGAGTTCTTGCTTCTTGAATATTCTCTTTTGATTCCTTGTTGCTCACAGTATTCCACAAATTCATTTGAAGTGAACTCTCCTCCTCTGTCTGATCTTAAGCATTTGATTCTCTTGTCAGTCTCATTTTCAATCATTTCTTTGAAAGCTTTAAATTTTTCAAATGCTTTAGATTTTTCTTTGAGAAAAGTAACCCAAGTCATTCTAGAATAATCATCTATAAACAACATGAAGTAGCTTTCTCCCTGAATGCTCTGAGTTCTGGTGGGGCCACATAAATTAGTATGAATAAGATCCAATGGTTTTGAAGAAGTATACCCTTTTGATTTGAAACTGGTTCTGGTCTGTTTTCCATGTTGACGGGGACCGCAAATGATATTATGGGGCATTTTTATTTTGGGCAAGTCTCTAATCGCTTCCTTGTTACTAATCTTGACAAGATTATCAAAGCTCAAATGCCCCAATATTTTATGCCATAGCCAACTCTCATCTTCTTGAGTTAGAAAACACTTTTCCCTTTTTATCTCACTTAGCATGTAAAGATTGTTAGGAGTCCTTGTAGCACTCGCAATGAGTTTTCCATTTTTTTCTTTACTTATCTCACATCTATCTCAAAAGAAAGATACTATGTGCCCTTGATCACAAAGTTGACTCACACTTAGAAGATTATGTCTTAGGCCTTCTACATAAAGCACATTTTCTATTTTGGATTTCCCATCCAAACTAAGAGTCCCTTTACCATGATTTTAGCTGACACTGTTATCTCCAAAGCCGATTGTTCCTCGGTTTGTTTGTTTTAAGACCAAAAAATTTTCCTTTTCACCGGTCATATGTTTTGAACAACCACTATCAAGATACCATTTTTCTATTTTGTCTTGAGCATGAAAAGCAGTTTGAACTATCATTGACTTAGATTTGATCTCATTTCTCCTTTTAGTGAACTCAAGGCTAGATTTATCCAAACAGCACATCCTTGCTATATGCCCAAAATTCTTGCACTTGTAACACATGACATTTTTATTCATAAGAGGTGCAAAAGAGTTAACATTTTCCTTACTATGGCTATTCAAAGACTTATTGCAATGCATAGCTTCGTGACCAAATTTCTTGTAGGAAAAACAATAGCCATGGAAAGTATTATGTAACCTGTTTTGATGCCTTGGACGGTTGTTCTTCTTGTGACCAACTGGAATCCATCGCTCTTCAGGCTGAAGATTGATCTTGCTTGAAGACCCTGTTTCATAAATGGTGATACCATCCTTATTTTGCTTTACACACGGAGTATTTTGTCTGAGAGTCAACTGTTCCAACTTCATTCTAAGAGACATAACCTCTTCTTCTAGTTTCTCGCAATCAGCTTCCTTTCATTGTAGAGCCTTTGTCAGAACCTGTTCAATCATTTTCCCTTCTTCAGCTAGAATTTTGAAGTCTATAGCACTTTGAGACAATTCTGATCTTGCTATCTCTTCTTCTTGACATTGATACTTGAGAACATAATTCTCTTCCCTAAATTTTTCAAGCTTTCTTAGAGCCAAGAAGAATTCACCTTTGAGATCGAACTCAACCTCTTCATTTCTTTCTGAATTTGTATGTTCCTCTGATAGATCCTTCTCCAAGCTATTAGGCTCTTTTTGGAGAGACCCGCTCTGATACCAATTGAAGAACACAAGCTTATACTGAGAGGGGGGTGAACAGTATAAGACTTAACCAATTAACAATTTTAACTTTAGATAACAGAGGCATCAACACAACATTAATCAAGACAGAAAGCATCACACATTGAAGACCCATTTTAACATGGTTCACCTAGAATGGTTGGGCTACATCCATGGATAAAATCTTTCACTAAATTTTATCAATCCAAATTTTGGGAATACCTTTCCCGATTACAATGTTTATGGGCACCAACCCAAAGGAGACACCAATCCCCTAATCTCGAGTTCGTGGGCACCAACCCACAGGAGACACCGATCCCCTAGCTTTGCTCTGGCTGGTGATCCTCTAGAAAACCTCTACCTCTGCTGCCCTTAGCAAATGGAACTCTATCCATAGAAGACACCTATCCTCCCTGCTCTGGCTGGAGACCTTTGTCCTCAACTCTATCACCTCCAAAGCTGGTCCTCAAATTTGCACTAAACATAGTCCTTCGGTCTAGCACAAATGTCCTCATTCATCTTTGCCTGTTGCGCTCACTCTGCACGCTTTGATATCATCTCGCCACTTCTACGCTCTTGCGCTCTTTCGGCTGCATCTCGCACACTTTGACGCGCATTCGACAATTCATCAATTCCCCCACAACTCTCCAAACAGCCCTCCTTTTATACTAATACTTTCAAGATCAAAACCTTGATCTTAGTCAGCTACACAACCCTAAACTACGTCGACTACAAACCCTAAACTACGTCGACTACAAACCCTAATCATCGTCGGCTCATATTTAACTTTGTCGGCCTCAACTGCCTCTATAACTCTTCTGTAGTTTTTGTCGTGAAACTACAACATGTCACGATATCATGACACTTTTGCATCCATACACTTTCTTTTGGCTTTTGTCACGATATCGTGACACTTCTGCCTTTGGTAGCATCAACTTTGCTTTTGTCGCGATATCGCGACACTTCTCCCTTCGTCGACCTCCTTTCTGCTTTTGTCGTGAAATCATGACACTTCTACCTCTGTAGACTTCGACTTCACTTCTGTCACAAAATCATGACACTTCTGTCTTCATAGCCTTCCTCTCTGCTTTTGTCATGAAATCGTGACACTTTCTCCAACCGAATGCTGCCAACTTGATCTGTCACGAAATCGCAACACTTTTTGTATCTGTTTTCTTTCTCTTCAACATGTCACAAAATCACGATGCTTTCAACTTTCGTACGTCTTCTTTGCAACCTATCACAAAATCGCGTCACTTTTAGCTTTCGTACGTCTTCTTTGCAACCTGTCACAAAATTGCGACGCTTCTCATTTTAGACTCTTCCCTTTGCTGCATGTCGCAAAATCGCGACACTTTATCTTGCTTCCACTTTGTCTTCTGACTTGTCACGAAATCGTGACACTTTTTCTCCTTAGCACTTTTATTTTCTTCGGGTCACGAAAACCCGACATGTCGTGATATCGCGACACTTTTCTCTCGAACTCTCTCTCCTGCATTATGTCACGAAATCGTGACACTTTTTCTTTCGGACTCTCTCTCTTGCAACATGTCGCAAAATTGCGACACTTTTTCGTCCGTTCAACCTTCCTTGCAATATGTCACGAAATCGCGACATTTCTGACTCGAACATTCTCTCTCCTCTTTGAGTCACGAAACTATGACATGTCACGATATCGTGACACTTTTCTAACTTGCTTTCTCTCTCCTGCTTAAGTCACGAAAATGCGACATGTCGCGATATTGCGACACTTTTCTAACTTGCTTTCTTTCAAACCTGTCATGTCGAAACCTTCATCAAAACAAATTATTTTACATCAAATCAAATTCCTTCAAAATCTTCTTGACATCAATGACAACTTATACACTTGAGCAAATGCAATGTACCCAAAGTACCCAAAATTGCCAACAATGTTGGTGCCTAGTCTTAGATAAACCCACAATAAAATCCATAGATATATCCTACCACTTCTAAGTAGGTATATCATGTGGGTACATATTTTATTCTAGATGTTGATGTTATGCCTTAAACTTATGGTATTCCAAACATCTAGTAATAAAACTAGTGATATCCTATTTCATTCCTGACCAATAGGTCTTTTTCATGTTTTATCTCATCTTTGAACCTCCTGTATGAGTAGAATAGGGATAAATATGTACCTATTGCATAATAATTCTCCTTAAATCACCAATTTTGGGTATGAAAACCTTGTCCTTGAAACATAAAAGTCCATATTTTATGTTAAAATCCTTATTTTCCTCTAGATTTTTCTTAATTTTAACTTGGATTTTAATGCAATACTGATCATCAATTGCATTTCTCTTCGTCCATAAAGTCTACATGACTCTGGATCAATGCTGCTATATGCCTTCTCCTACATAAGGTATCTACAACCTTATTTTATTTTCCTTTGACATACTCTATACCAAAATTATATTTAGCTAGGAAATATATCCACCTTCTTTACCTTAAATTTAACATAGGGCAGGTAAAGATATATATTAGGCTTTTGTGGTCTCTCCTTAGCTCAAAAGGTTTCTCCAATAAATAGCACCTCCATACCTTCAAAGCATGCACAAATACTACTAACTCTAGGTCATGTGTAGCATAATTCAACTCATGCTTCTTGAGTTTCCTAGATTCATATGATATTGTAGTTTCATTATGGGATAACAACCCTCCAAAACCTTCTAAGGAAGTATTTATACATACTATAAAATTCCCAAGGGTATTTAATATCCTGACAATTGGTGCTATAGTTAGCTTATTTTTTAAAGTTTCAAAGGTAACCTCACACTTATTTGTTCATTTGAAATATTTTCCTTTTCTCTGAATGATGGTAATAGAGTAGGTAATATTTCGATAGTCTTTCACAAAGCACTTATAATATCTAGTTATTCCCATGAAGCTTATAACTTCAGAAACATTAGTGGGTACAAGCCAACTCCAAATGACTTCAATTTTATTAGGATATATAGTAATACCATCTACAGATACAATATTCCCTAAATATTAAACTTGTGAGGAATAGAACTCACATTTAGACAAATTTCCATAAAGTTAGTTTTTTCTCAACACCTCTAACACTAACCTCATATGTTGGTCATGTTCCTCTCTAGTGTAGGAATATATCAAGATATCATCTAGGAATATCAAAATAAACTGATCTAGATATTTCTTGAACACACTATTCATCAGATTCATAAAAGTTGTTGGTACATTTATCAACCCAAAGGCAAACATTGTGAACCCATAGTTTCCATATCTAGTCGTAAAAGTTGTTTTGTGAATTTCCTCCTAATGAATCCTCAGTTGATGATATATCTATCTCAAGTAAATATTTGAAAATATAGTGGCATCCTTTAACTGATCAAAGAGGTCATATATTCTTGGAAAAGGATACCTATTCTTTATGGTCACCTTATTCAACATTATGTAGTCAATACATAACCTTAAGAAACCATCCTTCTAGAATTTCTTATAATTCCCTTGGTTGCCATTGTTCTTATTTATAAACTTTAGGTTCCATTTACTTTTATTAATTTTCTCCTTATTCCATTTCATAAAATCAACACCCTTCCTCTTCTTGAGTTTCCATTTTTCTCCTTATATCAACCCTTTATAGTTGAAGAAAGTCTTCTTGGTTCGTAGATTTGTCTCTTCCTATCAATCCAAATCATAATATTTTGAAGGGTTTTGGGCTTGAGCAAATTATTTACTGTCCAAATCTTAGGATCCACCTCTAAGATGAACTTATAAACCTTCAATTATTCATTGATCTCATACTCAATAACATATTTCAAATGTTTAATGAATCTTTGATAATATACTTCCATAGTCAATGTACCTTGTTGGAGCATAAAGAACTCCTCAAACTTCACCAGAAAAAAATTGTATGATATAAACCTTTTCTTAAATACCTTAACAAAACTATCCCATTTAAAGTCCACAACTTGTATTCCTCTACCTACCCTTTGAATCCCTATTACTATTTTTCTTACTAACCAAGATTTCCAACAATTTTTATTGTTGCTCCATCTGCTCTTGAAACAACTTGACCACTAAACAAAGGTTTTACACACCCTCATTGGAGTTCATTGTTCTTCTAATTTTCTTTCTAGAGTTCATTATTCTTCTAGAATTCTTATTTGAGTCAATTGTTCTTCTAGTTCTATTTCTAGAGTCCATTGCTCTTCTAGATTTTTTTTGGATATGTACTACAACTTCCTCTTATGGAGCTGGCCCCACCTTCTTAGATGATCATCCTCTTAAGATAGATGCCATATCCTATCCACAATAAGGACCTGGATAAGTTACAATTTTTTCCAAATTGTACTTACAATCAATTAGTTTCTTTTCCCCAAGAACTAACTTATACCATTATCACTCACTTGATAATGATCATGGTCACACTTACCTCATCACAAGGTGTCATCCCCAATAAGGAACTATACACTCTAGGATTTTTACTCCTTGGTTTGACTAGTCCAAAATGCGTACAATACCTATCTTATCCTAGGCCAAGTTAAGGTCCCTAGAAGAGTAAGTATTTCTAAAGTAGCACATCAAGTCAAGGATTAACCTAGGTTCTTTCCATGGAAGCTTTTAGTTCTATAACCTAGAGATCTGATACCAACTATAATAACCCAAAAAAAACCAAACCAAGAGAGAGAATGTTTTCCATAAGGTTCACAAAGAAGTCCCAATAAATTCTAGTATAATAAGACATAATCATATTTTAAGTTAATGTCACTGTAGACAACACTCAAATGGCTAGTAGTGGCCAACATCTCATATTTTTGAGGTTCACCTTTCTAAACCTCATCATTTGTGAAGGATGCTGTATTGCCCAAATTTTTGTACCCTTACCTTCAGGCTAAAGGATCTGTACCCGAAAGGGGGGTGAGAAAAGGATAGAACAATACCTCGGATGGAGAGGCCCTTTGAAGGTTGTGCCTCTCGGGGGAGGGGTATAAAGGTGAATTTTTGACGGATGGTGGGGTTCACCAGGAAACTTTGAGTGGCAGTTTCCACACCTAGGTTTAGAATGAGTTTGATTTGTTCGTTTTATGTTCAATCATTCAGATTCCTAGGTTGGCCAAAATAAAGCTAAGCTATTTTATATGAAGATTCTTATTTATATGAAGATAGCAGAAAAATGAATCCTAATGTGATTGAATACAGAGAATATATAAAATGGAGAAGAGTACGCCTGATTTCTAATGTCTGATGAAGATTTTGAAGCTTGTAGGAGTCAAGATCATCCTGGATATGACAGGATCATCTGTAATTATACAGAATTGTCCCAAATCATAGGAGATCATTCAAGATCACCCAAGATCATCAGCGACCTGATGAATTCATCAAGCTAATTTGTTAGAAACCTGCAATCAAGAAAACATACACCAAAAACCAAAAATACAATTGCAAGAATGATGCAAAATGATAGAAATAAGAGTATAGATGTTTGAATGATAAATCTAGATATCAAATTAAATGAGATGCACTATTTTGGAAACTTATTTTGAATTTTATCATGCAATTATGCTAAATGAGGTGAACTCCAAGATGCAAAACAGAATTAAATTAATCTAATGCACCAATAAATAAGGAAAATGAGATAGAGAATGCAAACTCAGGGCTTTGATTTCCCCCAAGCTGAATTGCAGAACAGATCATCTGTAATCATACAAGTTCGTTGTCGATCTTGATAGGATCGTCTAAAATTGTAGTTGAATCACTTGCGACGATCCGAGCTACCTTCGGCTGAAACACAGTGAAATCCTACAACAAAACTTGAAAACACAAGTGAAAATGAAGGGATCACAACAAAAACTAAAATTGCAGGGAAATAATCATCCAGGCAGCCAGGTAGGGAGTCATGGGGATAAACTGGAAAAATCCCAGTTTATACAGGATTAGGGGGAGGTTAGGAGGTTAGTTATCATCCCAATCTGGGAGATCCCCAACATGGGAATCTCCAACCACATAGACATGCTTCTGCCCAAGTTGGAGAGGTCGTTGGAACAGAAGCTAATTGTAAAAATTTGGTTTTAGGATGAAATCATCTAGATGTTCTGTTCCAGATGAATTCGTTCGATTTGGGACGATATTGTCAGATCGACGATGATATTGTCAGATCGACGACGATATCATCCAACGGTCACAACAACCTCTAAAAATAGCACAAAAAATGAGGTAAGTGATTAACAGGCAATTTTGAGGTTAAAGTTCAAATTTCTACTTTTTACTAATGGTTTAACTGCACCAATTTTAGGGTGCTACATTTTGCCCCCTCTTTAGTGAATTTTCCAAAAAAAATGCGTTAAAGACGAGTTCTTCACGCTTTACGAGAAAGCAAAAATTTATTCCATTTTTTAGACGATGATTCTAGGTCGAATCATACGATTGTTTGCTATGGTGCCCCCTCCGAGTTTTTACCCAAATCGAATGTTTGAGGTAAAAGCGCAGAAAAGCAAAAATTAAAAAAATATTGTTTTGAATAAAAATAAGAAAAATAAGGTAAAACCCTAATTCGTTTTTACTGTTCACTTTCGTTGTTTCAAAGCTCTATAGGCGAAATGGTGGAAATGATGCACAGAGCGATAGAGATCTGGCACGGGTTGTGGCTCTAAACCTAGTTTACTGTGTTTTTAACTTGATTTTTAACTTGCATTTTAAGTGTTTTTGGGCATCACGGCCGTTTTTAGGCCGTCGACAAAATCGTCTCTATATTGCCGATTTTGTCTAGGGATGAAATCGAAGAAATAGGGATGATCCCTTCCAATAAGGGTGATCCCCAAATTGAAGAACGAAGATGATTTCGTCTTATTAAGGATGATTTTATCTAAATTTGGTATGATTGTTGGCAATTTTGGGTACCTTGGGTACATTGCATTTGCTCTAAGTGTAGATGTTGTCATTGATGTCAAGAAGGTCTTGAAGCATTTTGGTTTGATGTCAAATATTGTGTTTTGATGAAGGTTTCAGTTTGGATAGTGAGTTTCTAAGTAGATCAGAGTAGCCTAGTTGCAAAAGATCAAGAAAAAGACAAGTAAGAAAAAGTATGCAGGCGGCTGGAAAAATTGTCGTGATTTCGCGACATGTTTTAGGAGAGAGAAAGTGCTGGCAAAACTGTCATGATTTTGCGACATGTTTTAGGAGAGAGAAAGTGTTGGAAAAACTATCACGATTTTCGTGACATGTTTTAGGAGAGAGAAAGTGTTGGCAAAATTGTCACGATTTTGTGACATGTTTGAGGAGAGAGAAAGTTTAGGCAAAAGGTGTCGCATTTTTGTGACATTTTGTAGAAAAGAGAGTCCGTAGTGTGAACTGTCATGATTTCATGACAATATCAAAGAGAGAGAAAGTTATTCAGGAATTGTCGCGATATCACGACATGATGCAAAGTTCCAAGTGAGGACTGTCACGTTTTCACGACATGCTGCAAAGGTCAAGTTGAGGACTGTCACGATTTCATGACATGCTGAAAAGCTCAAAGTGAGAACTGTTGCGATTTCGTGACATGCAGCAAAGGAAAGAGTTTGATATAAGAAGCGTCACGATTTCGTGACAGGCTAAAGAAAAAGCGTACGGACGCAGAGAGTGTCACGATTTCATGATAGGCAGTAGAGAAAGTGAACAGAAGCTGAAAGCGTCATGATTTCACGATAGGTTGAAGAGAAAGCTTGCGTTAGCAAAAAATGTCATGATTTTGTGACAGGTTGAGAAGGCAGCATTGAGTTGGAGAAAGTGTCATGATTTCACGACAGAAACTAGAAGTAGGTCTTCTATAGGAGAAGTGTCACAATTTCACAACAGAAGCAGAGAGGAAGGCTATGAAGACAAAAGCATCGTGATTTCGTGACATGTTCCAGTTTTGCGTTCTTAAGGTAGAAAAGATCTTAAGGCAGCATAAGTGTCACGATTTCACGACATGTTCCAGTTTCACGGGTGTAAGGCAGAAAGAAGCTCAAGGCAGCAGAAGTGTCGTGATTTCATGACAAAAGAAGAGAAGAAGGCAATGAAGACTAAAGTGTCACGATTTCATGACAGGAGTGAAGATGACGTTAGCAAAAGATAGAAGTGTCACGATTTTGTGACAAGGACGCAATCAAGGCAGACAAAAGCAAAAAATGTCACGATTTCATGACAGTGGGCAAAAGAAGGTGTACGGCAGGCAAAGGTGTCGCGATATCATGACATGTTGTAGTTTCGCGATGGAAGCTACAGGGAAGTGACAGAGGCAGCAGAGGTTGTTGAAGTCGACAAAGTTAAATTTGGGCCGATGAAGATTAGGGTTTTGCAGTCGACGATCTTTAGGATAACAGCCGACTAAAGATTAAGTTTTTGATTATTAATTAATTCTATAAAAGGGGAATTGTTTTTGAGTTTCAGAGCATCGAAGCGGAGTATCGAATTTGCGCAAGTGAATTCTGCTATGCACAAGAGAGCGAGTCGAGTCGAGTCGATTTGTGCGAAGTGTGCGAGATGCAGCCATAACAACGCAATTAGCACAGAAGTGGCGAGTTGATGCGCACTATGAGAAGTTCGATCATAGAGTGTTGTATGTTGCTGTGTTTACGTAGAGGTGCAAAGGTCGATGTTCGATCGAGTGCAATTGTAATTGCGCAATAAGAGCGAAGGACTGTGTCTTGCATAACAGAGGAAGAGGACAATTTGTACCAGATCGAAGGACTATGTTTTGGTGTAAATTCGAGGACCATCTTTGAGGTGACAGAGTTGAGGACAGAGGTCTCTAGCCAGAGCAGGGAAGACAGGTGTCTTCTATGGATAGAGTTCCACTTGCTAAGGGCAGAAGAAGCAGAGGTCTTCTAGAGGATCACCGACCGAGAGCAGAGTTAGGGGAAGGTATCTCCTTTGAGCAGAGGCTCATAAACATTGTAATTGGGAAGGTTTCCCAAAGAATTTGAAATAAACTTTTAGAGAAAAGTTTTGTGGATGTAGCCCAGCCTTTCTGGGTTAACCACGTTAAAATGAGTCTTCTATGTGTGATGCTTTATGTCTTTTTTAATATCATGTTGATGCCTCTGCTATCTGAATTTAAAATTATTAAATGGTTAAGTCTTATACTGTTCACCCCCCTCTCAGTATAAGTTCATGTTCTTCAATTGGTATCAGAGCGAGTCACTCCAGAAAGAGCCTAACAACTTGGAGAAGGATCTATCAGAGGAACATATAAATTCAAAAAGAAATGAAGAGGTTGAGTTCGATCTCAAAAGTGAATTCTTCTTGGCCTTGAGAAAGCTTGAGAAACTCAGGGAAGAGAATTTTGTTCTCAAGCATAAATGTCAGGAAGAAGAGATAGCAAGATCATAATTGTCTCAAAGTGTTATAGATTTCAAAATTCTAGCTGAAGAAGGGAAGAAGGTTGAACAGGTTCTAACAGAGGCTCTAAAAGGAAAGGAAGCTGATTGTGAGAAACTAGAAGAAGAAATTATGTCTCTTAGAGTGAAGTTGGAACATTTGACTCTCAGACAAAATACTTCGTGTGAAAAGAAGGATGGTATCACCATTCATGAAATAGGGTCTTTGAGCAAGATCAATATTCATCCTGAAGAACAGTGGATTCCAGTTGATCGCAAGAAGAACAATCATCCAAGGCATCAAAACAGGTTACATAATACCTTCCATGGCTATTGTTTTTCCTGTAAGAAATTTGGTCACATAGCTATGCATTGCAATAAATCTCCGAATAGCCATAGTAAGGAAAATGTTAACTCATTTGCACCTCTTATGAACAAAAATATCATGTGTTACAAGTGCAAGAATTTTGGGCATATAGCAAGGATGTGCGGTTTGAATAGATTTAGCTTTGAGTTCACTAAAAAGAGGAATGAGATCAAATCTAAGTCAATGATAGTTCAAACTGCTTTTCATGCTCAAGACAAAGTAGAAAAATGGTATCTTGATAGTGGTTGTTCAAAACATATGACTGGTGAAAAAGAAAAGTTTTTGGTTTTCAAAGAAACAAACAGAGGAATAGTCAGTTTTGGAGATAACGAGTCCGCAAAAATCTATGGTAAAGGGACTCTTAGTTTGGATGGGAAATCCAAAATAGAGAATGTGCTCTATGTAGAAGGCCTAAGACATAATCTTCTTAGTGTGAGTCAACTTTGTGATCAAGGGCACATAGTATCTTTCTTTTCAGATAGATGTGAGATAAGTAAAGAAAAAAATGGAAAACTCATTGCTAGTGCTACAAGGACTCCAAACAATCTTTACATGCTAAGTGAGATAAAAAGGGAAAAGTGTTTTATAACTCAAGAAGATGAGAGTTGGTTATGGCATAAAATATTGGGACATTTGAGTTTTGATAATCTTTTCAATATTAGTAACAAGGAAGCGATCGAGAGACTTGCCTAAAATAAAAAGGCCCCATAACATCATTTGTGGTCCTTGTCAACATGGTAAACAGACCAGAACCAATTTCAAATCAAAAGGGTATAATTCTTCCAAACCATTGTATCTTATTCATACGGATTTGTGTGGCCCCACCAGAACTCGAGCATTAAGGGAGATAGCTACTTCATGTTGTTTATAGATGATTATTCTAGAATGACTTGGGTTACTTTTCTCAAAGAAAAATTTGAAGCTTTTGAAAAATTTAAAGCTTTTAAAGAAATGATTGAAAATGAGACTGACAAGAGAATCAAATGCTTAAGATCATATAGAGGAGGAGAGTTCACTTCAAATGAATTTGTGGAATACTGTGAGCAACACGAAATCAAAAGAGAATATTCAGCAACAAGAACTCCTCAACAAAATGGAGTAGTTGAAAGGAAAAACAGAACTGTTGAAAGTATGGCTAGAGCTATGTTAAATGAGTCAAAACTTTCAGATGGATTTTGGAGAGAAGTAGTCAGTACAACAATTTACATCATCACCAGGGCTCAACTCAGAGTCAATCATCATAAAACTCCCTATGAGTTGTGGAAAGGAAGACCAGCTACAGTAAAACACTTCAAAGTGTTCGGGAGTAAGTGCTTCATCAGAAGGGAAGATCAGAATTTGGGAAAATTTGATCCTAGGTGTGATGAGAGAATTTTTCTTGGATATTCCAGCAGAAGAAAGGCCTACAGATGTTTCAACAAAATAACTCATACTGTTGTAGAAAGCATAAATGTAACGAGTAGATGAAAAGACGGGGATAAGAGAACCGGTCAAAGGAACTGGGTGATGAAATCTGTCAAGAAGAATTCGGAGAGGCTTCGGATGAAGAAAAGGAAAGACAACAACTGCTTCCCAAAACTCCTTCACGGTATGTTCAGAAACATCATCCCAAAGACTTGATCATTGGTGATCCAAACAACAGGAAAATAAGAAGAAGAGTCATTCCTTCACATGATTCTATGAATGTTGCTTTATTGTCTCAAATTGAGCCAAAATATTTCAGTGAAGCATGTGCAGATAAATTTTGGATAAAAGCAATGGATGAAGAGCTAAATCAAATAGAGAAAAGTGAAACTTGGGATTTGGTTCCTAGACCTAAGGACAAGAATGTCATTGGCACAAAATGGATATTCAGAAATAAACTCAATGAGGATGGAAATATTGTCAGAAACAAAGCTAGGTTAGTTTGTAAAGGTTATTCTCAAGTAGAAGGTGTTGATTTCGAGGAGATGTTTGTTCCTGTTGCTCATCTTGAAGCTATTAGAATGTTTTTTGCCCTTTCTAGTTTCAAATATTTCAAGGTATTTCAAATGGATGTAAAGTCAGCCTTTCTAAATGGGGTGTTGAATGAAGAAGTCTACATAGAACATCCAGAAGGAGTGTCTCTCTCAGAACAGCTAGACTATGTATGTAAACTAAAAAAGGCCTTGTACGGGTGAAAGCAAGCACCCAGGGATTGGTACTCAAGACTTGACAGGTATCTTCATGAACAAGGTTTCAGGAAAGGCATGGCAGACAACAACTTGTATATTAATAATGAAGGTGATGATATGTTGATCATAGTTGTCTATGTTGATTTTATTTTTGGGGGAAATAATACTCAGATGTGTAAAGTTTTTTCCAACACCATGCGGAAGGAATTCGAGATGTCTATGATTGAGAGAGCTGTCATTATTTTTAGGGCTTTAGATTGCACAATCAAAAGATGGTATATTTCTCTCTCGGGAAAAGTATATCAAAGAAATGTTGAAGAAATTCGGGATGATGGACAGCAAACCCATGTGTACTCCTATGATTACAGGGTGCAATCTGAGTAAAGATGATGAATCTCTAGCGGCAGATCAGAAGTTGTACAGATCTATGATTGGCAGTTTACTATACAGTATAGCTACTAGACTAGATATCATGCAAGCCGTTGGATTAGTTGCAAGATTTTAGGCAGCTCCAAAAGAATCTCATGTTATAGCAGTCAAGAGGATATTCAGATATTTGAAGGGCACTATGGACTTTGGGATTTGGTATCCCAAAGGTGATGATTTCACCCTCACGACCTATACTGAGATGCAGATTGGGAAGGCAGTATTGATGATAGGAAAAGCACTAGTGGTGGAGCATTCTTTCTGGGAAAGAGTTTGGTTTCTTGGTTAAGTAAGAAACAACCTTAAGTTTCCTTATCTACAGCAGAAGCTGAATACATAGTAGTAGTGGTTGGGTGCACACAGGTTTTATGGATGAAAACCACCTTGGAGGATTTCAAAGTCAAGCATGAACAACCCATATCCATTCTCTGTGATAATACAAGTGCCATAAGTATTTCTAAAAATCCGGTAATGCACTCAAGGACGAAGCACATTTCCATCAAATATCATTTTCTAAGGGAGAAAGTGCAAGAGAAGTAGGTCAAGCTAGAGTATGTGCCTACTAAAGAGCAGATTGCGAGATATCTTCACCAAACCTCTTCCAAGAGATACGTTTGAGTATCTAAGGGAAAAATTGGGAGTTGTACTCTCACCTCAGAATTAATCACCTCATCAGGAGGTGGGGGAGGGACCAAGCCAAGAGGCTCTTTCTTAGTCCCAAGTCCCAAAGGTGGCCCTTTGCCATTGATGACAAAGGGGGAGAGATATGAGTAAGGGGGAGAGCTTCATAGTGAAGAAGAGAGCTTCAAGTCAGGGGGAGCAAAAACTTCAAAGGAAGATTCTCAGTTGATGGATCAGTTGGTTTCAGTTTTGGCTCTTGACTAGTGTTTTTAGTTAAGGTTTGCCATCAATGACAAAGGGGGAGATTGTTGGCAATTTTGGGTACCTTGGGTACATTGCCTTTGCTCTAAGTGTAGATGTTGTCATTGATGTCAAGAAGGTCTTGAAGCATTTTGGTTTGATGTCAAAGATTGTGTTTTGATGAAGGTTTCAGTTTGGACAATGAGTTTCCAAGTAGATCAGAGTAGCCCAGTTACAAAAGATCAAGAAAAAGACAAGTAAGAAAAAGTATGCAGGCGGCTGAAAAAACTATCGTGATTTCGTGACATGTTTTAGGAGAGAGAAAGTGCTGGCAAAACTATCACGATTTCGTGACATGTTTTAGGAGAGAGAAAGTGCTGGCAAAACTATCGCGATTTCGCGACATGTTTGAGGAGAGAGAAAGTGCTAGCAAAACTGTCACGATTTCACATGTTTGAGGAGAGAGAAAGTTCGGGCAAAAGGTGTCACGATTTCGTGACATTTTGCAGAAAAGAGAGTCCGCAGTGTGAATTGTCATGATTTCACAACAAGATCAAAGAGAGAGAAAGTTATTCAGGAACTGTCACGATCTCGCGACATGATGCAAAGTTCCAAGTGAGGACTGTCATGTTTTCGCAACATGCTGCAAAGGTCAAGTTGAGGACTGTCATGATTTTGTGACATGCTAAAAAGCTCAAAGTGAGAACTGTTGCGATTTCGCGACATGCAGCAAAGGAAAGAGTTTGATATAAGAAGCATCACGATTTTGTGATAGGCTAAAGAAAAAGCGTACAGATGCAAAGAGTGTCATGATTTCATGATAGGCAGTAGAGAAAGTGAACGGAAGCTGAAAGCGTCGCAATTTCACGATAGGTTGAAGAGAAAGCTTGCGTTAGCAGAAAATGTCATGATTTCGTGACAGGTTGAGAAGGCAGCATTGAGTTGGAGAAAGTGTCACGATTTCATGATAGAAACTAGAAGCAGGTCTTCTATAGGAGAAGTGTCATGATTTCGTGACAGAAGCAGAGAGGAAGGCTATGAAGACAAAAGCGTCATGATTTCGTGACATGTTCCAGTTTCGTGGGCTTAAGGCAGAAAAGAGCTTAAGGCAGCGTAAGTGTCACGATTTCGTGACATGTTCCAGTTTCACGGGTGTAAGGCAAAAAGAAGCTCAAGGCAGTAGAAGTGTCATGATTTTGCGACAAAAGAAGAGAAGAAGGCAATGAAGACTAAAGTGTCATGATTTCGCGACAGGAGTGAAGATGACGTCAACAAAAAGACAGAAGTGTCACGATTTCACGACAAGGACACAGTCAAGGCAGACAAAAGCAAAAAATGTCATGATTTTGCAACAGCGGGAAAAAGAAGGTGTACGGTAGGCAAAGGTGTCGCGATATCACGACATGTAGTTTCACGATGGAAGCTACAGGGAAGTGACAGAGGCAACAGAGGCGGTTGAAGCCGACAAAGTTAAATCTGGGCCGACGAAGATTAGGGTTTTGCAGCCGATGATCTTTAGGGTAATAGCCGACTAAAGATTAAGTTTTTGATCATGAATTAATGCTATAAAAGGGGGACTATTTTTGAGTTTCAGAGCATCGAATGTGAGTATCGAATTTGTGCAAGTGAATTCTGCTGTGTGCAAGAGAGTGAGTCGAGTCGAGTCGATTTGTGTGAAGTGTGCGAGATGCAGCCATAACAATGCAATTAGCGTAGAAGTGGCAAGTTGATGTGCACTATGAGAAGTTTGATCGCAGAGTGTTGTATGTTGTTGTGTTTGCACAAAGGTGCAAAGGTCGATGTTCGATCGAGTGCAGCTATAATTGCACAATAAGAGCGAAGGACTGTGTCTTGCAGAATAGAGGAAGAGGACAATTTGTACCAGATCGAAGGACTGTGTTTTGGTGCAAATTCGAGGACCAGCTTTGAGGTGACAGAGTTGAGGACAGAGGTCTCCAACCAGAGCAGGGAAGACAGGTGTCTTCTGTGGATAGAGTTCCACTTGCTAAGGGCAGAAGAGGCAAAGGTCTTCTAGAGGATCACTAGCTAGAGCAGAGTTAGGGGAAGGTATCTCCTTTGAGCAGAGGCTCATAAACATTGTAATTGGGAAGGTTTCCCAAAGAATTTGAAATAAACTTTTAGAGAAAATTTTTGTGGACGTAGCCTAGCCTTTCTGGGTGAACCACATTAAAATGAGTCTTCTATGTGTGATGCTTTCTGTCTTGTTTAATATCATGTTGATGCCTCTACTATCTGAATTTAAAATTATTAAATGGTTAAGTCTTATACTGTTCACCCCCCCATCTCAGTATAAGTTCATGTTCTTCAACGATATCGTCCAATAATGGGCGATATCAACTTTTATGGGATGATTTGATTTTAATTGATTTTTTTTTAATGATTATGTACTAATGATTTTTGTTGTTTTATTGCTTATTTTGCAGAGGGGATTGCTAAAGAGTTAAGAGTGGAAATATGGAGGTCTAAGAGACAATTTGGCCGTGCTCGATCAGGCCGAGCGAGATTGATTGGCAGAGGTAGGACTGTAGCATGTGGCAAAGATGCCACAAATTCCTACATACATGGGGCTACTGACAGCCCTAGCAGAGAGATGGTATCCGGAGTCGTCCTGCTTCTGGCTATCGATAGGGAAGATGACTCCCACTCTAGAGGATGTATGGAGGATCTTGATGATCCCCATACATGATTGATTCATGATCCCTTCGACCAATCAGGGCCATGATATGATGAGATTATGTGAGGACCCAAGCTTCATCCTGGAGAAGGGCAGAGTGAACATCGAGGTTTTGAGGTAGATGCCTAGGGCATCTCGGTTGACCCGAGTTTTGGCAGGGGTGGTGGGTGGCCTTCTTCTATGCCACCAGGGTGGATGCAAACTATCATGGCTACTTTTAGATGTGGTCTGTGACATGAGAAACCATGGATACAGGTTTGCTTGGGGCATCTTTGTATTGTGCCACTTGTATAGGATCCTTTACGGGGTCGTATACAAGGGGGTCGATGTCTAGTGTTGGCATTGCTTCTACAGGTTTGGTGCTGGGAGCACATTATGGTGCAGAGCCCGATAGGTCTTCCACTAACAGGAGTTGACTAAGAGAGACCCTGGGATTTCTATTGGTGGCTCCAGAGATGGTCACAACAATGGATAGATCTATCGATGTCTTGGAGGTTGCTGGATGACCTCACCCTAGATCAGATTTCTTAGAGACCATGGAGAGAGTATCCAGGGTGGATAGAGGATGGACAGGAGTTGGCTTGCATCAGGAGAGTCATATGGTTGAGGATAGAGCTAGGAGAGATAGAGCTCCATCGGTACGATCAAGTTTTGAGGTAGTTCAATCTATAGTAGGGGATCCCTACTCTTAGGGATTATGAGTACTCTCAGACTATACAGAATAGTACCACATTGAGCAAGGCTCCAGACATGCAATGGTTTTGGAGTCAGGATGCTGATGATGCCCCCATTCAGCCAGTGGATGGAGATAATGCAAGAATAGCAGACGGATATGATGCCTGGTATGTAGGCATCCTCCCTCCTTGGATGATGAGGGCACAGGGTCTGATGCATGCTATAGTGCAATGGATGGAGAGGTGGCACCAGGCTACCATCGATGTAGTAGGGAGTCACGAAGGGAGGGATCAGTGACAACCTCCTTAGGAGAGACATCAGAGAGTACCACAGGCTCCAGAGAGACAATAGTATCCAGATATGAGGGAGAAGAGGAGAGAGGAGAGGAGAGAAAGACTCCCTCCTCAGCAGAGGGATAGGCCACCATCACCCGATAGGGGCAAGGGTGTTAAGGTGGGGGAGAGCAACGATATGGCAAATATTCGAGTGGAGAATGTCCACCTACGAGCTCAAGTGCAGACTCTACAGGATGAGGCTACACAGCTCAAGGCTCAGAGTGGAGGGGCGAGCATTCTAGAGTTGGTGCGGTCGATTGCTTAGACCACGTTCTATCAGGGAGTGTACTACCAGCTGGTTCTATAGGGCCAAAGGATACAGTTGTCAGTCGACATTGTGGAGATTATTAGGATGGGGTCATTGAGGACATCATCATGATCAATATCGAAGTCCCACGATACAATACGGGCTTCGATGGGACCACCTCCTCCACCTCAGGGTGGGAGAGGAGATGAGGCTAAGAGCTCGAGGTCTTCTCGAGACTAGATGCACATTGTACATAGACTATTTTGAGATGATTGAGTATGCCAAGGTATAGATTGTGGCATACCAATCCATTTTGATATAATGTATATACTTCTTGATATATATATGATTTTATTTTTGTGATATGACTTGTGCATATGTTTTATGATGCTTTAATATTTTAATTGTTGATTGACTATTCATGTAATTATGTCATTGATAATATTATAATTTTATGTCATACTATAAAATTAAATGAAATAATCTGATGTAAACAAACTGGTTGTTGTGGTGTGTTTTGATGAAAACAAAGTGACTTCTAACAATAATTCCAAAGGACATTGTCATTGTTACATGACCATTTCATGGAGTCGTCGCTCACTAGGTCATCAAGCTAATCCCGGTATGATAGAAATATTGCTAAAAGTAAAAGGGTGGTTAAGAGACTTTCTTAAGACTTTGTGTTGTGATGATGAAAAATGATGATAATGATGATTTGTTTTCAGATTTCCATGAAAATATTATGCATGAAATATTAAAAATATGATTTTTTCTAGGCATAAAATTCCTAAGTATGATAGAAATTTGAACAATTCCCTAGGAATTATACCATCGTCGCAAAAAAATGAATGTTGACATAATGAAATGAAATAGGAAAGTTTTCATTCTTTTTAAAGCACAATTGTGTAACATAATGATTTAAGCCATATGCTTTTATGGATTAAATAAATGGGAAATAAAATTAGAACGATGGTTTGCGCTAGGCATAGAATTTTAGGTATATACTTATACCATCATCGCGAAATCCAAAGAAGAAATTGATATAATAGTTTTATTGCATAGTTGATTTTTTATTTTGAGATAAACATAAAATATAAAAATGAGGACTTGCACTAGGCATAAAATTCCAATTTAGGTTTAGAAACTATACCATCGTCACGAAAGTCGAAAATATGTAAATGTGACTTTATTGCTAGATTTTTGAACATGTTTTGCAAGAAAATTTTGGATTTTTGAAAAAAATGTATTTAATTGATTTTACGCTAAGCAGATATTCTCAAGTAAGAAAGTCAAATTATTCTAGAAGATTTGAATAAATATTTTAAATTATCTCAAAGAAAAAAAGTTAGATTTATAAGGAACCCCGTGTGCATACATGAGTTCATTGCCGATCTTGATCTATCATAATGATACAAAATCTCTCAAACACAAATGTGTGTGCAATTGTAATGTTCATTTACCGATTTTGAGCAAGATAATTTGATATAAGTAATTTAAATTAACCAAATGAGTGTTCGTTGACCATGATTTATATGCATGTAACCGTACCAGACTATTATGTAAGTCGGGTCATCAAGAGCTAGCTGATCCATAAGCGGACATAGGTTTGTACAAAAGAAGGTCGCTAATGTGACAGACATATCACCACGCTAGGAGTTACCCAATGTCAAGCAAGTTGGGCACAAATCATCTGTTATGGGGTTTACCTCACAGTTTTCAAATAATTGAGAATTCCAGGGATTCTTGCTTCACACTTCCTTCTTTCAAAGGGGAGGAGGAGGGATTTATTGCTTTTTGCTTTTTCTTTTCTTTTCTTTTCCTTTTTTTTTTTTTTGTATTTTTTTTTTTTTGCTTGACACTGAGATAATGCTGAAATATTGCTGAGATGGTACAAAATGATACTGAAATAATGCTTCTGAATAATTTCTCTTTTTCTCATGGATTTTCTTGATTTTATTTTTCTTTTTATTTTTCTTCCTATACTAGGGATACTTTCTCGGATTGGCTGTAGAGCAAAGGATTTTTATTCTGGACAGGAGTGAGCTTGTCATTTTGTCAATTCTCAAAGATTCTAGACCATGTGCATGATAGGATATCAGGGGAAACTTTTCGCTCAAGAGACCACTTCTACTATGTAGCATCATTTTGAATTTGCAATGAAATAATTTTAATGTGAAAAGGTGTACTTGGTTCAAGTAAATAACAAGATCAGTTCTATATGCTCAAAACTTTATTTAATTCAACTATGGACTTCGATATAAGAGAGATTAATAATCATACCAAATAAGATCAAGATATTTATTCATGTGAGTGTGAAAATGAGGGATTCCATATAAATGCTAATTTATCCAAAATAACTGAAAATATAACTGCAATACTTCAAGAATTGACAGGTGCAAAATAGAAGATGTTTTTGAGGATTTTGATGATTTTGATTTTTTTATATTTTTATTTTAATTTATGAATTGAGAGAATATATAATATTACTATTTTTGAAATTTTTATATGAATTACTAATATGAGACAATATGTATAATATATACAATGATGAAATTACCAGATTTATGCATAATAGCGCTTAAGATGCATAATGTTCATAGGTTATTTAAGATCTTTACCATCTAAGGTATCTAATATGTATGCTCCCGATCCAAATTTAGCAGTGATAATATATGGCCCAAGCCAGTTAGGCTCGAATTTGCCTTTAAGGTCTTTAGTTGCATTAGTATTTTTTTAATTTTCTTTTAATACGAAGTCACCGATCTCAAAGGATAGATTATGAACTTTCTTGAGATATGCTCGTTTGAGCTTGTTCTGGTAGGCACGAAGATGCTCCAAAGCATTAATGTGCTTCTCATCTAGGAGTTCCAACTGACTAATTTTTTTAGTACGATAGTCATCTCCTACTTCAGTATCTTGAAGTAGCAGAGCCAAAGAAGAAACTTCTAGTTCAAAGGGAAAAACAACTTCAGCACCATAAACCAAAACAAAAGGTGAAGTGCTCGTGGGAGTACGAATGCTAGTTCGATAAGCCCACAAAGTAGGATATAATTGAATGTGCCAATCACGGCTAGATTTATTGACCAGTCTCTTGAGGATTTTAATTAATGTTTTATCAGATGCTTCTGGTTGGCCATTAACCTGAGGATAATAGGGAGTGGACCAACGATGTTGAATTTTATATTTTTGACATAATTTCTTTACATCTTTGTTTTTGAAACAAGTTCCATTATTCGAGATGAGATTTGCAATAATTTTGAACCTACAAATAATTTGATTAAGAATAAACTTGGAAACTTGCGTTCCAGTGCAAGAAGCTAAGGGCATAGCTTTGACCCACTTCGTAAAATACTCAGTGCCAGTTATGATGAATTTGTGTCCATTAGATGACACAGGATTGATTTTTTTGATGATGTCTAAGCCCCATTTTAAAAAGGGCCAAGGATATGAAATAGCCTATAGTTCTTATGCAGGGGCATGGACAAGGTCAGTAGGTTTCTGGCACTTGTTGCAATGGCGCATGTAATCATGTGCATCATTCTCCATGGTAGGCCAAAAATATCCTATCCTAAGGAGCTTCTTAGCAATGGCGCTACCACTAAAGTGTCCCCCACAAGATCCATTGTGGGCTTCACTCAAATCTGATATAGACTCTTCTAGATTCAAACATCTCAATAGGATACCTTCAAACTATCTCCTATACAACGTATTTCTAATTATTACGAAGCGGCTTGCTCGTCTATGTAATAACCAACACTGGTTTCTATTAAAACCTTCAGGGAAGGTCCTGTTTTGAAGAAAATTGAGGATGTCAGTGTACCAAAGTTCAGGAATAGTTTCATTGATTAGAAACACGTCCAAAGGTTCCAAGCATGATTTAATTGAAGTGGGTTCCTGGAGTCAACGAATAATGATGATAGCATAATCATCATCTAACTCCAATGGTAAAAGAGATGCAGCTACAGCCATAGCATCAGCCGCACGGTTGGTAGTTCTAGGAATAGCTTCCAAGGTAACTTGATCAAATAAAGATATTAATTGTAATACATATGCTTTATATGGGTGCAATTTATCATCTCTGGTTTGATAAACATCGTTAATTTGATTTATAATAAGTTGATAATCACCAAAAACTAATAGATTTTTAATTTTTAGTGCCAGGGTAGCTCGTAATCCAAGGATTAGAGCCTCATATTCAGCAGTGTTATTAGTACAGGCAAACATTAATTTAAAGTATAGAGGTATGAGATGTTTCTATGGAGATATCAAAATAATACCTGCACCAGCCCCACTCATGCATCGGGCTCCATCAAAGTATAGGGACCATTGCCCTGAATGATCTGCCTCTAGGTTAAGGCATTCGTCAGGAAACTCAATGACGAGGGGATGGGTGGACTCTAAGGGTGCAACAACTAATTGATCTGCTATGATTTGACCCTTAACAGACTTTTGTCCTATAAATGTGAGTTCAAACTCGCTTAGAGCAAGAACCCACTTTGTTGTACGACCAGATAAATAAGGTCGACTCATGAGATATCGCAAGGGATCAAATTTAGCAATAACGTATGTTTTCTGACTAAGCATATAATGGCATAGTTTTTGTGTAGAAAATATGACTGCTAGACATAAATTCTCTAATGCTATGTAGCGGGTTTCATAACTAATTAATTTTTTGCTAATGTAATAATTAGCACGCTCTCTTTTCTCATCATCAAGTTGAGCTAACATAGCTCCTAAAGTAAAATCTGAAGCAGAAATATACAAGATAAATGGGCGATCAAGTTTAGGTGGTGAAAGTATAGGTGGGTTAAGAAGATATTGTTTGAGGAGTTCAAATGCTTCCTTACATTTGTCGTCCCAATGGAAAGAGACATCCTTCTTAAGAAGCTTAAGAAAGGGTCCAGTTTTATCTGCCAACTTATCGATGAAGCGACGGATAGCTTGAAGCTTACCTTGTAGACTCCGTAATTTAGATATATTTGTAGGTGAAGGCATATTAGTGATAGTCGTAATCTTGAGAGGGTCAATTTTGATGCCACGTAAATAAACTATAACCCCCAATAATTTACCTGACTTAACTCCGAATATACATTTGGTTGGATTCAATCGGATAAGATATTCCCTTAACCGATCAAATACTTTTCTCAAGTCATCTAAATGGTCATCTTCTTTAGTAGAACGAACTATAATGTCATGTACATAATCATGTAGTATATCATGCATCATATCATGAAAGATATAAGTCATGGCTTGTTGATAGGTTGCACCTGTATTCTTCAAACTGAATGGCATCACTTTCCAACATAAAGTCCCCCAAGGGGTAATACAGGTTGTTTTAGCCTGATCTTCAGGAGCTATCCTGATCTGATTATAACTAGAAAATTCATCCATTAAGGATATCATTCCACTCCTAGCAGTAAAATCAATGATTTGATCCATATTGGGAAGGGGAAAATCATCTTTAAGATATGCAACATTAATATCTCTTAAGTCTATACAAACCCTAATATTAGTAGCTTCTTTCTTAGTTACTGGAACTACATTCGAGATCCATTCAGCATAATCAATGGCTTGTATAAAAATAACATTCAAGAGTTTTTCTAACTCCCCTTTGACTAGTAAGGCCACTTTAGGATGCATTTTTCTAAGCTTCAGCTTAAAAGGTTTAAGCATCTGGATGCACTACTAGGTGATGCATAACTACAGAAGGGTCTAAACGTAGCATATCTTCATATGTCCAAGCAAAAACATCTTCATATTCTTTAAGAAATGCAATGTATTTATCCTATTTTTCTTGACTCAATTCTGATCAAATGTTGATTATGTGAGGGTTATCATCGGTTCCAATGTTAATTTTTATGACATTTTCTACTTCCATGTGTAGATCTCTCTCAAAATTAGGTGGGGCGGGTGAAACGCCCAATTCTTGTAATTCTTCCAAGGTTAGCTTGGATAATTCGTCTTGAGGAGTCATGGCCTCAAGCTGGGCTATACTAGGTATAGAGCCATCAAAATAAAATCCATTATGTAATAATTCCTTAATGGAGACATCATGAAATATATCTCCCTCCAACTCATCGTCGGATTCAACAATCATCTCAGGATAAGCTATAGATAACATATTACATGTGAATGTCTTATTCGTTAAACACAAAGCATCACGTTCATCTAAATAATCTTGGTAACATATAAGATGGTCATCATCCTCAAATGGGAATGTTTGACCCTTACTAGAAAATAGGCACACCACATCGGGCGGGCCATGCTTCTACCTCAAAAGGTTCTTTCATACCATTCTAGAAAGGTCCCAAACCTTTCCCTTTATATCCCAATTTAAGCATTATATGTTTGGCTTTAATATACTCATTAGTAAAATAACATCGAGCATATCCATCATAATGAGTTCTGATGTTTCTGGGTATTCTACTTTAGTCATATCCCTTATAAATAAAGGCATAGTTCTTGACTTGGTAAATACTTCCCATAGGCTATGGGAGGCCCAAGGTACGAGGAGATGGTGGAAAATTATTTAAAATAAGGGAATCTTGCATAGAAGCATTTTTTTCTTCTGATATAAGAATTTTAGATAGATCGGGTAAGAGCTCGTCAGTAAGAGGATAAGAGGTAGAAGGAATATTCCCTACATATTTCGATGTGAAAAATATAAATTTGGTGGATGTAGACAGTGTAGAGGTGTCGATAGATGGGTCTATTATAGGTATGGAAGTTATAGGAGTAGAACAAGAGACATTGGTTGTGGGATTAGGATATTTCTTAGGTCCTAATGTGGTTTGTTCAAAATATGGTTGAGCTATATGTGGAGGTGCAACTGATGGAGAAGAATTAGATGACATTGTGGGTGTGAGTTTCACATGTTTAGATGGATAATGAGAATTAGGATGTGTGGATGATAGAGCGGGGCAAAATTGAACTCCAATAGGTTCTGCCAAAGCACACATATCAAAGGGTCTTGGATCACCATGAATGGTAACCAACTGATTCTTAAATTCAAACTTAACACATTGATGTAAAGTTGAGGGAACAGCTCGCATCGCATTGATCCAAGGACGACCCAAGAGTATATTGTACGATGCAGGGCAATGTACAATAAACATAGTCGTATCTAAGGTTCTTGGACCAACCTACAATGGAATCGTAATAACTCCACATGTTTCTTGTATTTCGTCATTGAAAGCTTTTATGATCATATCAGTTCTTTTCATTTCATCACTTCTAAACCCAAATATTTGGTAGAAGTCAAAAGTGCATATATTTAAAGATGAACTATTATCAATCAAAACTCGCTTGATTGCTACATCTCCAATTAAGGCAGTAATATACAAGGGGTTATCTTTATGTAAACTATGTTGCGGTATGTCTCTATCTCGAAAGTCAATACAATCAACTTCATGAGTTATTATAGTATCGACCATGAATTCAGGTTGAATGTCTTGTGGTACCATCATCTGACTTAATGTGAGCATTAATTCATCTCTATGTGGAGGAGAAGATCTTAAAAGGTCCAAGAGAGAAATTCTAGCTGTAATATTTGATAATTGTTCATTAATATTATAAGGAGGTTTAGGTTGAACATTAGGTGAATGATTCCCTTTATTAGGAACCTTCAAAACAAATGGACCTGATCCACCATTCTAAATTTGATCTTGTTGAGAATTTTGAGCCTGTTGTCTAGTAATAGCTTTGATGGTACCCACAATATTATTCTACGGATGATGAATGGGTCTTGGTCTAGCGTTTATAGCTAGCTCATTAGAAAGTAATCAATGAGACGATGGTCTAGTAGTGACTCTTCTTTGAAATGGCTCTTATGGAACCATATAACTTGTGATAGGGTGATAGGATCTGATTCATCTTTAAAACTATTCGATTGATTTGATGTGATTTCCATATCACTCTCAGTATCGTATTCTGCATCACTAAGATCAGGTATATGAATATTATATAGAGGTCTGGTTATAACCACGGATAAAGTTGTGTCAAAGATTTTCATATCATGAACAGGTAAATGCCCACTAATAGTTCCTACATATCGGTCATGAAGAGGGAAATTATGATGTTCAACTTGATTAGCCACCTCCTTACCATGTTTTGGTAAGGGATGTTGAAAGATTTCCAATGACTGATTGGCATTCTAATTCTGGTTTTGTGGGGTGTTCTTTTGAACATTATTAGGAGGATTTTTCTTAGGTTGAAAGGCTTGCACCTCCATCTCATTGTTATCAATCAAGTCCTGTATTTTATGTTTTAATATTTTACAAGATTTGGTAGTGTGTCCAGGTCCTCTATGGAAGTCACAGTGTAAATCTGCTCTGTATACGGGTATATTTGGATCAGGTTTTCGAACATTTGGTAATTGAATCAAACCTCGTTCTAATAATTGTGGAAGAATAGTTGATAAATGTTGATTTAACCTAGTAAATTCTCGAGGAGGTCTATCAAGAGGTTTTAGTACAAAATTCTCCGATGTCTTCGCAACATTAACATTAGCAGTATTTCTGCTATCGGTGACTCCATCACCCACAACTTGTTTATTCTTATATTGATTTTTGGATGTTTTCTCATTGTCTCTCTTTTTAAGCTAGCCTCTCCTAATGAGAGCATCTTCCACTCTTTGGGATAAGTCTATAGCCTGATCGAAGGTGGTCAAGGTAGCAGTTGATAATTCGTAAGATAGTTGCTCTTGCAAATTATTAATAAAGATGTCCAACATCTCCCTATAAGGTAACACAAAGTGCAATTTTCCTATCAACTGTCTCCACCTAGCTAGGAAATTAGCAAAGCATTCATCTTTGCCCTATTTTAAGTTATACAAATCTTTAATGGTCACATATCTTTCAATGTAGGCACTAAATTGATGAACAAAAGACTTAGCAGTTTCTTCAAAATTCCTCAAAGAATTAGTGGGTAATTGATAATACCACTCTAATGCCATTCCTCCCAAGCTTTTCAGGAACATTTTTAGTAATAACAAGTCATCATGTGATATATCATGACATGCTATCCTAAACATATGAAGATGCTCTATGGGATCTTTGGTTCCTTTATATATGGGAAGAATAGGCATAGGAAAATGTTTAGGATACGGTTGTGCTACGACTATAGGATCTAAAGGCTAACTACACATCTCTCGATAATTGTACGAGGGATGGTAGGGATCTATCTAGTCCATGCGGGAAACTAACTGTTTCACCACGACTTCAAGATTGCTAGTTTGTCCACCATATTGGTTCGATGGCACATATGTATGGGATCTATGAGTGTATGATGGTATGACATAAGGATTAGATGTTATATTGCTATTATGCAAAGTGTTGGTAGGAAGAGTATTATGAAGGGGATTTGTAATAGTATTATGTTGTACCTTAGATTGTTGGTAATTGGTGTTCGGTTTTGTTTTGGGTTTTTGTTGATTTGAGGTATGTTGATCAAGAACTTGGTGAAATAGAGTAGTAAATGATGGTTTCTTTTGTGTGGGAATGACCCTAGGCTTGTTAACAGGCACTTTAGATTGTTGGGTAACCTGTTGTTGTTGCATGCTCTGGATCGCAACTACTATATCCAAATTGGATGGTCCAACTTGATCACTCTCTTGTTCAATAAAGGACAAGGGATTAGTGCGTGTTTGAAATACTTCTTCTAGAGTTTCTTGAGTGTCACTAATTTTATCCTTGTCCATATGGGCTACTCTATTAAAAAACACCAATATTAGTGTTAATGAACTTCCAGAATTGTTCCATGTTCTCAAAAGTGATAGCTCCTCCCGGAGACATTTTAGGGGATGAGGATCCTTCCTCTCTAATATTTTCTTCTTGTTCATTTCTTACAGCAAGCTCTTCTTCTTTCTTGTCTAGGGTTTCTTCTTCCTGAACTTGGTCCTCAGGAGGGACATTTTGGTCGATTAATGGTCTTCCTAACCAATCTTCATCTTCTTCGGTTTGTTTTCCATTCCTAAGTCTAGGCATTGTGCTAAACTTAGGTTTTAGCAAATATATATACTTATATATATATATATATATATATATATATATATATATATATATATATATATATGTGTGTGTGTGTGTGTGTGTGTGTGTGTGTGTGTGTGTGATAAGGTTGAGAGGTATATATTTTAACTATATACCTACTATAATACTTTAAAAGGAAATGTTTTGTTGTTTTTTTTTGTGTGATTTTATTATATTAATATCTTACGAGAAAAAAAATAAAAAACAACATGCTAGTTGTAAGAAACAATAGTAGAAAGAATCACTTAGCTTTCTATGAATAGTTTATGGATATCATTGATAGGGTCAAGTTCATCGGGAGTCATGAAATGCTCCTCTTCAAATTGGAAGTTGTTTTTCAAGAACTTGACAAAGTGTGCTATGGTAATATGATCTATTTCAAACTCTGACATGTAAAAATAAAGTTCATGGCAATACTCTCGATACATCACAGCTCTAGGAACTCTATTCCATATCTTTCTATCCATAAGAACGACTTCTTGATCCTCTACAAAAGATAGAAATTTATGTACTACAACTACGTTCTCAAGGTATTCCTCAAAGATGTATAATTCAGAAGACACAAGTGCTCTTTTATCGGCTAACCACCTATGGCAAGCTCTCTGAAGTTCATGATACAAAGTCACCTGATCAGGATCCAAGATTCTCTCTAGGACAAGCCTCTTAATTTGCCTAAGTTCTACAAATCTAGATTCAATAATACCCAATCTCCTATCAATTTCGTCCCACAAAGGTTGGGCTCTATATGTTTGAGGTACTCTAAGCACAAAAGTAATCTCTATGGTCGTTAATTGATTTTCAACATTTATGGAGATAGCTCGTCTTCTATTATAATCTATCATCTAAGTATGATATGCAAATTTAACAGTTTTCTAATGATTCTAGATGTTCTTAATAATGTGTTTTTTTTTTTATTGTTTTCAAAAGGTGTTTTTAGTTTCACATCGGGTTCACCAAAATGTATCGCCCAAATTTTTTGCACCCTTACCTTCAGGCTAAAGGATCCGTACCCGGAAGGGGGGTGAGAAAAGGATGGAACAATACCTCGGACGGAGAGGCCCTTTGAAGGTCGCGCCTCTCAAGGGAGGGGTATAAAGGTGAATTTTCGATGGATGGTGGGGTTCACCAAGAAACTTTGAGTGGCAGTTTCCACACCTAGGTTGAGAATGGGTTTTATTTGTTCATTTTATGTTCAATCATTCAGATTCCTAGGTTGGCCAAAATGAAGCTAAGCTATTCTATATGAATATTCTGATTTATATGAAGATAGCAGACATAAATGAATCCTAATGTGATTGAATACAAAGAATATATAAAATGGAGAAGAGTACACCTAATTTTTGATGTCTGATGAAGATTCTGAAGCTTGTAGGAGTCTAGATCATCCCGGATATGACAAGATCATCTGTAATTGTATAGAATCATCCCAAATCATAGGATATCGTCTGAGATCACCCAAGATCGTCAATAACCTGATGAATTAGTCAGGAAAATTCGTTAGAAACCTGCAATCAAGAAAATAGACACCAAAAACCAAAAATACAATTGCAAGAATGATGCAAAATGATAGAAATAAGAGTACAAATGTTTGAATGATAAATCCAGATATCAAATTAAATGAGATGCACTATTTTGGAAACTTATTTTGAAGTTTATCATGCAATTATGCTAAATGAGGTGAACTCCAAGATGCAAAATATAAGTAAATTAATATAATGCACCAATAAATAAGGAAAATGAGATAGAGAATGCAAACTCAGGGCTCTAATTGCCCCCAAGCTGAATTGCAGACTAGATCATCTGTAATCGTACAAGATCATAGCTGATCTTGATAGGATCATCTAAAATTGTAGTTGAATCACTTGCAACGATCCGAGCTACCTTCAACTGAAACATAGTGAAATCTTGTAACAAAACTTGAAAACACAAGTGCAAATGATGGGAGATCATAGCAAAAACTAAAATTATAGGGAAATAATCATCCAGGCATCCAGGTAGGGAGTCAAGGGGATAAACTGGGAAAATCCTAGTTTATATAGGATTAGGGGGAGGTTAGGAGGTTGGGGATCATCCCAATATGGGAGATCCCCAAAATGGGAATCTCCAACCACGCAGACATGCTTTTTACCAAGTTGGAGAGGTCATTGGAATAAAAGCTAATTGTGAAAATTTGGTTTTGGGACGAAATCGTCTGGACGTTCTGTTCCAGATGAAATCATTCGATTTGGGATGATATCGTCAGATCGACGACGATATCATCCAACGGTCACAACAACCTCTAAAAATGGCACAAAAAATGAGGTAAGCGGTTAAAGTGCGGTTTCGGGGTTAAAGTTCAAATTTCTACTTTTTACTGATGGTTTAACTGCACCAATTTTAGGGTGCTATAGATGCCAATAGTGGTCCCTCTACATTTCTTATATCCTCATCAATATAGGAAAACTTAACCACAACATAGGGATTATCCTTTAAGGTTCATAACACTTAAAGGGGGACATCTTTTCCTTAACCCTACATAAGTCCATCTATGTAAAATTATTTTGGAATAATTTCTTAGTGCTTAATTGCCACATATCCATGGGCTAACTAGGGCCATTACCACTCACCTGGTAATTATCATGGTCACCCTGTAGACACCTAAAATACGTCATGTTTAGGAGACTACTCATATGGGCATATTTTTAGACCATATGAATGACCTTAGACCCTCCCAAGGCTAAGTAGTGGTTCTAACCACTCATTTTAGGCATCCTAGGCCTATTCAACCTTAGCCATGGATGGCATCCACAACTAAGATCTCAGCCATGGTTGACACCCACGGCTAGGGTCCTAGCCACATTTAGGAGTTGTGGCTAGCTCTATAACTATTTTGACCTCTCGAGCTGAGCCAAATTAGTTGTAACGACCATGTGCAACTGATCCTAAGCAATTTTGGGTGAGGAAAATTTTGGATGCTTCCTCCCAACTGCCTTAACCTATCAATTCTTGATCTCAGCTTCTCAATAAATCTAATATGAGGAGTAAGAAATGATATAAAATTCCCTTCAAAATTGGAGAGGGTAATTGGATTGATACCAAATTTGAATGCAGTGAAGCCCTACCGAATTGGAGAGCCATTTGCAACCTCTAAGGAGTTCTAACATGCTATCCATTTGTGTAATCCTAGCTACATTTGAAGCAATGGATATTTCAAGAGCTTGAGGAGTAAGCTTACAAATTTACACACTTCCATTTTCCATTCTAGTGAATTCAACCGCAAATCTATTTTAGAACACCGAGGTGACCCTGGATCATCAATTCCTTGGAGGATTTGAGATTTTTTGACCCTGGTTTCAAGAGTGTTGGAAATATGAGCAATATTTATTGTCATTGATGTCAAGAGTCAGTTTTAGTGAGCAGTGCAATAAGAAGGATGTCAAGAGTCAGTTTTAGTGCAAGAAAAAAATTGCTTCTAGACCTAAGGAAAATAATATTCAAGGTGGTCAGAAAAGGTCTACAGGAGAAATAAGAAGGCCCAAGAAAAATAATATTATAATATTTTATTATAATATTTTTTTTGGTAGATAAGATACTATAGCATTAATATTGAGTTTTACAGGTTGACCAAAAATATTTTACAAAAATCAGCCCAGGGCTATTGATGAACATGTCCTTACTAAGGATCCTATATATGTAAAATCTACATGCCACCAAAGCCATTACATCCGGTAAGGAACATAGCATGTTATCAAAAAGAAAATTCCCATACAACATTTTGGGTATACCCCAAGAAAACACACCTGCATCATAATTACAAAAAAATAAATAGACACAAATCCCTTCCTTGAAACAGTGGAGAAACAAAAAGTTGCAGACACACATAGCAGAGTACTGAAAAAAACTCCCACAAGATCTGTATTGACAGTTACTCTTAATAATTCTTTGGTAATTGCTTTCTTTCGTATATGACATGCTTTGGTACCACATCCCGTTTTGGCCAATAAGCCTTGGAGAAGTGAACCTGCTAGCTAGATTTATGGCGGTGGCTATCTGGTGGTCCATGTGGCTCGGTTCGAAGTATTATATTATCATTTCTTTCCTGCCTTGTGATTATCAACCAACCTCAAATTACTAATATGACTAGAAGCCATGTTATCTGACATGTGACTATCTCCATTAGTCTTTGTGGTATTTCCAAGTAGCATCCACCAAGACTGATAGCTCGGATAATTTTTATTGTGAGTCCATTTCAAAAAAGAGACGGGAATACTCATAGCCTTCGAACTTACAGTGCCTTCCTTGTTGGTAAATTTGACTATCATTCTTGGAATTCTTGTTGAATAAGCTCCTCTACTTCACTCGGGACACCATGTTCCCATTTGAAAAGTCTTTCATCATCGACACCCAAATTGGTCAGCTTATTAGAAACTTTGTTAGCTTACCTAAAGACATGTTGGACTTTTCTGTCCTGTCTTCCCTGGAAAAGGATCCTAACCTCTTCAACAATTGTTTTAATCCTCCAAGAAGGTGTTTTCCAATTATTGAGGAGATTTATAACATGCATAAAGTCTCCTTCTATGATCAAATTACCTTCTAAGTCTTGATTAATTTGAAGGCCTCTCCAAATAGCTCTAGCTTCAGCTTCGTTGTTCATCCTTATTCCCAAATATTCAAAAAATGCAAGCATCATATTCCCATTATGATCTCGCACAATGCTGCCAATGCCTACTCTGCCAGGATTTTCCTTAGTTGCTCCATCAAAATTAAGCTTAAACCAACTCGTAGGAGGTGGGGACCACTTAACATTGGCTCTGGGGGTTGACTACCCTAGGCACAAACTCATCTAACAAGGTTAAGCTTAAATATTGAGCAATCGTGGTATCCTACGGATGAGGTTTATGGCTATCAAAAGGGATAAGGTTCACATTCATGTTGGCAAAGGATAGGATCCTAGCAATGATGGTTTTATGATCATGGATAGACTCATTAAAGACTCTATGGTTCCTTTCTAACCACACCTACCAAAGATAGTGATTGAGACAAATTTTCCACATGTATCTAAGTATTTGGCTTGAAAATGGGCAAGGCCACTGGACGAACAAATCAAGTACGATGGTTGGTTTAACCCAAGAAATATTGAAGGCCTGAAAAACCCCACTTAGGATAGTCAAGGAAAAATGGCACTCAAGGAAAATGTGATAAATGGTCTCCCAATTAGCCCTGCACATATAACAACTATTAGTGATACAAATACCTTTACGCATCATATTATAAATGGTTAGAATTCTTCCTTGGATAACTAGCCATGAAAAGACTACAATTTTTGGAATTAAATTTTTTATCCAAACTAAGTCCTTTTGGAGGATAAAATCCTTGTCATCAAGCAAAAGCTTGTAAGCTGATTTAACAGTGAACTACCCATTTTTCGTAGGAGCCCAGGTCACTTGATCTTCCTTGGGTCTCATGGGGATAAAATGTTGCTCGAGAATCTTACAAAGATCATTTGATTCCGCTTGAAATCCTTGAATCCTTATTTGTTTCCACTTCATTCTTCCTCTATCCTCAACCATATAATCAGAGACTTTTTTGCCAATGAGTTCTTTTGTGATATCTCTGATTCGGGATAAGTTAGGATATTAAGTCAGTGATTCATCCTTATACCAACCGTCATTCCAGCAATTTATCCTCTCACCATTGCCTAAAACCTATCTTAAACCTTTTTTGATGATTTCATTACAATTGAGAATTGCTTTCCAAAAAGCAGAACCTTTGATTGGAACTGAGTAACTTAGAAATTCCATATTTTGAAGATACTTTCGTTTGATGATACCCATTCATTTTCTTCACCATAAATGAGGCACCACACCTGCTTAGCTAGTAAAGCTAAATTCATATGAGCAATTCTCCTTAGACCTAAGCCCCCATTTTCCTTAGGTCTGCACACTTTGGTCCATCCTACAAGGTGTATCCTTTTTTTCTCCTCTAATCCAGTCCATAAAAATTCTTTTTGGAGTTTCTCAATTTTTTGGAAAACCTTCACTAGGGCTTTGAAATGAAGAGGAAATATACTGGAATGCTCTGAAGAGAGGTCTTAGTGAGGGTCAGCTTTCCTACTTGAGATAGAAGATGACCTTTCCATCCAACAAGTTTTTTTTGAATTCTTTCAATAACCCTGTCCCACATTGACTCTCTCGGAGAACCAATGAAAAGAGGGAGACCAAGATACGAAGTGGGGAGGTTTGCTATATCACACCCTAAAATTTCTACAATCCTTCCTTGCCTCTGAATGGGGGTGTTCAAGAAATATAACTTGCTTTTACTAAAATTAACTTTCTGACCAGCAGCGTCCTCGTAGAGTTGCAGGATGTATTTAATTTTGTTGGCCTCAACCACCGATGCCTTAGTCAATAGAAGGGTATCATCGACTAAGTTTTGGTGAGAAATAACCCTAGTGAGAGATGTTGCCTTGATTCCTAATATTAGCCTTGAACTACAAGAATTTTCTATGGTTCTACCTAAAGCTTCTGCCACAATGATGAATAACATGGGGCTGATAGGGTCCCCTTGTCGAATTCCTCTACGAATTTGAAAGTAACCAGCAGTTGTTCCATTAACCATAATTGAGAATCATGCTTTAGAAATGCATTCTTTGATAAAATTAATCCATTGGTGGTGAAAACCAAACTTAAGGAGGACAACAATCAAAAAGTCCCAATTTAGCTTATCAAATGCTTTGTTCCTATCAAGCTTGAGGGCAAAAACAAACATGTTAGTCTTATGAGCAGAGTGCATAGCTTCATGAACTATGATAACTCTATCCAATATTGACCTGACCTGGACAGAGCTTCCCTGGCATGGACCTATGATGCGGGGCAGAACATCTCTCATTCTATTTACAATGGCTTTAGTTAGGATCTTGTACGAAATATTGCACAGACTGATTGGCCTGAAGTCAGCCATAGATTTAGGGGTTTGCTTCTTAGGACTTAGAGAAATAAAATTAGATTTGATACCTTATTTTAATTATTTTAGCCTCAACCACTGATGCCTTAGTCAATATAAGGGTATCATCGACGAATTGTTGGTGACAAACAACCCTAGTGAGAGATGTTGCCTTGATTCCTGATATTATTCTTGAACTGCAAGCATTTTTTATGGTTCTGCCTAAAGCTTCTGCCACAATGATGAATAACATGGGGCTGATAGGGTCCCCTTGCCGAATTCCTCTATGACCTTGAAAGTAACCAATAGTTTTTACATTAAATAAAATCTAGAACCATGCTTTAGAAATACATTATTTAATCAAATTAACCCATTAGTGGTGAAAACCAAACTTAAGAAGTACAACAATCACAAATTCCCAATTTAGCCTATCAAATGCTTTATTCATATCAAGCTTGAGGGAAAAAATAGACCTGTTAGTCTTATGAACAGAGTGCAGAGCTTCATGAACTATGATAACTCCATACAAGATTGACTTACCTTGGATAGAGATTCCCTGGCATGGATCTATGATGCAGGGCAGAATATCTCTCATTCTATTTGCAATGGCTTTAGTTAGGAACTTTTAAGAAATATTACACAGATTGATTTTCCTAAATTCAGCCATAGATTCAAGGATTTGCTTCTTAGGAATTAGAGAAATAAAATTAGAGTTGATACCTTTTGGGATATGATTGCTTGCTTGGAATTCTTTGACAGCAAAAATTACATCCTCACTTATGATGTCCCAAAAATCTTAATAGAAATGAGGGGGAAATCCATCGGGTCCCGGGGCTTTGTCTGGATCCATGCTAAACAAGGCTTCCTTAATTTCCTCATCAGAAAAGTGAGCTAGAAGCTTAAGGTTTATATCCTAATTTATTATTCTAGGAATGGATTGCAAGAGAATATCTTTGGCCTCCTCATTGCACTGTGATTCTTGACCAAGGATAGAATTGAAATAAGTTACTGCCTCCTTTCTGATTTCTGTTAAGTCCTGATTAATAGAACCATATGCTTTTTTTTTTTAAATTATATTTTTATTGCTTCTATTTCTAAGCGTATAATATTAATGGTCTAATGGTAAGACCTAAAGTAATTAAATTAATTATTAAATTAATTATAAGTTAATTATAATAATTTTATTATTAATTAAATTATAATCTAATTTAATTAACCCTAAGGTTAGGGTTATAAGGGCAAAATAATACGTCGACGTCATACATTATCTCCTCCATCGACGTCAATGAAATTCAAGACATGGGTATAAATACCCGAAGCCTAAGAGGCTCCAAAGCATCCACGATTTTAATAAATCCCCCAAGCAAATTGTGTGCACAATATTCGGTGAGCAAGAGAGGGAAGAAGTCCATGTTTGACTTCTTTGGCAGGTTGTGAAGGGATAAAAGGCACAAGGCATGAAGGCCTTGTCACCACCTAGCCAGGTGGGCTAGCGGCAATTGGCAGCATCTTAGGAACGCGAGGTACCACGTTTGATTCGTAGCAGGGAGATTGTGAGGTTGTTTTGTGCATCGAAGATGCCAAAGCCTTTTGGATTTTGGTGCCTAGGTAGAAGACAAAGCACCGTGGGCGCTTTTGCCTTCCACGTGAGCGCTTAGCTCACGCGGCTTGGCAGCCATGGCTAAAGCGTTGGAGGCATTGTGACGTGGGATCGAATCCCACTGGGAGCACTTTGAGAGGTACTAAAATTTTTGTTATAAATTGATTTGTGCTTCTAAGGTTGTATGGTGTATTTTTGAGCTTAGGGAGATATAAGGTTGATGAAATTAAATAATTATTTTATTTAATTGTTTGGTGGATTGAGTTATTTAGAGTGGAGTTATAAGGTGTAATAAGAGATTTGTTTTTATATGCTTTTGGTGAATGCTAATTTCAAGGAGTAATAAGGTGTATTTGAGTTTAATTATCTTTGTAATTGTGAAATATTTTGAGGGAGTGTTAGAGTGATATTTTGTCATCTAACCTTTGAAATTGGCAAAGAGAGTAATTGTGATTGAGACAGGTTTTGTGGTTAATCCTTCATCAAACAAAAGGTATGGGCACATCTTCCTTGTGAGTGATTGTTGAATGTTGTGAATGCTAAGTTGGAGTGAAAAGGGTTGTTTGATAAGCATTGTTGAGTTTGATTGTTAAATATTTTTCTGAGTGAAAGTTGATGGTAAAAACCTTGTTTGATAAGCATTGTTGAGTAAGCCTTTTGAGATTGCTTGAGTGAGAACTTGTGAACTATCTTGAACTAGGGTTTAGACAAAGATCATGAGTATCATTGTTATGTGAGATTGTTTGATAAGCATTGTTGGAAATAGTTGAGTGAGTGTTCATATGCTTGAACTAGGGTTTGTAAGCAAGGAGTGTTTCATTGAGTGATTGGTTGAGTGGAGTTGATTGAGCCTAGTCAATTGGAAGTGTTGAAATGATAGTTCAAGTTTTGTGAAACAAATTATTCTATATTCTAATTTGATTTGGAAGAGAGATTGAAAGTGATTGAGTGTTGTGCAAGAGTGAAACATATTGAGTCTCTAACCATTCTCTATATGTTTTTGTGGTTAAGCAAGAGAGTTTGAAAGTGATTGAGCATTGTTGTGAGTGTGAAGCATATTGAGTCTCTAACAATTCTCTATATGTTTTTATGAGATTGGACAAGTTCTAGTGAGGACTTGTTGAGTAGATTTGAGGTAAGTCTTGGTGAAGACTTGTTGAGCATATTGGACAAGTTCTAGTGAGGACTTTTAATTTGAAGAATTGGACAAGTTCTAGAGAGGACTTGTGGATAGATTAGTGTGAGATTTTGTGGAAGATTACAATGTAGATTTGAGATAAGTCTTTGAGAAGACTTGAGAGCAGAGTTGATTGATTGATTTGTTCAAACCTTGGGTTAAGGTTTGGGGTAGATCTAGTAGAGTTGATTTGTGATTGAGTCAAGATTTGTGTTAAGGCTTGAGGATAAATTTATGCTAGATCGAAGGACTATGTTTAGTGTATATTTGAGGATAGATATTGAGCATATTTGTGCTAGATCAAAGGACTATGTTTAGTGTAGATATATATTTAGTGAGATTCAAGATAGATATTGAGCAGATTTATGTTAGATCGAAGGACTATGTTTAGTGTAGATTTGAGATAGATATGAGAGTAAGATTTGGAGGTGATAGAGTATAGAGGACAATAGTCTCTAGTGGATAGAGGTCCATTAGCTAGGGAAGTGAAGATAGGTCTTTTGAGTGAGGGTAGGAGTCTTCAGTGGATAGAGATCCATAAGCCAATGTAGTGGAGGTAGTAGTTCTTCTAGAAGATCACCAGCCAGAGCAGAGGGGATTGGTGTCTCCTATGGATAGAGATCCATGAACTTGATTAGGGTATTGGTGTCTCCTTTGGATAGAGGTCCATAAACATTGTAATAGGGAAAGGTTTCCCAAGAGATTTGTTGAGAAAATTTTAGTGAAATATTTTCTCCGTGGAGTAGCCCACATTGGGTGAACCACGTTAAATTGGTGTCTCAATTGTGTGTGGTGATTTGTGCATTGCTTTGATTACTTTTGTTGATATTTCCATTGATATATTGCATAATATTGATTGGGAAAGAAAAGTAAAAAGTGGTCTTATACTATTCACCCCCCTCTCAGTATAAGCTTGTGTTCTTCAATTGGTATCAGAGCGGGTTCCTTCAAAAGAGTTTAACAACTTGAAGGAAAATCTTACAAGAACACATATGGATTCTAAGAGTGGATCCTCAGATAATTTAGCACCAGTATTTTATGGGAGCGATTATGTATTTTGGAGTATGAGAATGAAGATCCACCTGATGGCACTTGGAAATGAAATATGGGAAGCAGTTGAAAATGGATACACACCACCAGCTACTCCACCTACAGATAAATATGGTAAGCTTCTACATCATTACAATTCAAAAGCAATGAATGCAATTTTGAGAGGTTTGCATAAAACAAAGTTTATAAAGGTTATGCACTGCAAATCAACAAAGGAAATTTGGGATAAATTGCAAGGCATATATGAAGGAGATAAAAAGGTCAAAAAGGTAAAGTTGCAAAATCTCAAGGGAATATTTGAAGACCTAAGAATGAAGGATGAGGAAAACATTAGTGCTTATCTACTTCATGTAGACGAGGTTGTTAACTCCATGCAAGGACTTGGACTTGAAGTTCAAGAATCTGATGTTTGTGATAAGATTTTAAGGTCACTCCCAAAAAGGTTTAGTGAGAATATTTCAGCTATAGAGGAATCAAAAGATAGTGATATTTTGACAAGAGATGAATTACATGGCATTCTCACAGCTTTTGAGATGAGAACAAAAGAGGAACCTAATCTCCAGAAGGAAGCAACCTTCAAAGCTACTAAGAAGACAAAGGGAAAGAATTCAGATTCAAGCAATGAGTTATCCAGTGATGAAGAAGCAAATTATGGCAGAAGGAACAAGGATCCGAGAAAGTATAAAGGTACGAAATCAGTTAGATGTTTCAATTGTGGAAAGTATGGTCACTATGCAACTGATTTTCAAGAAGCTGGAAATAGCAATGATGAAGAAAAATAGGATCATAAGAATAGGGAAATAGAAAAACATAGGTACCAAAAGAAAAGTAGGGATGGACAAGGCAAGCAAGGAAATAAGTTCTTCCAAATACATAAGAAGAGTTTCTATGCAGACAAGGCAAGTAAGTACTCAAGTGATAGTGATAATAGTTCCTCAGATAATGATAAATATGAAGTTCTATTTCTGGAAAAAGAAAAATAAGTGGTTAGGAAAAGGTCACCAATAATCCTCAAGTGTTTTAGATGTGGTAACTTTGGTCATCTTGAAGATAGTTGTACAAGGAATGGATTCAATTTCAGTGATGATGAATATGAAGATACACTTGAAGGACCAGAAGAGAATCTTCTTATGGCAATAGAAGAAGAAGGAAGTGCTTCTAGTAGAAAAGAGTCAGAAAAGAATGAAGATGTTTTCAAAGGTAAAAAAATAGAGGAAGAATCAGAGAAAGGAGAATTTGATCTTGAGGGAGAGCTTATTCATGCCCTTGATGCATTAAGGGAGGTAAGAAAGCAAAACTCAAAACTCAAGCTTAAATTTCAAGAATGTGATGAAGAGAAGGGAAAGCTTATAGAGGATCTAACCAACTCAATAGCTAAGACAAGGAGATTCAAAGAGAAGTTAGAAGCAAAGGTTGTAGAATGTGAAAGGTTAGAGCATGAGGTAGCTTCACTAAGGAAGGAAGTAAAAGAGTCTAAGGATAAGCTACACAAGTTTGGGAAAATCTCAAAAACCATAGACAATATTATCAAGGTACAAAGACGGTCAACAAACAAGACAGGTCTTGGTTTTGAACAAGTACAAAAGAAACAAGGAGAGGAGTCAACCTCAAGTTCGAAGAAGAAGAAACTTCAGAAGAAGAGAGTGTAAGAGAGAGTGAGACTTCTGAGGATGAGTTGGACAATAGAAATTTCAACAAGGAAAGGAACAATGCACAAAAGAGGAACAGATGGAACAAGAACCAACACAGGGTAAAAGAGACTAAAAGACCCATGGGGTCAAGGCAAGGTAGTTTCAATGGAAGATGTTTCTCATGTCATAGGTTTGGGCACAAGGCTACACAGTGTAGGACACATGAAAGATAGGAATATGGGAACTTCAGAAATAGGTAGCTTTTTCAAGGGTATTGCTACTCTTGTAATCAGTTTGGTCACAAGGCAATGAATTGTAGGGTTCATGATAGGAATAGATATGGTTTCACCAGGAGAAATCCCAAAAAATTTGCACCTCCAAGGAATAACAACATTAAGTGTTATAAGTGCAATAATGATGGACATACAACAAAGTGGTGTAGAGCAGAAATTCTAGAGACAAGCAGGAACATGAATAGTCAGAGGAATCAGAAGGATCAGATGAGGAGGAAAGTGGACAAAGGTAAATATCAGTGCATGTTGGGAGTAGAAATACTCCCACCCCAGAATTAACCACCTCAAGAGGAGGTGGGGGAGGGGCTAAGCTAAGAGTCTCATTCTTAGCCTCGAGCCCCAAAGGTGACCCTTTGCCATTGATGACAAAGGGGGAGAGATTTGAGTTAGGGGGAGAGCATTCAGTCAGGGGGAGCAGTTTCTCAGGGGGAGCAGAACAGGAAAAGGTAAAAGGAATGGTAAAAGGAAAATGGGTTGCCATCAATGACAAAGGGGGATATTGTTGGAAATATGAGCAAGATTTGTTGTCATTGATGTCAAGAGTCAATTTCAGTGAGCAGTGCAAGAAGAAGGATGTCAAGAGTCAATTTTAGTGCAAGAGAAAGATTGCTTCTAGACCTAAGGAAAATAATATTCAAGGTGGTCAGATAAGGTCTACAGGAGAAATAAGAAGGCCCAAGAAAAATAATATTATAATATTTTATTATAATATTAAAGGTCTAATGGTAAGACCTAAAGTAATTAAATTAATTATAATAATTTCATTATAAATTAATTTGTAATTTAATTTAATTAACCCTATGGTTATTAAATTAATTATAAGTTAATTATAATAATTTTATTATTAATTAAATTATAATCTAATTTAATTAACCCTAAGGTTAGGGTTATAAGGGAAAAATAATACGTCGACGTCATACATTATCTCCTCCATCGACGTCAATGAAATTCAAGACATGGGTATAAATACCCGAAGCCTAAGAGGCTCCAAAGCATCCACGATTTTAATAAATCCCCCAAGCAAATCGTGTGCGCAATATTCGGTGAGCAAGAGAGGGAAGAAGTCCATGTTTGACTTCTTTGGTAGGTAGCGAAGGGAGAAAAGGCACAAGGCATGAAGGCCTTGTCACCACCTAGCCAGGTGGGCTAGCGGTAATTGGAAGCATCTTAGGAACGTGAGGTACCATGTTCGATTCATAGCAGGGAGATTGTGAGGTTGTTTTGTGCATCGAAGATGCCAAAGCCTTTTGGCTTTTGGTGCCTAGGTAGAAGATAAAGCATCATGGGCGCTTTTGCCTTCCACATGAGTGCTTAGCTCACGCGGCTTGGTAGCCATGGCTAAAGCACTGGAGGCACTGTGATGTGGGATCGAATCCTACCAGGAGCACTTTGAGAGGTACTAAAATTTTTGTTATAAATTGATTTGTGCTTCTAAGGTTGTATGGTGTATTTTTGAGCTTAGGGAGATATAAGGTTGATGAAATTAAATAATTATTTTGTTTAATTGTTTGGTGGATTGAGTTATTTAGAGTGGAGTTATAAGGTGTAATAAGAGATTTGTTTTTATATGCTTTTGGTGAATGCTAATTTCAAGGAGTAATAAGGTGTATTTGAGTTTAATTATCTTTGTAATTGTGAAATATTTTGAGGGAGTGTTAGAGTGATATTTTGTCATCTAACCTTTGAAATTGGCAAAGAGAGTAATTGTGATTGAGACAGGTTTTGTGGTTAATCCTTCATCAAACAAAAGGTATGGGCACATCTTCCTTGTGAGTGATTGTTGAATGTTGTGAATGCTAAGTTGGAGTGAAAAGGGTTGTTTGATAAGCATTGTTGAGTTTGATTGTTAAAGGTTTTTCTGAGTGAAAGTTGATGGTAAAAACCTTGTTTGATAAGCATTGTTGAGTAAGCCTTTTGAGATTGCTTGAGTGAGAACTTGTGAACTATCTTGAACTAGGGTTTAGACAAAGATCATGAGTATCATTGTTATGTGAGATTGTTTGATAAGCATTGTTGGAAATAGTTGAGTGAGTGTTCATATGCTTGAATTAGGGTTTGTAAGCAAGGATTGTTTCATTGAGTGATTGGTTGAGTGGAGTTGATTGAGCCTAGTCAATTGGAAGTGTTGAAATGATAGTTCAAGTTCTGTGAAACAAATTATTCTATATTCTAATTTGATTTGGAAGAGAGATTGAAAGTGATTGAGTGTTGTGCAAGAGTGAAACATATTGAGTCTCTAACCATTCTCTATATGTTTATATGGTTAAGCAAGAGAGTTTGAAAGTGATTGAGCATTGTTGTGAGTGTGAAGCATATTGAGTCTCTAACAATTCTCTATATGTTTATGTGATATTGGACAAGTTCTAGTGAGGACTTGTTGAGCAGATTTGAGGTAAGTCTTGGTGAAGACTTGTTGAGAGATTGGAAGACTTGTTATAAAGGAATTTGGACAAGTTCTAGTGAGGACTTGTTGAGAATTTGAGGTAAGTCTTAGTGAAGACTTGTTGAGTAGATTGGACAAGTTCTAGAGAGGACTTGTGGATAGATTAGTGTGAGATTTTATGGAAGCTTACAATGCAGATTTGAGATAAGTCTTTGAGAAGACTTGAGAGTAGAGTTGATTGATTTATTTGTTCAAACCTTGGGTTAAGGTTTGGGGTAGATCTAGCAGAGTTGATTTGTGATTGAGTCAAGCTTTGTGTTAAGGCTTGAGGATATATTTGTGCTAGATCGAAGGACTATGTTTAGTGTAGATTTGAGGATAGATATTGAGCAGATTTGTGCTAGATCGACTATGTTTAGTGCACATCAAAGATAGAGATTGAGAAAATTTGTGCTAGACTAAAGGACTATGTTTAGTGCATATTTGAGAGATAGATATTGAGAAGATTTTTGCTAGATCGAAGGATTATGTTTAGTGTAGATTTGAGATAGAGCTGAGAGTAAGCTTTGGAGGTGATAGAGTATAGAGGACAATAGTCTCTAGTGGATAGAGGTCCATTAGCCAGGGTAGTGAATATAGGTCTTCTGAGTGAGGGTAGGAGTCTTCAGTGGATAGAGATCCATTAGCCAGTGCAGTGGAGGTAGTAGTTCTTCTAGAAGATCACCAGCTAGAGCAGAGGGGATTGGTGTCTCCTATGGATAGAGATCCATGAACTTGATTAGGGATTGGTGTCTCCTTTGGACAGAGGTCCATAAACATTGTAATAGGGAAAGGTTTCCCAAGATATTTGTTGAGAAAATTTTAGTGAAATATTTTCTCCGTGGAGTAGCCCACATTGGGTGAACCACGTTAAATTGGTGTCTCAATTGTGTGTGGTGATTTATGCATTGCTTTGATTATTGTTGTTGATATTGCCATTGATATATTGCATAATATTGATTGGGAAAGAAAAGTAAAAAGTGGTCTTATACTGTTCACCCCCCTCTTAGTATAATCTTGTGTTCTTCAAAGAGAAAGAGAAGTTTTCTTGTAGCTGTAACTATGAACCATGGCTAACAGATATAGCTATGCTTAACACATGTGACTAGGGTTTGATGCTCTTTTCACTCCATTTTAGTAGTATATTTCCATTTTTAGTGATGGAAGTAGTTTAATCTAGCATAGATTAGCATTGTAGAAGACATTTCCATGGTTAATTTACAATATTAGAGGTAGCTTTACCTTAATCTTTGTCATATTTACTCATTTCCATAAATATTCATAGATTAGCTTTATTCATTCTTAGGTTTAAAATTACATGTTACATTAGCTAGATCTATATGTTCTCAAGTATGCTTTACATAAATTTAGGCATTTTATAAACATCTTTGCACATATTTATGCTTCTTTCAAGTTTAGCCTTATTTATTGCATTTCTTATCAATAGCCTCACCATGAGAGACTCCATATGCATTTAATGTGCTTTGTTGTTTCTTGTACATAGGTTATAGGTTCTTTCAAGTTTCAAAGCATTTCCAACATCAAGTTCCTCTTGACAAATGGATAAGGAGGCATCCTTGTAAGCCCTCAAGAAGAGTTTATGGAGATATGAAGACCATTGTGAAACACATATTCCCCCACTTTGGGGTTATTGGCATATTGTAACTTTGTATCAAACTTCGGTATCCCTAAGAGGGACGAATCAATAATAAGTGATTCATTTTATTAATAAAATAGAGCATCCTTTATAATTTCTGTTTTCTCAAATGCTTGCTTGGATTACATGTTTTTCCTTCTTTATATTGCAATAGTTGTAGATGTGTGGTCTCCATAGCCTTCTACAGTAGTGATCAGAGTGCAATCTCAAAAATTATCCCCTCAACCATGTAAAAGTTATGTTCAACATCATAGGTTGTTATCTGGTTATCATCAAGAACCTTATACTCAACAATATCAAGATCAACAAGATGATGAGGAATCATATGAAGAGTCCCAATGGGAACATCAAGATCAAATAGATACCTATCATGAATACAGTTATGATGAGGTACATAATGATTATAATTATCATCCACATCAACATCAAAAGTAGCCTCCTCTACCTAGTCAAGGGCGACAATAGGAAGATCATATCATTTCTTCAGGGCCATACAAAGCACTAGCTGATCGGATAAATTAATTCAAAAAACAAAATCAAAGTTTGGTTTATCAAAAAACCACACTGAAGCAGCTTAGTAATCAGCCTTTGCACCCATCAGTGTCATCACTAACATACCCACCAAATTTTAAGATGCCTAAACTTGAAAAGTTCAAATATGATGAAGATGCACAAAAACATGTGACAATATTCATAAATATGTGCTTCCATTTTTAACACAAAAACCCCTTGATGTTGAGAGCCTTACTTAAAAAACTAGTTGGGGATGCTTTATAATGGTATAATCATCTACCACATCATAGAATATACAACTTTGAGCAATTGGTTGAAGCATTCCTACAATTTTTTGCCATAAGTGCTAAGAAAACAATAAACTTGACTGACTTGGCTAGCCTTTGTAACCTTGACAATGATCCAGTCATTAAGTATGGTAATAAATGGAGGAAGGTGATGTCAAAATTACCTTTCATTTTACCCACAACAAAGCTCATTCAGATGTTTATAATAAGTTGATTAAAAAAATATTGTTTCTCATGCAATTACAAAAGTATCAAACATTCGAGGAGGCCTTAGAATAGGTTGAGGTCATTGAAGACATCAATATATAGGAGGGTGATATTCAAATATACAAAAGGGAATGGCCAAAAATAATATTACAGGTGGCAACAAGCAACAAAAGGTATCCCCATTCAATCAAGTTGTTTTGAGTATCCTTGAATCCTCAAACCAAGTCACACCACCACTACCAATGCAACATAATGACCAAGATCAGCCTCCTCTGCCTCAAAATAATATGCAATAAAATCAAGGACAAACCCAACAACATCAGCCAGAATGACATTATAGTGATTTTCTAGAGATATTAGCATCGATCTTTGATCGATTATGTGAAGCATGAAAAATTAATCTTTTGGAGATCCATCCATTAAAACCTAATAAGCGTAGATAAAAGGTGCACAAGGAAAATTTATATTGTTTGTACCATCGAAAAAGGGGTCATGACATCCATACATGTTATCCCTTTAGATATTTAGTACAAGATATGATCGAGAGGCAATAACTTTAGATAAGAGTATTTCAATAGCCCTTGCATGCACACAAAGAAAACATAGCACCTACCAATCAAGTCGAGCAACCTAATTAGGTGCATATCAATTTACCTCCCTAAGAGTTTGTAGGAATGATCAGTGTTGTAACAGAGAAATAGGAATATCAAAATCAATCTACACAGCCTGTGGCATCATCCTATGTTGCACCTTCACTTGTCTCATCTCAGTGGGACATTGACACTACATAAAATTACACATCATAGTAGGGGGGTTAGTTTCTACTACTCCTATCCAAGCCAATCATAGTGCATCAAAAACAATGCATATTGGATGTTTTTAAGGTATCACACCTTCCCCATAAACCACATCATGATCAATGAAGCAAAGTGAGACCTCCAAAGGTATCGCACCTCCCTCACTTTCATTGAGTGGAACGCATACTGGGGGTACCTAAGGTAGCATCCTTCCCCTTAAAAACATTTAAAAAAACTAAAATCATAAAAACCATAAAATAAAATAAAAAGTCATAAAATCATTTACAATTGAAAAATCAAAATTTCAAAAAAAATCAAAAGGTCAAAATTCAAAAAAACATTGCAAAACATCATAAATACAAAAACATTTACATGTTGTATTGCATCATGTGCATTCACTTAATTGCATTGCATTTAGGTATTTTCATCCATTGCATTTGCATTAGGATAGGTGATGTTTATAGTCCTACAAATGACACCATATTTGTATCTTAATCATGCATCTATTCATTATCATCATCCATCACCCTTGTGAGTGATTGTGATTTTTAACACAACCTATCATGTTGCTATAATGAATATACTAGGGTTTTTTGGTCATTCAGCCACCCCTAGTGATCTTCTCAGATTGTGTAGAAAGCTATCTTTGCTTTTGGAGGTGAGGTCTACTTTTGATAGCACCTAGCATATGTTAAAATCCTATCACTTATTAAAACATTAACAATCATAGTTTACAAATGGAAAGACGAACACTACAAAGTGATCCTAGTCACCTTAAGTGAAATGTTTTTACTTTCTCATATTGTTATGTGTATGGTCTATCGTTTTGATCATTGAAAAAAGGACAAGCTCCCTCTTACCCAAAGAAATACCTCGATTTCATACAAAATAAGCAAAATCCCAAAATCAAAGCAAAATCCCTTGCTAAAAAAATATATAAAATAAACAATGATTTTCATCACTAAGCATGAGCAAGTATCCCAAAAATGTGAAGAAAATAAGGGGATGAAGAGCTTGAATCCCTATAATGTTTAGTACTTGAAGCCATTGAGGTATCCCAAATATAGCAATGGGCTAAATGAATACCGCCTGGCATTGGGGTAGTTCTAAGAAATTTACAAATGAGCTAGCTTTAGGTGGCATTTATTACCTAGTAGTCCAGTCTAACTACATCTAAACTTAGGATCATGGTGAACATTTGGTGATCCTCATTACAACAATGGGTTGAATGAATCCCGCCTAGCAATGAGGTAGTCTTATGTCTCATCTAATATATTCATTTGCACACACAAGGATAATGAATATCTTGGTATTCATTACAAAAAAATTATATTTCAAGAGTCCTGTATAGTGATTATAAAACTTTTTATTAATAAACTAGGGTGTTTTAGTCTCATGGAAAACCTCAAAAATCCCCTATAGCAACAAATCATTATCAATCAATCATCAATTTTCATTGTGAACTTTTGTTTATTAATGTTGGCAATTTTGGGTTTGAGATCCTAGCTTCTTGTCTATGAGTTGTCATTGATGTCAAAAGGAAATGGCATTAATGTTAAGAGGATGTGTTGGCTTCAAAGGTGGAAGATTCCAAGAGAATATTTTTAAGAGAATCCGGAGAGATTCCATTGGCAAGGGTTTTTCATTAAAACCAAACCGGTTTTTATTAAAACCAAGTTGGATAGGGTTTTTATTAAAACCAAGTTAAATGGTTTTTATTAAAACCAATGGAGGTTCTCTTTATTATTTATTTAATTATTATTTAAAACCCTTCAAGGTTTTAATTAATTAATTATTTAATTAATTAAGGGAGAAATTATTTTTAATTTATTAAAAATACTTAAAGGTTTTTAAACCTTTTTTTATTCTTAATTTATTAAAATTATTTAAGGGTTTTTAAACCCTTTTTGAAAAGACTTTTGATTAATTTTGAAATGGTCTTTATTTCCGCCGACGTCAAGGTGTCTTCGAAGAGACTATTTATTCTCCAACTCCTAAGGTTGGAAGGCTAATTAATTCGAAATTCCTCGAATGCAATTTGCGGTGTTTGTGCTCTGTATTCACTGCGATCGAAGGAAGACTTAGAAGCACGTGCGGTTGAAAAGTCTTCGAGAGTTTTTTCGAGGGTGAAGTGGAGGGAAGTTCACTTGTGAACTTCATAGCCCGCGTGGGCTAGTGGCAGCGAAGGCTACTATTGGGCGCTGCATTGGCGGAGGTCACCGTTTCGAGTCTCGCGGGGGTGCTTTGCTAGAGTAACACACGTTTTTATTAAAACGTCTTTATGCCACGAAATTCAGAGTTTCTTGGACAACGATTTATAAGTTTGAGAGTTGTGTGTGGTGACAGCTTGAAGGTTCAATTATCTTCTACTCCAATAAGTTTTTGGACAGGTTCCAGTGGGGACTTGTGAGCAGTTTTTGGACAGGTTTCGGTGGGGACTTGTGAGCAGATTTGGACAGGTCCTAGCAGAGGACTTGTGAGCTGAGTTTGATAGTTCTATCAGAGAACTTGAGGACAGAGGTGCATTGGTTCTATGAGAAGAACCCGAGGACAGATTTGGCAAGTCTTTGAGAAGGCTTGTATGCAGAGGATTGATTTGTTCAAGAGTTGGACAGATCGACAAGACAGAGGAAGACTTGTACTAGATCGACTAACTGTGTTTGGTACAGGTTGCTTAGCTACTGTGGATGTGATCATAGAAGGCAGAGGTCTCTTAGGCTAAGCATTGAGGACAGGAGGTCTTCGGTGGAAAGGAGTTCCACGTGTTGGCAAGAGGTAGAGGCAGTTGATCTTCTGAGGGATCATTTCCAGAGTAGAGGGGAAGGTATCTCCTTTGGGCCGAGGCTCATAAACATTGTAATTGGGAAGGATTCCCAAAGAACTTTGAGATAACTTTTAGAGAAAAGTTTTTGTGGACGTAGCCCAACCATTTTGGGTGAACCACGTTAAAAATGGGTCTTCAATGTGTGATGCTTTCTGTCTTGATTAATGTTGTGTTGATGCCACTTCTATCTAAAGTTAAAATTATTAATTGGTTAAGTCTTATACTGTTCACCCCCCTCTCAGTATAAGTCCATGTTCTTCAATTGGTATCAGAGCAGGTCTCTCCGAGAAAGAGCCTAACAGCTTGGAGAAGGATCTATCAGAGGAACATACAGATTTAGAAAGAGATGAAGAGGTTGAGTTCGATCTCAAAGGTGAATTCTTCTTGGCTTTAAGAAAGCTTGAGAAATTCAGGGAAGAGAATTCTGTTCTCAAGCATCAATGTCAGGAAGAAGAGATAGCAAGATCAGAATTGTCTCAAAGTGTTATAGACTTCAAAATTCTAGCTGAAGAAGGGAAGAAGGTTGAACAGGTTCTGACAGAGGCTCTCAAAGGAAAGGAAGCTGATTGCGAGAAACTAGAAGAAGAGGTTATGTCTCTTAGAGTGAAGTTGGAACAGTTGGCTCTCAGATAGAATACTCCGTGTGAAAAGCAAAAGAAGGATTGTATCACCATTCATGAAACAGGGTCTTCGAGCAAGATCAATCTTCATCCTGAAGAGCGGTGGATTCCAATTGGTCACAAGAAGAACAATCATCCAAGGCATCAAAACAGGTTACATAATACTTTCCATGGCTATTGTTTTTCCTGCAAGAAATTTGGTCACAAAGCTATGCATTGCAATAAGTCTTTGAATAGCCATAGTAAGGAAAATGTTAACTCTTTTGCACCTCTTATGAATAAAAATGTCATGTGTTACAAGTGCAAGAATTTTGGGCATATAGCAAGGATGTGCGGTTTGGATAGATCTAGCCTTGAGTTCACTAAAAAGAGAAATGAGATCAAATCTAAGTCAATGATAGTTCAAACTGCTTTTCATGCTCAAGACAAAGTAGAAAAATGGTATCTTGATAGTGGTTGTTCAAAACATATGACTGGTGAAAAGGAAAAGTTTTTGGTCTTAAAAGAAACAAACAGAGGAACAATCGGTTTTGGAGATAACAGGTCCACTAAAATCTGTGGTAAAGGGACTCTTAGTTTGGATGGGAAATCCAAAACAGAAAATGTGCTTTATGTAGAAGGCCTAAGACATAATCTTCTAAGTGTGAGTCAACTTTGTGATCAAGGGCACATAGTATCTTTCTTTTCGGATAGATGTGAGATAAGTAAAGAAAAAAATGGAAAACTCATTGCTAGTGCTACAAGGACTCCAAACAATCTTTACATGCTAAGTGAGATAAAAAAGGAAAAGTGTTTTCTAACTCAAGAAGATGAGAGTTGGTTATGGCATAAAATATTGGGGCATTTGAGCTTTGATAATCTTGTCAATATTAGTAACAAGGAAGCAGTTAGAGACTTGCCCAAAATAAAAAGGCCCCATAACATCATTTGCGGTCCTTGTCAACATGGAAAATAGACCAGAACCAGTTTCAAATCAAAAGGGTATACTTCTTCAAAACCATTGGATCTTATTCATACTGATTTATGTGGCCCTACCAGAACTCAGAGCATTCAGGGAGAAAGCTACTTCATGTTGTTTATAGATGATTATTCTAGAATGACTTGGGTTACTTTTCTCAAAGAAAAATCTGAAGCTTTTGAAAAATTTAAAGCTTTCAAAGAAATGATTGAAAATGAGACTCACAAGAGAATCAAATGCTTAAGATCGGATAGAGGAGGAGAGTTCACTTCAAATGAATTTGTGGAATACTGTGAGCAACAAGGAATCAAAAGAGAATATTCAACGACAAGAGCTCCTCAACAAAATGGAGTAGTTGAAAGGAAAAATAGAACTATTGAAAATATGGCTAGAGCTATGTTAAATGAGTCAAAACTTTCAGATGGTTTTTGGAAAGAGGCGATCAGTACGGCAGTCTACATTATCACCAGGGCCCAACTTAGAGTCAATCATCATAAAACTCCTTATGAGTTGTGGAAAGGAAGACCAACTACAGTAAAATACTTCAAAGTGTTTGGGAGTAAGTGCTTCATCGGAAGGGAAGATCAGAATTTGGGTAAGTTTGATCCTAGGTGTGATGAGGGAATCTTTCTTGGATATTCCAGTGAGAAGCAAGGCCTACGAGATGCTTCAACAAAAGAACTCATACGGTTGTAGAGAGCATAAATGTAACGAGTTGATGAAAAGACAGGGATAAGAGAACCAGTCAAGGAACTCAGTGATGAAATTTGTCAAGAAGAATTCGAAGAGGTTTTAGATGAAGAAGAGGAAAGACAACAACTGCTTCCCAAAACTCCTTCACGATATGTTCAGAAACATCATCCCAAATATTTGATCATTGGTGATCCAAATAGCAGACAAACAAGAAGAAGAGTCATTCCTTCACATGATTCTACAAATGTTTCATTATTATCTCAGATTGAGCCAAAAGATTTCAGTGAAGCATGTGCGGATAAGTTTTGGGTAAAAGCAATGGATGAAGAGCTAAATCAAATAGAGAAAAGTGAAACTTGGGAATTGGTTCCAAGACCTAAGGACAAGAATGTCATTGGCACAAAATGGATATTCAGAAATAAACTCAATGAGGATGGAAATATTGTCAGAAACAAAGCTAGGTTAGTCTGCAAAGGTTATGCTCAAGTAGAAGGTGTTGATTTCGAAGAGACGTTTGCTCCTGTTGCTCGTCTTGAAGCTATCAGAATATTTTTGGCCCTTTCAAGCTTCAAATCATTCAAGGTATATCAAATGGATGTAAAGTCAGCTTTTCTAAATGGGGTGTTGGTAGAAGAAGTCTACATAGAACAGCCAGAAGGAGTGTCTCTCTCGAAACAGTCAGACTATGTGTGTAAACTGAAAAAGGCCTTGTATGGGTTAAAGCAAGCACCTAGGGCTTGGTACTCAAGACTTGACAGGTATCTTCATGAGCAAGGCTTCGGGAAAGGCGTGGGGAGATAGCAATTTGTATATTAAGAATGAAAATGATGATATGTTGATTATGGTTGTCTATGTTGATGATATTATTTTTGGGGGAAATAATACTCAGATGTGCAAAGTTTTTGCTAACACCATGCAGAAGGAATTTGAGATGTCTATGATTGGAGAGTTGTCATTCTTTTTAGGTCTTCAGATTGCTCAATCAAAGGATGGTATATTTCTCTCTCAAGGAAAGTATATCAAAGAAATGTTGAAGAAATTTGGGATGATGGACAACAAACCAGTGTGTACTCCAATGATTACAGGGTGCAAGATGAGTAAAGATGATGAATCTCCAATGGCAGATCAGAGGTTGTACAGATCTATGATTGGCAGTTTATTATATATTACAGCTACCAGACCAGATATCATGCAGGCAAGTTGGGTTAGTAGCAAGATTTCAGGCAGCTCCAAAATATTCTCATGTTATAGGAGTTAAGAGGATATTCAGATATCCGAAGGGCACTATGGACTTTGGGCTTTGGTATCCCAAAGGTGATGATTTCACCCTCACAGCTTATACAGATGCAAATTGGGCAGCGATATTGATGACAGGAAAAGCACTAGTGGTGGAGCATTCTTTCTGGGAAAGAGTTTGGTTTCTTGGCTAAGTAAGAAACAACCTTCGGTTTCCTTATCTACAACAGAGGCTGAATACATAGCAGTAGTGGCTGGGTGTACACGAGTTTTATGGATGAAAACCACCTTGGAGGATTTCAAAGTCAAGCATGAACAACCCATCTCCATACTTTGTGATAATACAAGTGCCATAAGTATTTCCAAAAATCCGGTAATGCACTCAAGGACAAAGCATATTTCCATCAAGTATCACTTTCTAAGGGAGAAAGTGCAAGACAAGCAGGTCAAGGTAGAGTATGTGTCTACTAAAGAGCAGATTGCAGATATCTTCACCAAACCTCTTCCAAGAGATACGTTTGAGTATCTAAGGGAGAAATTGGGAGTTGTACTCCCACCCCAGAATTAATCACCTCATCGGGGAGGTGGGGGAGGGACTAAGCTAAGAGGCTCATTCTTAGTCCCGAGCCCCAAAGGTGACCCTTTGCCATTGATGACAAAGGGGGAGAGATATGAGTAAGGGGGAGAGCTTCAAAGTGAAGAGGAGAGCCTCAAGACAGGGGGAGCTATTTATGTTGAGTTTCTATGTTGTTGAGAAGCATGGTTTGCCATCAATGACAAAGGGGGAGATTGTTGGCAATTTTGGGTTTGAGATCCTAGCTTCTTGTCTATGAGTTGTCATTGATGTCAAAAGGAAATGGCATTAATGTTAAGAGGATGTGTTGGCTTCAAAGGTGGAAGATTCCAAGAGAATATTTTTAAGAGAATCCGGAGAGATTCCATTGGCAAGGGTTTTTCATTAAAACCAAACCGGTTTTTATTAAAACCAAGTTGGATAGGGTTTTTATTAAAACCAAGTTAAATGGTTTTTATTAAAACCAATGGAGGTTCTCTTTATTATTTATTTAATTATTATTTAAAACCCTTCAAGGTTTTAATTAATTAATTATTTAATTAATTAAGGGAGAAATTATTTTTAATTTATTAAAAATACTTAAAGGTTTTTAAACCTTTTTTTATTCTTAATTTATTAAAATTATTTAAGGGTTTTTAAACCCTTTTTGAAAAGACTTTTGATTAATTTCGAAATGGTCTTTATTTTCGCCGACGTCAAGGTGTCTTCGAAGAGACTATTTATTCTCCAACTCCTAAGGTTGGAAGGCTAATTAATTCGAAATTCCTCGAATGCAATTTGCGGTGTTTGTGCTCTGTATTCGCTGCGATCGAAGGAAGACTTAGAAGCACGTGCGGTTGAAAAGTCTTCGGGAGTTTTTTTCGAGGGTGAAGTGGAGGGAAGTTCACTTGTGAACTTCGTAGCCCGCGTGGGCTAGTGGCAGCGAAGGCTGCTGTTGGGCGCTGCATTGGCGGAGGTCACCGTTTCGAGTCTCGCGGGGGTGCTTTGCTAGAGTAACACACGTTTTTATTAAAACGTCTTTATGCCACGAAATTCGGAGTTTCTTGGACAGCGATTTATAAGTTTGAGAGTTGTGTGTGGTGACAACTTGAAGGTTCAATTATCTTCTACTCCAATAAGTTTTTGGACAGGTTCCGGTGGGGACTTGTGAGCGGTTTTGGACAGGTTTCGGTGGGGACTTGTGAGCAGATTTGGATAGGTCCTAGCAGAGGACTTGTGAGCTGAGTTTGATAGTTCTATCAGAGAACTTGAGGACAGAGGTGCATTGGTTCTATGAGAAGAACCTGAGGACAGATTTGGCAAGTCTTTGAGAAGGCTTGTATGCAGAGGATTGATTTGTTCAAGAGTTGGACAGATCCGACAGACAGAGGAAGACTTGTACTAGACCGAGTGACTGTGTTTGGTACAGGTTGTTGAGCTGCTGTGGACGTGATCATAGAAGGCAGAGGTCTCTTAGGCTAAGCATTGAGGACAGGAGGTCTTCGGTGGAAAGGAGTTCCACGTGCTGGCAAGAGGTAGAGGCAGTTGATCTTCTGAGGGATCATTTCCAGAGCAGAGGGGAAGGTATCTCCTTTGGGCCGAGGCTCATAAACATTGTAATTGGGAAGGATTCCCAAAGAACTTTGAGATAACTTTTAGAGAAAAGTTTTTGTGGACGTAGCCCAACCATTTTGGGTGAACCACGTTAAAAATGGGTCTTCAATGTGTGATGCTTTCTGTCTTGATTAATGTTGTGTTGATGCCACTGCTATCTAAAGTTAAAATTATTAATTGGTTAAGTCTTATACTGTTCACCCCCCCTCTCAGTATAAGTCCATGTTCTTCAATTAAAGGGTGTTCATAAAGTAGGATAGATACTAGATGGATATCAACAATGATATTTAGATGGCCACTGACTATTTTGTGCATATATTTTAGTTTATAGAAGGTCATAAGGGAAAACCATATATTTCACATCATATCATCTCACGTATGGATGTCTAAAATTATTATTTCTTATGATAAGATTTAACCTTGACATTCATGATTTTTATACATTCGGTGGTGTCATACATTAGTGTGTAAATACATATTACATTCATTCCTTATGTTTTCAGTGATTAAAGCATACATGTTCATTTGCATTAGTTCATCCATCACATAATTAATGCATTCCATTACATATCACATCATTAAATGCATAGGCAATTGAAACAAATCAAACATGCATTTAATAATAAGTAGTGCATCCATATATGTACCCACCATCATAATGCATCTATACATGTACACCATAGCATCTAAGCATACATCTATCATCTAGTTAGTACATGTCATCAATACATCACATCCATATAACATAAATCAACATAAAATATAAGCATTGCATCCATGTGCATCACATAAACATAAAAACAATAAAATGATACATATAATGAACCCTAATCAGTTGGAATATCATATATATATGTGTATCAAAATGTATGCATAAGGGTACATCAAAATACCCGTAGGCTACAATAGTGTAGGTCCTTAGACCTTACACTAAAAAATTATACAATGTTATCAAGTCATGATCAAGAGTGGCCAATACCACCTGTATCGCCTCCACCCTCTACACCCTCTCTGTGAGGCTGCCTAGAGCTAGTGCCCAACAATATCTCTGATTGTGCCTTGATTTGTGGCTAGGACACACTAAGGAATGTTTGGACTCGCTTCAAATCTTGTGTGACCCCCTTACCATAGACCACTCTAGTAAGGTACACCCTAGCATATCCACCTACCCCTCTAGCTGCATAGTATATATGCCATCAGCCTTGTGTCGCTCCTCATACTAGTTGACTAAACCCTGCAACCTAGCTATATATGCCTACAATGTAGTTGTATCTCTTATAGTTGATATACCTACAACTACTTATCCCTGAGTAGCTAAAATAGCAACTATAACCTAAGAATTCGAGGGGTCTCCTCTCACAATCCTAAGCATATCTCACTCTACAGTCTAGAAGTCTAGTTGTGACTGGATAAGATCCTATTGTGTGGTGATCTTCTCTATCGCCACGGTGGATGAGTCAACCTATGTTTGGAGGGTAGTCTACTCCTCCTCAAATACCTCTCATTGAGTCTGTCCTACTATAAGTTGTGCCTGTAAAGTACTCATCTAAGTCTGTAGGGTAGTAATGGAGGTATCTCTCTCTAAGATCTATTTTTGAGTCATCTATAGCTGTGATTGCAAGCCATGTACCTAGGCTTGTAGCTGTGACACCTCATCATCAGGCTCCTCCTCGCCCTCCTCCTCATCTCGTGATTCCTATAGAGCAGTAGCCTAGACCCACTCACCCTCTATCCTTTGGAAAACTCCTCGCCCATGTGGGTCATCGCCTGCTACCTTAGTTGCCTCCCCATATATAGCTCTACCTAAGGTATTGTCATCCTACCATAGTTTCATCGTCCAACAAGCATCGTAGTTAGGAGTAGTGCCAGCATCTACCAACCTCGTATCCTTAACTGCATCATCCTCCTCTACCAATGGGGTCACCTACAACCATGCCAACTGAGTGTCTGCTTAAGGTGGTGGTAGAGGACTAGTTCCTCTAGGATATATTGGCCTATCCAAAACTATCTGGTGACTCAGGATAAGTGAAATAACTCCTGCACACTACGTGTTGCAGGACAAACAAGGTTAACTTCTTTCCTACTTTTGTCACATGCCCATGCATTTAATTTATCAACCCAGGGAACTTCATAAACTTGTGAATGGTCTTGAAAAATATTTCTTACAATACCACTTGAGATGAGTCCGCTAGTTCTATTATTGGGGGGTGTTTCAAATGGTTGTCAATCATTCATACAGTCCTCAATAATTTACGTAAAAACAAATTAAATCTACAGAAAGGAAATATTCACACATTCCTATAAATGAACCTACTACTAATACTGGAAATAGCAATGCAATAAACAATATTATAAAAGCGGTAAACTAATCTAGAAACCACAGGAAAAATAGGGGAAGAAATACTACCTTGGAGTGGGCCCAGGCTCTAGCAGCTTCCTCCTAGCTGAACATGCACTTAGAAACTCTTAGAACTGTATTATAATTATCAAAGTATTACAATACTTCTTCTGTAAATCTCTCTATAATTACTATCAAAATATTATATCTTCTCTATATATCTTCTTAGAGAGGTCTACGTGTTTTTATATAGCACACCCGCAGAACTTCTATTACAAAGAAATTGTAACAATCGATTCATTCCAGATTAAAGTAAGATAGTCTGGTAAATGTGATCGACATTTGCTAAAACTAGCATTTGATTCTAATGATGGCATGTTCACTGATTGGTTTGTGCTTCACCTGGCATTAGTAGGACATTCTCATACGTCGATGCAATCCCCAATTTATCTCTACATGACGTAGAGTTGGAACTGCACCAGTCATTGTTGTCCATGTCGTGCTTGTCTAGTCAATGGGCAAAGAACATGGGCACCTTCCCTATGAGGAAGGTGCCTAAGTATGTCGAGCACCTTCTCAATGCGTAAAGTGCCTTACTATCGTTGGCACCTTCTTGGAAAAGGAATGCACTTATCTTCTGTTGGCGCCTTCCTGTGATAGGAATGCGCTTGCCTTCTAGTGGCACCTTCCTTATGAGAGGAAGGCGCTTGCCTTCTAGTGGTGCCTTCCCATCGATGCCTTCCTTATGAGAGGAAGGCGCTTCTTTTCCTTTGGTGCCTTCCTAGAAGAGGAAGGTGCTGGCCTTCTATTGGCACCTTCCTGGGAGAGGAAGGCACTTGTATTTCCTTGGTGCCTTCCTAGAAGAGGAATGTGCCTACTTACGCTTGGTACCTTCCTAGAAGAGGAAGGCTCCTACCTTCTCTGCGTTGATTCTAAAAGAAACAAAGTGCCAGGTCCTTAAAAAGACCTCGACAGATCCAAATATAACTAAATCAACTGCAATTCCACAAAAACACACTGAAAACACATGAATTAGATAACACGCATAATTTTATCAAATAATTATATAATAATTCATAAACATATGCAATCCTTATTATACAACCGCATAATAATCAAAAAATTGTATAGAAAATATGAGAATTTATGATGCTCATCATCCCCCCATGCCTAACATATGCCACACCCTCGTGGCATCAAAACTATAGGTAGCCCTGCTGACCCCTCATCATTGTTGTTTCTTGGTGGATCCGACTATACTTGTGGCTTGTGTCTGCCTCTTATGCATGCTGGAATTTGGAGGTGTGGCTATTCTTTTTCTATGCGAAGTTGAGGGTGTGGTTTTTAGCTGTCCTTCCCTAATTCTGGCCATTATCAATGGTGATCTAGCCAACATTGTCTCTACTAACTGGAATGCATATTTTGTAGCTTGCCATAGGTCAGCGTCTAGAGGTATGACCGCTGCAAGAGGGATATCTAAATTATCCCTCTTGGAATGAACTACTTGGGCTTTGTACAATCAGGCTGCTTTAGGAGTAAGCCATGCGTTCTCCCTTGCAATGGCAGCGACCTCCAATTCAGGGCCATATACCCCCACCATTCAAAATACCTTCTTATCATGGAGTACCATCCCTGGGATGACCCATAAATATCCCAAAACTAGTTTCCCTCTATCAAATTAACACAGATACTAGAGTCCCCCTGCATCCTCGAGGTTGCCTTCTTGGTATCCTTAGCTATTGTCATCTCTTTGAGCAGCCGTTTGAACTATTTTTGCCTCTCTGTGAATGGTTGCATATCTCACTTGTCTTCCTCTAGCTCAATGAAGGTCACCTTCACCTTCTTTCAAGCCGTCTTGGGCCCTTTTCCTTTGGCCTCTACAAAAAATGCGGCGGCTTGAATAGGGGTTTTCCATTTCTCCCTAGTGGACGTCTTCTCACTCCGAGGGTCCTACTATGCGGTCCTTAGAGCATTATCTTCACTCTGTCTTTGTTGTCCCTGGGGGTGCTTCTTCGTCCCCCTGTCTGTCCTGTGCCAACCCCTCAGGTTATTCTCTTCCTTCATCAGGTCCGGGGAGTTCTTCCTTATCCCTCGGTCTTGTCTATTTTTTTTGGCCCTCATCCTGCTCTGTATCACTCAGGACGATGACAGGGGATGTTGTGGGACTTCTTTCCCCCTCACTCCAAAAAATAGAGGAATTCTCCCCTGCCTTTGGGCCACTTTGTTGGGCATTCGATCAAAATTCTCTTGAAGAAAATACTCGTTCTGCAGATGTGGGAGAATTCGTCGAGACTTCTGTTGCTCAGTTAATTTGGGTCGATTCATCCCTTCACTTCGTTCCCGTATCCTGGAGTAGCTGGTTCTCCTCCCACAACTGTTGGACCAGCTACTCGAGCTCGAAGATTCATCTTTCTTGCTCTTTCAATTCCCCTATGTGCTTGTTCTGGCAGTCCTCCAAAATTTGTTGGGCCATCTAGCAATTGGTTTGCCACTCCAACACTTCCTCCAAGGCTGCGTCGACCTGAGCATTACTCTCGAAAGTCCCTGCATCTTGTGGGCTCTAGTTTGTCAATTCTCAGAGGGTTTGGGCTACAACGTCAACTTTCAGGTCGCTTTGTTCTTCTTCTGTCGAGAGGAGGATTCAATGCAGGCATTTTCTCATAGGGGCTAGTTCTGGCAGCCAAAACTCGGCCTCGCTGCTAATAAGAGGCACTCCTTCTTCATACTCGGGCACTAGGGAATGCCCTCGTTCTTCTATGCATTTGGGCACTAGTGAATTCCCTCTTTCTTCCATGAAATAGGGCAATGCCAATTACCTGATACTCACCATTTCCTCTACAGGGCTTCCCTCTTCTTGCCCTATTTTGACAATAGCATCCTATTGCCTTTTTTGGCTGCCATCTCCCTCTGCATTGGGGTTCTGCCTCTACACTTCTGCATGGCAGACCAATGATGATATCGGCCCATGGTGGGCCAAGACAGACAATGCTCATTTCTAGTACCTAGCTGCTTCGTCCTTCAGGGCATTTTCTAGGTAGAAGGGCACATTCAACTTCCTTCCATGCACTAGGTGATTTAGAAACTACACATGGTTAGCATGCAGATGGGTATACATCCCAGTGCATGTAAATAATCGAGAAACTTGCTTGAATATCTTCTATAGATTCATGGGAAGGTTGATTTTGGGTAGCCCTTCCTTATCTATCTACATAGTTTCTTCTGGCAGCAGCACTTCGGTGTATGACTTCAGCAGTCCACCTTTGTATATGCATTCCCCTATGAAGGGTAATCCAGTCACCTACGATATGTATTCGAGGGTGACTAGAATTTCTACCCCTCGCACCTGAGCTACGTCGCCCCTCAAGGAGGTAGCGAATTCCTTGGCTGCCTCCATATCCTAGCCTTGACTAACCAGGGTACAATATTTGAGCCATCCTTCAGCCTCGAACTGTGTTTTTACCACCCCCCTGATTCCTTCTGTATCACTCAACTCATTCTTCTTCACTGTGTGATTCTTTGGCCTTCCTCCCATGGCGCCTTCCTTCACTACTACATTTTTTTTTGTCCTTACTTCTTCAGGAAGGTGCATTCTTATAGGGAAGGCACCTAACCTTATCATTTATTTCTAGGGTGCACCTTTCGAGCCATATCATTGGAATGTGGTTTCGGCTATGGGGGGATATGATTTATATGACGATGATATTTTTTTTGGTACTACATAATTTATAAATAATTATATAAAAATTTGAGTTAGTATGCGCATACCTGATTTGGTGTTTCATGTGTTGTGAAGAGCATTGATTCACTAATTTGTGACATGAGGGGGGGTATGGTCATCTGATGTTGCTCGTTCATGTGGTGGTTTCATTTCGATCGAGGCATCCTAGAGACTTAAGTGCTAGTTGTATGTGGAAGGTGCTCTTTGGTACCTTCCCAATGTGGAAAGCACTTATGCGATGCCTTCCCAATGTGGAAGGTGCTTATATGACGTCTTTTCGATGTTGTTGGTGCTCTCTAAATGGATGCGCCTTTCGGTGGTGGAAGGCATTGTTGATTGGATGTGCCTTCTGTTGGTGGAAGGTGTCTCTAATTAGATGCGCCTTCTGATGGTGTAAGGCAAATTTTTGATGATGGTGCCTTCCTACTATGGAAGGCACTTATGAATGGGTGCACCTTCCCAATGTGGAAGGCACCTCAGTCTATATGCGCCTTCTCGATGTGAAATGGGACTCGGTCTGTATGCGCCTTCATGATGTGGAAGGTGTCTCGGTCTGTATGCGCCTTCTCGATATGGAAGGTGCCTCGGTCTATATGCGCCTTCCCGATGTGGAAGGCACCTCGAGATTTTTTTTTTTGTGGTGCCTTCCAGCCATGGAAGGTGCCTATATATATATATATATATATATATTTTTTTTTTTTTTTTGTGCGCCTTCTCTATAAGGAAGGTGCCTTCTTCTGGCGGGGCACCTTCTTTATAAGGAAGGTGCCTTCTTCTTGGCGGGGCACCTTCTCTATAAGGAAGGTGCCTTCTTTTGCACCTTCTCAATGTGGAATGCACATTATTCTCAGCAATCATGCTATGATTGACTGGGAAAGGGTGATCAATCCTTCTCAGTCTCGCTTCATGTTGCCTCAACTTCTACCTACGAGTGTCGGTGTTGGAATGCTAAGCCGAATTAGGCCTGGTTTCCCAGATACCTATTCCTCGTGTTGTCAAGTCCTCCACCTACAAAAAGCAAATAAAAATAAAGAAAAATAAAGGCATTTAGATGCATTTCATTCCCGTTAGGCCCTGGGTTAGGATGCCTATAGCTTGCATGCGAGCGTTGTCCCTGCAAAACACACTATAAGAAAAAAACTAAATTAACTAGTTTTGGTGAGCACCTCCATGCCCACTGTTTTGCTTGTTAAGATTTTGGTCTAGATCTAACAATATGGGGTCTCCCCCATGTCTATTCTAGATTCCACCTATAAGGTTTTAGATGTGTTATAGGGGCGCAGTCGGTGGCCATTGACCGTTAACACGGTGTTGCTACCGTCAATTGTTCTAACATGAACTACCCCATTCTTGATGAAATCTACCACCTCATACGGTCCCATCCATCTTTGCATTAATTTACCTTTTCTTTCTTGGAACCGATAATCGTACAACATCCATTCTCCTTCTTAAAACTGCTTCAATTTAATGTGGCAATCATGCCACCACTTTCTTTTCTTTTGTATGATTTTTGTTCTCTATAGAGCATCCATTCGGATTTCGTCTAGCTGATCTAGCTATCGAATCCTTTCTTCTTGAGCATCATCCAAGCTCAAGTTCAATTATGAAGTCATCATCAATGTCTTGATTTCAAATTCAATGGGCATCATTGCACTCTTCCCATAGACCAGTTGGAAAGGTGTGAAGCCTATGGTGGATTTCCACGTGGTATTATATGCCTAGACTACATCTGACAACCGTGTAGCCCAATCCTTTCTGTGTTGCTACAGGATCTTCGTCAGGATGTTCTCTATTTCTCTGTTCATCACTTCCACTTGCCCATTTGCCTGTGGATGGTAGGGTGTAGTTTTATTGTGCAAAACTTTGTATTGATACATCAGCTCCTTGATCAACTTGGAGGTAAATTGAGGCCCCTGGTCTGTTGTTATCTCTCTAGGGACCCCAAATCACGTAAAACTATGGGTAAATAATAAATCGATGACTGTTATTTCTTTTGAATCTCTCAATGCTTGAAATTCAACCCATTTGGTGACATAATCTATATAGACCAAAATAAACCTCCTCCCTATTGAAGGTGGATTAATTGGTCCCACAAAGTCCATGCCCCACTTATCGAAGGATTTTAGGTGTATCTGAGGCTGGAGGGGTATTTCATCTTGATGGGTTGGTATGCCCATTCTTTGGCATTCATCGCACTTACTGGTGTATGCAACTGCATCCTTGAATAGAGTGGGCTAAAAGTACCCAGCCTGTAGGATTTTTTAGGCAGTTCATTTCAGTGCAAAGTGTCCTCCGCATGGTTTGTCAAGACACACTTTGAGTACTTCTGAGAGCTCATGCTTTGCTACACATCTTCTTATAATCTAGTCACATCCTATTTTGAATAGGAGTCCATCCATCCATAGGAACGATGTGCTTTTATCTATGACCACCTGCTTTTCTTGAAAATATAGAGCAGGTGAGGTTCTTTCGATGGCCAAGTAATTGGTTATATCTACATACCATGGGATTTTCTCACTAATGGTGAACAAATGTTCATCTAGAAATTGGTCTTCCACTACTTTATGGTCTACCGGTATCAATCTGGATAGAAAATATGCTACAACGTTGCCCTTGCCTGGTTTGTCGACTATTGTGATGTCAAATTCCTACAGTAACAAGAGCCACCTAATAATTTTTTCGCCAATGGCCGACTTGCTCATCAAGTATTTGATGGCCGCATGGTCCATGTGGACAAATACCTTATACCTGGTGATATAATGGCATAATTGTTTTATGGCATGTACAACTGCAAGGAACTCCTCCATCATCGTGTAATTGAGCTTGGCTCCTGCCAAGTTTTTGTTGACATAGTAGATGGCATAAAATTCTTTGCCATCCTTTTGTCCGAGGACTGCTCCAATTGCACCGTTGGATGCATCATAGTAGATATGGAATGGTATGGCCCAATTTTGTCCTCTTAAAACTGGTGTGGATATTAGTTTCTCTTTAAGCAACTGGAATGCTTCTTCGTAGTCTTTCGTCCAATTGAACTCCACATCTTTGGATAATAGAGTGTGTAGTGGTTTTGTAATTTTGTTGAATTTGACGATAAATCATCGGTAGTACCTGGCTGATCCAAGAAAAATCCTCACCTCTCTCTATGTTATGGGGTTGGGTAGGTCTCTGATGACCTCAATTTTCCTTTTATCAACCTTTATTCCTTCTACGGAGAGGTGGTGTCCCAGTATGATGCCTTCTTGCATCATCATAAAGCATTTCTCATTGCTCAGGGACAAATTGTTTTCCTTGCTTCTTTTGAGCACTCTTTCCAAGTTCATCATTGCCTCATCAAAGGTTTCTCCATAGACGGTGAAGTCATCCATGTATACTTCGATCGTGTCTCCCATCATGTCTAAAAATATGCTAAGCATCGCCCTTTGAAAGGTGGTAGGCGCGTTGCACAATTCAAAAGGTAATACTTGATAGGCAAATGTTCCCCATGGGTAGGTGAACGTTGTCTTGTCTTGATCCTTTTCTCCTATATGGATCTAGTTGTATCCACTGAATCCATCTAGGAAGGAGAAATACTTCCTCCCTGAGAGTGTATCCAAGACTTGATCAATGAACGAGAGAGGGAAGTGGTCCTTCTTGGTTACTTTTTTTAATGCTCTGTAGTCCACACAGATTCACCACTTTCCATTCTTTTTAGGGACTACCACTAATGGTGATACCCACTCACTATCAAAAATTGGATAGATGAATCTGACAGTCAATATTTTTTGCAGTTCTTCCTTGAAAATATCTTTCATTATCGGATTCATTCTTCTTTGTGGTTGCCTACTTGGAGTTGCTTGATCATCAAGGTATATATGATGGGTACATATATCTAGGCTGATACCCTACATATCTAAGTAATACCATGCAAATTCCTATTGGTTTCTAACCAGGAGCTCTTCTACTTTCATCAATTGTGTGGGAGTCAACCCACTGCTGACATTCAATGTTCTTCCTAGCCCGATGTGTATCTGCTAAACATGGTGATCTTGGGTGCCAGCCAACGACGATCCAGGTGTAAATATGGAGGACTCCCCATGGAGGAACTCCACAATAGCAACATCTTCATATTCTTCTGCCAACTCATCCAACATCATCATCGGCTAGATCATGGATAGCTCAGGATTTTCATCCCCGATCAACATGGGTTCTCCTACTGAGTCAACGGACTGTGTAGGGGGTGAAATATTCAACCTTTTAACATTTCATCCATCATAGATGGTCATCAATCCATCCCGACAGCTGATGTAAGCATCAGCTATTGCTAGCCATGGCCTTCCCAAGATGAGTGGGTAACCACCCAGCCTAGTTTTAGATTGTAGGACTAAAAAGTCAGTTGGGTATTCCCATGCACTGACTGTCACTATTATGTCTTCCAAAATTCCTTCTGGCACCATGGTTGATCTATCGACCAGCTGTAACACTGTCGTAGTGGGTTTCAAGTTCATGAGATGTAGCCTCTGCATGGTCTCCTTAGGCATTACATTGATGGCTGCTCTGATATCAACCAATGTATTGGACAGGGAATGTCCCTCAATTTTTATAGTCAGCATCGGGCTGCCCAGGTCTGCATACTTTGAATGGCACATTTTTCCCATCATCAAATTTGCTAGTTTACCCATGACATTGATATTCTGGGTTGCTCTTCGTCCTGGCTTCCTTAGACATGTCTATCTTATCGCCTTGGTATATACCGAAACATCTCAGATGACTTGAAATAATGGAATTGTCACTGTGAGGTTCTTCAAGCTAGACAATATATCAAAATCCGACTACGTTACTTTCCTCTATTCTTGTAGCCGGTTGGGAAATGAAGCCTTTGCTCTCTCAAGCATTTCTTCTATCACCTCTTCTACAAGAGGTGTTTCTCCTACCTCTTCCTCCTCTTCTACGATTGGAGGAATTCCTACTCCTAGTTTTCTATCAGACCTAAGCTAAATATGGTACATCGGATACATCTCACCCTCCATGTTGTATCTTTGGCTAGTTCACCCGGTTATTTGGATTTATCGTCGGTTGTGCAGGTAGCTATGCAGGTCTCACTGCTGGCAACATCAGTAAATTATGTTGGGGGTGAGCTGGTGCTACATGCTTTGGAGCTTGATTCCATGGAGTGTGGCCTCTCCACTGCTACCCAGGATATGGATATGGCATCCATTGTTGCTAGTTCAGGAATGTTTTTGGGGGTGCTTTGGACTAGGGTGATGGCACCCACCACCCCATGTTAGGTGGTTGAGGTGGGCCTTGGTGCATGTATGGTCCTCCCCCATATGACGGTATTTCGGTTGGCATATTCCTCATAGGGGGTTGTGGCAAAATCTTTCGATTACCTATGAAATAGGCATCCGTGCTTTCAGCATCCTCCTGATTACTGGGTAGTTGTGGGGACAATCGAGTTTTATGGTTCAGGCTACAAACTATGCATACTCTGAGTTTGTTCTCCAGGCATGCATTCTTTACATGCTTCCCTCTGCATTTTGGATAGAAATAAGCCAATGCTACTTCATTTTCTTGCTTCTTTTTCTCTAACAATAGCATATCCATATGCAATGCTAGATATGAGAGCATTTCACTCTTTAAATCTTCTAGCATGTTACCTATTTCTATCTTTGTGACTGAAGTAGTCGCTTTCATGGTTCTAGAAGTGGTCTTGCCTCTCCTTCTTGAGTAGTTTCGGCATAGTTGTCGGATGTCTTCCATAGCATGCTAGTAGACATCACCTCCAAAAATCATGTTAAGAGCCTCCAATGATTCATTGGTAAGTCCTCTCAAAAAGATGCTTTTAGGGACTTATCAGATTATTTCGTGTGAGGAGATCATTGAAGATTGAAGTTGAATCTCTCCCAGTATTCCTTGAGAGACTCATCTTCTTTCTGCGTCATGCTCAGGACCTCTTCTCTGGAGTCTCTTGCTCTCCCAAAATCTTGGTATTGCTCTAAAAAGAGCTTATTCATTTGATCCCAAGTGGCAATGTGTTTGTCTCCCAAACCGATGAACCACCGTAGAGCTACATTGTCCAACGTGGAAGGGAAGAGTTTCAGCTTTTGCGTATCAAATTTGTAGTCCACAAACTTGCATAAGACATCAAAATTAAATAAAAATAGGTCAGGGTCCTCAGTTGGGTATCCTCTGAAGGTCATAAGGTGAGCAGGGGATATGTTTTTCATTTTGGTATCTCCTACTCCTTCATCAATCGAGAAACTAAAGCCAGATGAGACTTCTTCATTGTCAACTATTTTTTTAGGAAATGTGGTCTCTAATGCAGTATTTATGGCCTTACGATCGTTTAAGACTTTCTAAGTCAAGGCTCTAAGGTTTTCTGGTGTTATCGTCTGATCTTCTATAGATTTCCACAATAGGGCTTCCTCTAAGGGTGTCCTATTAAACAGGGGATTCATGATAATTCATTCTTCCCAACATTGATGAGATGAGGAGGCACTTTGCACAAAGTGCGGCTCCTCACTCCAATGGATTACTAGAGACGGGTCGGGCGAGTCTAATTCAAATTCAAAATGCTCAGCTGACTCAGGTTCTGATGGATTGGTTTTTATAAACTGACTGCCAGGTCCTCTTATTCTCGAAGAACTCATACAAGGTCAGATGGAAGGTTTCTAGGTATTGTAAATAATATAGTCGAGACGCTTCCCTGAAAATGACACCAAAATGTTATGGGCCAAACAAGGTTAACTTCTTTCCTACTTTTGTCACATGCCCATGCATTTTATTTATCAACCCAGGGAGCTTCGTAAACTTGCAAAGGGTCTTGAACAAAATTTCTCACAATACCACTTGAGATGAGTATGCTAGTTCTATTATTGCGGGGTGTTTCAAATGGTTTTCAATCATTCATACACTCCTCAATAATTTATGTAAAAACAAATTAAATCTACAGAAAGGAAATATTCACACATTCCTATAAATGAACCTACTGCAAATATTGGAAATAGCAATGCGATAAACAATCTTATAAAAGCAGTAAACTAATCTAGAAAAAATAGGAAAAATAGGGGAATAAATACTACCTTGGAGTGGGCCCAGGCTCCAGCAGCTTCCTCCCAGCTGAACACGCACTTAGAAACTCTTAGAACTGTATTTTAATTATCAAAGTATTACAATGCTTCTTCTGTAAATCTCTCTATAATTACTATCAAAATATTCTATCTTCTCTATATATCTTCTCAAAGAGGTTTGGATGTGTTTATATAGCACACTCGTAGAACTTCTGTTACAAAGAAGTTGTAACAGTCGATTTGTTCCAGACTAAACTAAGACAATCTGGTAAATGTGATCGACGTTTGCTAAAACTGGAATTCGATTCTAATGATGGCGTGTTCACTTATTGGTTTGTGCTTCACCTAGAATTGGTAGGACGTTCTCATACATCAGTGAGATCCCCAATTTAGCTCTTCATGACGTAGAGTTAGAACTGCACCAGTCGTTGTTGTCCACGTCGTGTTTGTCTGGTCAACGGGCAAATAAAAGGGGTACCTTCCCTATGAGGAAGGTGCCTAAGTATGCCGAGCACCTTCTCTATGTGGAAAGTGCCTTACTACCATTGGCACCTTCCTAGAAGAGGAAGGCACTTATCTTCTGTTAGCACCTTCCTATGAGAGGAAGGTGCTTGCCTTCTAGTGGCACCTTCCTGTCGGTGCCTTCCTTATGAGAGGAAGGCGCTTGCCTTCTAGTGGTGCATTACTTAGGAGAGGAAGGTGCTTGATTTCTAGTGGCACCTTCCTTATGAGAGGAAGGGACTTTCCTTCTAGTGGCACCTTCCCGTCGATGCCTTCCTTATGAGAGGAAGGTGCTTCTTTTCCTTTGGCACCTTCTTGGAATAGGAAGGCGCTAGACTTCTATTGGTGCCTTCCTGGGAGAGGAAGGCGCTTTTCTTTCCTTGGCACCTTCCTGGAAGAGGAAGGTTCCTACTTACACTTGGTGCCTTCCTGGAAGAGGAAGGCACCTACCTTCTCTGTGTTGATTTCAAAAGAAACAAAGTGCCAAGTCCATAAAAAGACCTCGACTGATCCAAATCTAACTAAATCAACTGCAATTCCACAAAAACACACTGAAAACACATGAATTAGATAACACACATAATTTCATCAAATAATTATATAATCATTCATAAACATATGCAATCCTTATTATACAGTCGCATAATAATCAAGAAATTGTATACAAAATATGAGCATTTATGATGCTCATCATTATGCTTATACCCGATGATCCAACCATCATGCTCGACCCACCTTAGATATCGGTTTGTCTCCTCCCATACTGGGTAGTCTAGGTAAATACGCCATATTATTTGGCCTACCTACATTCCTTTTAGTTGGTCCATATAGTTTTGGAGGTCCCCTGCATGATATTTGCTCCTATATGACTTGACCTCTCGAGGCCAGCAAGCTCCATAGCACTGAGAAGTGGCTTCTACTATAGCAATATGTCAAGGTAGCCCTCTAGGATGCTCTATCATGATATGCTCCCATACCCATATCTAAATTAGGATGCTGCATACCACTCTTGCTCATTCCTATTGAGTGATACGGTACAACTCATCATAGATTTGGGTAAGTAGAGCACTCCTCCATGATAAGATGAGCAGCTATGCGGTAGTGCTCTCAAGCAGATCTTGTATTATAAATAGGAGGTTCCAAGGGAACCTCACTCTGGATGTATCAATAAGAATAACATTACAGATGAGGTGCATAAGAATGGCTTGGCATTGTGATAATACATTTGCCATGTACTAGCGCTCTACTGGTACTGCACTGTGCTCAATGTTCATGAGTGCCTCATCGATCTTGGCATCAAAAATCCTCTGAAAGATAGTAGTCTTCACTTTGGTGGGCAAAGAGGTAATGGATTGTCCATTGAGGGGAATTAAAAAAATACGCTACACATCCTCTAGTGTAACCATATTCTCCCCAGTAAGAAGATGGAAGGTATTAGTCCACACATCCCAGTGTTGAGATAATGTTGTCATGTAAGCTTGATCTACCTAGATGATGGGTAATATCAGGATATAGCCAAGGTCCACGACCCTAAACCAGTCTAGGTCTACCTATATTTGCTAGGGTAGTAGCTCATAAAGAAAATTTGGCTCTCGTACCTACGCAGTCAAGTTCTAAGGGATGATAACATAATACATCATAAGTCAAAAAGCCAAAAAATTCAAATAAACCAAGTGAAAATTTCAAAAAAGTTAATTAAGTCAAGTAAGATGTCAAAAAATCAAAAACTTTTATAAAATTGGCAAAGGTTGCTTAGCCATGGTTATCAGTCGTGGTCACGGTTGCAACCATGGTTTTCACATGTGGCTAGCACCAATAGTCAATTTTTTGATCATTGGGATTTGAACCTAGCCACGACTGACAACCGCGGCCCCCAATTGGTAGATTGGGAGCCATGGTTTCCATCCATGGCTACGAGAATGACCTCATTCAAGGTCAATTCCCACCCCAAGGAGCCCCTAAAAATAAAATCCCACCCCACTAAGCTAACCTAAGGTTAATCCTAAACTACAATGAGGTTAATTTCAATAGTTTAATGTGGTTCATTTATCCCATTACTTAATGTGGTTCATTTTAAACTTGCAAATAAAATAAGAGATATTGAGAATCTACCTTTGAAGCACTAACTCCAGCACTAGTGGAGGCCTCGGGTTGGTCATCCATGAGGTTTGGTTGTAGTTTTGGCAGCGTTTTGTATCAAGAGTTCTCTCTCTCCTCTCAGATCTTCACTATTAGTAGTTAACAACAAGAAATAATGAGAAATAAAAAACCCTAAAATTATTTTATATTTTACACCTAGTCCTCAATCATGGATGTCAACTGTGGTTGTAAGTTAGGGTTTCACTAGCCACAGTTGTTAGACGTAGCTAATAAAATTGCTAAAAATAGCTGTGGTTGACAACCGCGGCTAGCAGCTAGCAATAACTACTCCCAAATCTCAATTATGAGGAGCTTCAAAATGCAAAATAAAAAATATTCAATGGTCCAAAAACCTCAAAAATTGCAAAATAATAAAAAAATCACATATATCAAAATTTCAAATGCGCATTTTATCCAGTTATGTACCCTATACACTTTGTGGTTGCAATGACTTGCGCTCCATGTAATCTGGCAAGATGAGTAAATTACCATAAGGCCATTTGGGGTAAATTAGTCATTGTTGACTTGAAATATCTTCACTTCAATCCCAAAGAAGGCCATGGCAGCTAGACTTCCCCATGATAATGAGGTGTTCATTTCATTTCTTCTATAATATTTTCAACAAATCATCAAACATAGTGATTCAGCATAAGCTTAACTGGAATTGTTATCATCTTGATTCTCTAAGAAGGCCATTGTAGTTAGACTGCTTTGTACGATAAAGATGTAAAATCACCACTAATGTTTGAAATCATGGCTGTAATAGGCCTTACCATATAACAAAATGTAAAAGTCTTAAACCATCCAAATTATTCATCTTGGTCAAGCAACTCGTTGCTTTATACACTTGTCCTTACGCTCATCGACTTGTCGCTTGAGGGGTAGTCATAATATCAAAATCATAATCAAAATCAACATAGGATCACTCGATCATGTAAATTGTGCTCATCTTATAAATAATTGCTAACAACTATCATAAGCTTACCCTTCTACTGGGGAAAAAGCAAAAATGTTAGTTTAAAGCCTTTTGATGATCCACCTATTGGAACAAGTGTAGCATGCCTAATGTTATTGGATCATAGCTAGACACGTGAAAGCTTTAAAAATTTAAGCCTTCCATCCTGTTAGAAGCAATGATTCTAAGATGTGCATCCTTTGTAGGATTGGGCATTTAATGTTGATCAGATCAATGATCATCATTCAACCTATAACATAGCTTTATGTGATATATTATTTCTCAGCATTATTTTTTCCCACAACGCATCCCAAAAGGGGCATCTATAGACACCTAAAACACATCATGTTTAGGAGACTACTCATATGGGCATATTTGCAGACCATGTGAATGACCTTGGACCCTCCTAAGGCTAAGCAGTGGTTCTAGCCACTTATTTTTGGCATCATGGGCCTATTCAGCCTTAGCCACATATGGCATCCACAACTAAGATCTCAGCCATGTTTGACACCTATGAGTAGGGTCCTAGCCATATTTAGGAGCCATGACTAGCTCTATAACTATCTCGACCTCCTAAGCCGAGCCAAATTAGTTGTAATGACTATGTGCAACTGATCCTAGGTAGTTTTGGGTGAGGAAACTTCTGAATGCTTCCTCCCAACTACCCCAACATGTCAATTCTTGATCTTGGCTTCTCAAGGATGCCAATATGAGGAGTTAGTAAGGCTATAAAACTTCCTTTAAAATTGGAGAGGGTAATTGGATTGATCCCAAATTTGAATGCAATGAAGCCCTATCGAAATGGAGAGCCATTTGCAACCTCTAAGAAGCACTAACATGCTATCCATTGGGATAATCCTACCTACATTTGAAGCAATGGATATTTCAAGAGCTTGAGGAGCAAGCTTACCAATTGACACACTTTCATTGCCCATTCCAATGAATTCAACAACCAATATATTTCAGAACACTCATCAATTCCTTAGAGTATTTGAGATTTTATGACCTTGGTTTCAAGAGAAAGAGAAGTTTTCTTGTAGCCATAGATGTCAGTTGTGGCTAATAGAGCCAGCTATGCTTAGCACCCATAGCTAGGGTTTTATGCTCTTTTCCTTCCATTTAAGCAGTATATTTCCATTTCCAGTGATGCAAGTAGTTTAATCTAGCATAGATTAGCATTTTAGTAGACATTTCTACGGTTAATTCAGAATATTAAAGGTAGCTTTACCTTAATCTTTGTCATATTTACTTATTTTCATAAATCTTCATAGATTAGCTTTATTCATGCTTTAGATTTCAAATTACATGTTACATTAGCTAGATCTATATGTTCTCAGGCATGATTTACATTAATTTAGGCATTTCATAAGCATATTTGCATATCTTTATGCTTCTTTCAAGTTTAGCCTTATTTCTTACATTTATTATCAATAGCCTCATCATGAGAGGCTTCATATGTGTTTAACATGCTTTGTTGTTTCTTGTACGTAGGTTACAGGTTCTTTCAAGTTTCAAAGCATTTATAACATCAAGTTCCTCTTGATAAGTTGAAAAGGAGGCATCCTTGTAAGCCCTCAAGTAGAATTGATGGAGATATGAAGACCATTGTGGAACACATCTTCCCCCACTTTGAGGTTATTGGTATATTGTAAATTTATATCAAACTTTGGTATCCTTAAGAGGGATGAATCTATAATAAGTGATTCATTTTATTAATAAAAGAGAGCTTCCTTTATCATTTATTTTTTGTCAAATGCTTGCTTATATTACATGCTTTTCCTTCTTTATGTTGCAATAGTTTTAGATGTGTGGTCTCCATAGCCTTATACACACCCAATCCTCACCATCCAAGGTGCCACAACTATACTATATTGTGATTGATTTCAAAAGCATCATTGCCTTGGAATACCCAAGCCTCACCATTCAAGGTGTATCATTCACAATGATCTAGTTATTGCACTACTACAACTCCTTCCAGATTTGGAAATACCTAGCCATTGCATCATCACAACTCCTCCTAGGATTCATATCTACCTGGTTAATGCATCACTGAAACTCCTCCCAATATTGGATTATCTTCTTTACTCAAGGATTTCTCTAATATGGATCTAGATCCATGCCCAAAAACCCTCATACAAACCCAAAAATCATATATAAAATAAAACAATATCTCTCCCAAAAAGAAAGAAAGTGCTAATACATTTATAATTTGACATAGCATATTGCCAAACTAGAAATCTCAATTACATTTCAATTCATAATACTAGAATTTAGTAATTTCTTTACGAATAATGGAATAATGTAACATCATCTAAAATAATTATAACCATAATCTAGATAATATATACTTTCCATTTGACACATTAAAATTTCAAATTCTCTCATAAAATAATAAGAACATATAATATTTTATTTTTGATCAAGTCTTGAAATACTATAACAAGTATAGTACAATACATAATTTCTTCATCAAAGGCTTTGCATAGTTTTGGTACAAACTTTTTTAAATATTTCTTCCTCAATACAATAATTGAAGAACATAAGCTTATACTGAGAGGGGGGTGAACAGTATAAGACCAACTTTTAATTTTTATTTCTCAAACAATTTTATCCAATATGTCAATGGCAATATCAACAAAATTTATCAAAGCAATGCACAAATCATCACACATAATAGAGATACCAATTTAACGAGGTTCACCCAAGGTGGGCTACTCCACAGAGAAAATCTTTCATTAATTTTTTTTCAACAAATATCTTGGGAATCCTTCCCTATTACAATGTTTATGGACCTCTATCCAAATGAGATACCAATACCCTAATCAAGTTCATGGATCTCTATCCACAAGATAACTCTTTCCCCTTTGCTGGTTTGTGGATCTCTATCCATAGAATAAATTCTTCTCCTCTGCTCTGGTCGGTGATCTTCTAGAAGACTACTACCTCCACTACATTGGATTATAGATCTCTCTCCACTGAATACCTTTGTCCTCATTCAGAAGACCTCTATCCTCACTACCCTGGCTAATGGATCTCTATCCAATAGAGACTACTATCCTTTGATCTGTCACCTCCAAATCCTGCTCTAAACTCTACTCAATATCTATCTCAAATCAGTACTGAAAACTATCCTATGACTCACACAAATCTGTTCATAAATCTATCTCTACTCTAGCACAAATATGCTCTCAAAACTGCACCAAACTCTACCCCTAAATTTTTCTCTTCTCTGACACAAACCTGCTCACAAATATGTACCAAAATCTATCCTAAAATCTATTATCAAGCCTTAACACAAAGCTTGATCCAATCACAAATCAACTCTTCTTAGATTTGCTCCAAGCCTTAACTCAAATCTTGAACAAATCAATCAATCAACTCTTCTCACAAGTCTTCTCAAAGACTTACCTCAAATATATTCAACAATTTCTCTCTAGAACTTATCCAATCTACTCAACAAGTCTTCACCAAGACTTACCTCAAATCTTCTTGTAATCTTCCACAAAATCTCACACAAATCTATCCTTAATATTTCACAAAAGCTTACTCAATTCTATCCTTAAGTCCTCTCTAGGACTTACTCAAATTTTCTCATAAGCTTTCACAAAAGCTTATTTAAATCAATTGCAAAACTTACATACAAAAATCATCTTAATCTCTTACAAAAAACCTTTTCAATACCACAAACAAGTTTCACTCACAATATTGTTTAACCATAGAAAAATATAGAAAATGATTAAAGACTCAATATGTTTCACACTCACAAAACACTCAATCACTTTCAAAATCTCTTTCAAATCAATTTAGAATAAAGTATAATTTTATTCACACAACTTGAACTATCACTCCAATACTTTTAATCAATAATGCTCAACCAACTTCATTCAACCATTCACTCAATGAAACACAACTTTCTTACAAACCCTAACCAAGTGTTTCACTATACTTCCAACAACTCACACTATGAATCTCAAACCTTGACTCAATATGATTCCAAATTCATATAACAATAATACTCATGTTATTTCACAAACCCTGGCTCAAGATAGTTCTCAATCTCACATAACAATGATACTCATGATCTTTCACAAACCCTAGCTCAAAATAGTTTTCAATCTCACATAAAAATTGTACTCATTATCTTTCACAAACCCTAGTTCAAGATAGTTCTCAATATCACATAACATTAATACTCATGATCTTTCAGAAGCCCTAGTTCAAGATAGTTCTCAATCTCACATAACAATGATACTCATGATATTTTACAAACCCTAGTTCAATATAGTTCCCAACTTCACATAATAATGATACTCATGATCTTTCAAACACAAATCATGCATATGAAAATTCACTCAACATTTCCAACAATACTCATCAATCCTTTTCACTCCACCTTTGCATTTCACAACATTCAAACCAACAAAATTTCACTCACAAGGAAGATGTGCCCATACCTTTTGTTTTTATGGAGATATGTCTTCAAAACCTATCTCAATCACAATCAAATTATCTTTGTCAATTTCAAGGTTAGATAACAACAACCTATCTCAAAATCTCCACAAAATTATTCTCCTCAATAATTAATTCACCATACAAAAATATTAACTCTCAAGTACACCTTATAATATCCAAACTTCACAAAAATAATATTCAATTCATAAACAATCAAAACTCCTTTGATAACACTTTATAAACCCAATCTTCACACTTAGAAAAATAAAAATTAATTCCTTTGTTTAACACTTTTAACTCCAATCTTCACACAATAATATTCAACACAATTAATTCCCTTTGTATATCCAATATTTATTTATAATTCTAATTGAAAAATTAAAATATTAAACAACCTTATGACTCCCTATATTTTTACCTTAGCAAAAATAAACATGTGGCCTCAAGCGCCTTCAAAACTATCATGTGGTCCCTATTGCTATTCAAAAAAACTTTGACAAAAATTAATTCGAGTGCTTACCTTATGTGATGGCCCACGTCAAAAATTAGCACCCTCAATGAACGTGCCCAAAATTGAACTCAAAACCTACCACCACCACAATGCATTAGCCCAATGCTAGGTTGATGTTGGGCTACATGCCCAACATAAAAATCAAGGTGTACGAACTGTGCTTCATCCCTTACTTTCGATGATTTCAAATTTAATCAAAATCCTTTGCTGCATTCAAAACAAAGGGGATGTGAATCAGACCCCTAACCTACCTTGCAAAAATGTCTTAACCATCCCTTGATCGTCGTATGTGCTACCAAGCACTTTGAGAAATGTTTGGCACTCCACTTGGGTTTATCATGAAGTCTACCCTTTTAATTTTTAACACGTGAATTCCTTTCTCTTCTCTTAATGCAGCGCACGAATTTATTTTCACTTTGGGCATTCGAATTTGCATTAAATAAAAATCATTTCCTCCTTTTATACCTTTTACTTTGCACTCCAACATGTCATCTTTGCCAATTCGAATTTTAATTTGAATTTTAAACTTAAACTTTTGGCGCCTTTATATTTATTTAAATTAAAATTTTAACCTATGGTTAAAATATTTTAATTTAAATAAATTAAATAATAACCTTTAAGATCTGCTCAATGGGTCTTTTCAAGGATTTATTTTTTAATGACTCCTTGGACCTCGTTTTTCTTCACCTCAACCTTTTTCCTAAAATATTACAATATTAAATATTATAATATTATTATTTCCTTTTAAACCTACTTCTCCTTCCTTGGGTTTTTAATAGGCCTCTTTAGGCATATAATATTTAAAATAAATATTATATCCTATTCCTTTTAAACCCTTCCTTGCCTTTTGTAAAAACAACCTGATTACATTAATGATGATGAATCTTGGACATCAATCTCTTGATATCAATGACAACAAAACTTGCTCAACTTTCCAACAATCTCCCCCTTTGTCATTAATGGAAACCCTTTTTCTTTTAACCATTTATTTTACCTTTTTAATTTATGCTCCCCTTGAGAAACTACTCCCCCTGACTGAATGCTCTCTCCCTAACCCAAATATCTCCCCCTTTGACATCAATGGCAAAGGGCCACCTTTGGAGCTTGGGGATAAATATAAGACTCTTTGCTCAACCCCTTCCCCACCTCCTCTCTTTGAGGTGGTTAATTTTGGGATGGGAGTATCTCTACTCCCAGCATACACTGCTCTTTACCTTTGTCCACCTTCTTCCTCAACTGATCCTTCTGATTCCTCTGAATGTTCATATTTTTTCTTGTCTTTGGAAATTCTGCTCTACACCACTTAGCCACATGCCCAACATTATTGCACTTATAACACTTAATGTTTTGGTTCCTTGAATATGCAATTGTTTTGAAATTCCTCTTGGTGAAGCCATATCCATTCCTGTCATGAACCCTACAATTTATTGCTTTATGACCAAACTGATTACAAGAGTAGAAATACCCTTCAAATAGATACCCATTTATGAAATTTCTTTTAGTGAAACTATATCCCTATTTTTCATGTGTCCTGCACTATGAAGCCTTGTGACCAAACCTATGACATGAGAAGCACCGTCCATTTAAGAAAAATTGCCTTGAATCCATTGGTTTCTTAGTCTCTTCTTCCCTATGATGCTTCCTATTCCATCTATTCCTTACTTGTGCATTGTTCCTTTCCTTGTTGAAATTTCTATTTTCCAACTCATCCTCAAAAGTCTCACTTTCTCTTTCAATATCTTCTTCTAAAGCTTCTTCTTCTTTGGAGCTTGAGATTGACTCCTCTCCTTGTCCTCTATATTCTTCTTCAAAATCAAGTCCTATCTTGTTTGATGAAGATCTTTGTACCTTGATAATCTTATCCAAGTTCTTTGAGCTTCTCCCAAACCTGTGTAGCTTGTCTTTAGACTCTTTTACTTCCTTAGTGAAGCTACCTCATGCTCTAATCTCTCACATTCTAAGACTTTTACCTCTAACTTCTCTTTAAGTCTCCTTGTCTTAGCTATTGAGTTGGTTAGATCTTCTATAAGCTTTTCTTTCTCTTCATCACATTCTTGAAATTGAAGCTTGAGTTTTGAGTTCTACTTTCTTACCTTTCTTAATTCCTTAAGAGCAGAAACACGCTCACCTTCAAGATCAACTTCTCCTTCTTAATTTTTTATTCTTTGTCTTTTATATCATATTCATTCCTTTCTGATTTATCTTCAATAGGAACACTTCCTTATTCTTCTATTTCTATAAGTATAATTTCTTCTTCTAGACCTTAAAGAGCATCTTCATATTCATCTTCACTGAAATTGAACCCATTACTTGTATAGTGATTCAAGATGACAAAAGTTACCACACCTAAAACACTTGAGAATTATTGGTTCTCTTTTTACCTTTTTCTTAACATCTTCTTTTTCTACTGTCAAAAATGGAATTTATTCTTCTTCATTATCTTTAGGGCTTCCATCATGATCACTTGAACTCTTAATTGTATTATCTACATAAAAAATCTTCTTATGCCTTTGTAAAAACTTCTTTCCTTGGTTGCCTTGTACATCCCTGCTTTTATTTTGATACCTATATTTTCTTACTTCCCTGTTCTTATGATCCTATTTCTCATCACCACTACTATTTCTAGCTTCTGGACAATCAAATGCATAGTGACCATATTTACCATATTTGAAACACTTAACTAATTTCATACCTTTATACTTTCTTGTGTCCTTGTTCCTTCTACCATAGTTTGCTTCTTCATCACTGGATAACTCATTAATTGAATCTGACTTCTTATCCTTTATCTTCTTTGTAACTCTCAAGGCTGCTTCTTTCTTGGAGACAGACTCCTCTTTTATTCTCATCTCAAAAGCTGTGAGAGTTCCATGTAACTCATCCCTTGTCAAATTTTAAATATATTTTGATTCTTCTATGGCTGAAACCTTCTCACTATACCTCTTAGGGAGTGACCTTAAAATATTTTGATAAACATCTATTTCTTCAACTTTAAACCCAAGTCCTTGCATGGAGTTAACAACCTCATCCACACAAAGTAATTATGTATCAATTTTTTTCTTATCCTTCATCTTTAGGTCCTCAAATGTTTTATTGTGATTTTGCAATTTTGCCATCTTGACCTTTTTGTCTCCCTCATATGTTTTCTTCAAATTTTTCCACATCTCTTTTGCTGATGTGTAATGCATAACTTTTACAAACTCTGATTCTCATAAACCACTTAAGATTCCATTCATTGCATTTGAATTATTTAGCTATAGCATCTTACTATATTATCTATAGGTGGAGTAGTTGGCGATGTGTACCCATCCTCAACTACTTGCCATATATCATTTTATTGTGCCATTAAGTAAATATTCATTCGTACACTCTAGAATGCATAATTGTTACCATCAAACAATGGTGCCTTATTTCCTGAATATCCACTCTAAGAATCCATCTGTGTTCCTATAATAATTTTCTTCAAGTTATTAAACTCTTCCGAAGGAACCCACTCTGATACCAATTGAAGAACACGAGCTTATAATAAGATGGGGGGTGAACAGTATAAGATCAACTTTTTCTTTTTCTTTCTCAAACAATGTTATCCAATATTTTAATGGCAATATTAACAACAGTAATAAAAGCAATGCAAAAATCATCACACACAATAGAGACACCAATTTAATGTGGTTCACCCAAGGTGGACAACTCCATGGAGAAAATATTTCACTAAAATTTTCTCAATAAATCTCTTGGGAATCCTTCCCTATTACAATGTTTATGGACCTCTATCCAAAGGAGACACCAATCCCCTAATCAATTTTTTGGATCTTTATCCATAGGATAACTCTTTCCCATCTGCTAGTTTATGTATCTCTATCCATTGGAGAACTCCTCATTAGCTCTAGATGGTGATCTTCTATGAGACTACTGCCTCCACTGCACTGGCTTGTGGATATCTCTCCACTAAAGACCTCTATCCTCACTTACCTGGCTAATGGATCTCTATCCACTTGAGAATATTTTCCTCTGCTCTATCACCTCCAAAGCCTTCTCTAAACTCTGCTTAATATTTATCTCATATTAGTAATAAATAATATTCTCTGGCTCACGCAAATCTACTCACAAATCTATCTCTACTCAGGCACAATTTTACTCTCAAATTTACACCAAACTCTGTCCCCAAATCTATCTCTTCTCTGACACAAACCTGCTCAAAAATTTATACCAAAATTTATCCTCAAATCTATTCTCAAGCCTTAACACAAATCAACTCTGCTTAGATCTGCTCCAAGCCTTAACTTAAATCTTTAACAAATCAATCAATCAACTCTGCTCACAAGTCTTCTCAAAGACTTACCTCAAATCTGTTCAAAAAGTTCTCTCTAGAACTTATCCAATCTGCTCAACAAGTCTTCACCAAGACTTGCCTTAAATATACTTGTAAGCTTCCAAAAAATCTCATATAAATATGTCCTTAAGCTTTCACAAAATCTTACTCAATTATGTCCTTAAGTCCACTCTAGGACTTACTCAAATATACTCACAAGCTTTCACAAAAGCTTATTCAAATAAATTTCAAAACGTGCATACAAAACTCAACTTAATCTCTTACAAAAAACCTTTTCAATACCACAAAAAAGTTTCACTCAAAATATTTTTTAACCATAGAAACATATAGAGAATGATTAAAGACTCAATATGTTTCACACTCACAAAACACTCAATCACTTTCAAACTCTCTTTCAAATCAATTTATAATAAAGTATAATTTTATTCACACAACTTGAACTATCACTCCAATACTTTTAATCAATAATTATCAATCAACATCATTCAACCATTCACTCAATGAAACACAACTTGCTTACAAATCCTAACCAAGTGTTTCACTATACTTCCAACAACTCACACTATGAATCTCAAACCTTGACTCAAGATGATTCCAAATTCACATAACAATGATACTCATGTTATTTCACAAAACCTAGCTCAAGATAGTTCTCAATCTCACATAATAATGATACTCATGATATTTCACAAACCCTAGCTCAAGATAGTTCTCAATATCACATAACAATGATACTCATGATGTTTCACAAATCCTTGTTCAATAGAGTTCTCAATCTCACATAACAATGATACTCATGATATTTCACAAGCCCTAGTTCAAGATAGTTTTTAATCTCACATAACAATGATACTCATGATCTTTCACAAACTCTAGTTCAATATAGTTTCCAACTTCACATAACATTGATACTCATGATATTTCAAACACACATCATGTATATAAAAATTCACTCAATATTTCCAACAATACTCATCAATCCTTTTTCACTCCACCTTTGCATTTCATAATATTCAAACCAACAAAATTTCATTCACAAAGAGGATGTGCCCATACCTTTTGTTTTTATGGAGATATGTCTTCAAAACCTATCTCAATCACAATCAAATTCTCTTTGCCAATTTCAAGGTTAGATAACAACAACCTATCTCAAAATCTCCACAAAATTATTCTCCCCAATAATTAATTCACCATAAAAAAATATTAACTCTCAAGTACACCTTATAATCTCCAAAATTCACAAAAATAATATTCAATTCATAAAAAATAAAAACTCCTTTGATAACACTTTATAAACCCAATATTCACACTTAGAAAAATAAAAATTAATTCATTTGTTTAACACTTTTAAATCCAATCTTCACACAATAATAATCAACACAATTAATTCCTTTTATAACACCTTATATGTCCAATATTTATTTCTAATTCTAATTGAAAAATTAAACCTTATGACTCCCTATATTTTTAACTTAGCATAAATAAACACGTGGCCTCAAGTGCCTTTAAAACTATCACGTGGCCCCTAGCTCTATTCTAAAAAACTTTAGAAAAAATTAATTCAAGCGCTTACCTTATGTGATGGCCCACCTAAAAAATTAGTGCCCTCAATGAACATGCCCAAACTTGAACTTGAAACCTACCACCACCGTAGTGCCTTAGCCCAAGGCTAGGATGTCGTTGGGCTACATGCCCAACACAAAACTCAAGGTGCATGAACTACGCTTTATCCCTTGCTTTCATAAATTTTAAATTTAATCAAAATCCTTTGTTGCATTCAAAATGAAGGGGATGTGAATCGAACCCCTAACCTGCCTTGCACAAATGCCTTAACCAACCCTCGATCGCTGCTTGTGCTACCAAGCACTTTGGGAAATGTTTGGCACTCCACTTGGGTTTATCACGAAGTCTGCCCTTTTAATTTTTAACACATGCAAATTCCTTTCTCTTCTCTTAATGCAGTGCACAAATTTCTTTTCACTTTGGGCATTCGAATTTACATGGATGATTTAAAATAAAAATCATTGCCTCCTTTTATACCTTTTACTTTGCACTCCAACACATCGGCTTTGCCAATTCAAATTTTAATTCGAATTTTAAACTTAAACTTTTGGCACCTTTATATTTATTTAAATTAAATTTTTTTTTTAAGCGAAAAACCCCTTGTGGAACTGCCTTGGTCTAAGAGACCACGAACAGTGGGTTCTACACCATCAAAGTCACTCGGGAGTCACACCCGACCCTACCCGCACCAACATTATCAATTGGATTTTGGATACCCAATTTCGCTTTTTGGTAGGGTGGAGATTTGAACCTGGGACCTCCCTTGGAGGATTACCCTCTCCTCTCCAACTCACCTACAACGCCTGGGTATTTAAATTAAAATTTTAACCTATGGTTAAAATATTTTAATTTAAATAAATTAAATAATAACCTTTAAGAGCTGCTCAATGGGCCTTTTCAAAGATTTATTTTTTAATGACTCCTTGGAACTCATTTTTATTCACCTTAACCTTTTGCTCGAAATATTATAATATTATTATTTCCTTTTAAACCTGCTTCTCCTTTCTTGGGTCTTCAATATTTTAGGCCTCTTTAGGCATATAATATTTAAAATAAATTTTATATCTTATTCCTTTTAAATCCTTCCTTGCCTTTTGGAAAAACAACCTGATTACATTAATGATGATGAATATTGGACATCAATCTCTTGACATTAATGATAGCAAAACTTGCTCAACTTTCCAACAATAATACTTTTCAACATAATACTCCCTAATTATATCTTCACTTTCAAGGTCTTCCACTTAGTATATCTTTTCACAAACTTGAGTAGAATATTTAGGGATCAGGATAACTCTAATATGCATATGCAAGCCTACATGCACTTTGCAAGAAACATACAAGATGCAAACACATCATACAAAAAACCATATGATGGTATTGAGAGAATCTCGTACTTCTCTCAATAATGGTTTCCTTATCTACACAAGCCTTAGAAAAACCTTTATAAATAACTACCAAATCCAAATATTTTCTTTCTTCTTAATAAAGGAACCCCTATATCCCAAATTTACAACCTTTCACCTCTTAATACATTCAAAGCATTTTTTCACTATTTCAAATATTTTATAAAGCATGACTAACTAGCATCATTACCCATAAAGCCAAACATCAATAAAATTAAATCACCCTCTAAGAACATTTCAACCAAATCCCCAAACACAATTTACCCAAAAAGAGTACTTTGCTATTAAAGCAAACTTAAAGCCTTTTTTTATAATCTTAATAAAGATCATTAATCCTCATTCTTAAAATAATAATAAAAACTCCAAAAACTATATTTCAATAGAAATACTTCCATCTATATAAAAACTAATGACTAAAATAAAAACCATTAGTCAATACTACTAAAAAAACATCCTATAAAGCCATTAAATTATTTCTATCAAATATATCTTAATTTATTTCTAAATTTTTTCCAAACCACTTAAACAAAGCTCATGAACTTATATTAAAATTCAACTTATTAAAAGGTTCAACCTTCATATCATTCACACACTCAAAGTATGTAACAATGTCCTAGAAGACATATCAAACAACAAAATAGGTAATGAATGAATGAACACTCAAACTAGCAACTAAACCATCATGCAGAGGATACCAGAACTATCAAACAAATAATTAAAAGAGAATTTAGACCTCTAACATGCATTCCAGAGGTAAAAATTGTAACCTAGGGATGGTTAAAAGGGTGGAAAACCCTAACAAATGCCTCATAAAATTGAAATGGAAGTATCATCCTGAGCTTAAAAAATAAATAAGGTGGTGTAAGCTTATGAGATATAGATCCAAAAAATCTACAACACCCAACATCCTCCAAAAACTAGGGTAATACAAAAATAAGCATGCCAAGGTTCTCTGCAATAGAACCAAATAAATAGACATCTAAGCAACCCACTCAAACCAGGAGACATCTAGGATTTAAATAACTGGAAGCCACTATGATAGAGCAACAAAAACAACACTTCTACAATAAGAAACCAAAAAAAGAAGACTAGGGTACTCTAAACACACACCACACCTTCCTTACAACAAGCAACTACCTTATATTACACTAGTGCTCAAGCAAACTAGGAAGCATAACAAATAAGCAATATAATCCAAACATGAAAACACCACGGCCAGGTTACCCACCTTATTTTTGCACCACTGTTCTATGAATTTTGTGATGTAGCATCCTAACAACAAGATTTTCTTTCAATCTTCCTTTCAAAAAAATAGCTCCACTTTGCAATTCCTTCATTCTTCTTAACCTAATTTCCTTTACAAACTCTTCCCCAAATATAATCTTAGGAGAAACCCTCCAAGGAGATCAATGCTAAAGTGATTCCTTCTTGCATTTCATCATGATGAGTGCAAGAGTAACGTCTCTACGCTACAATAAAATTGCTCACATTGCCAACAAAGTTACCAAGACCAATGCCATCTTTTTAAAATTTGAATTCCAACCTTAATGGCTTTGGAAAATATATTAATTTATCTATTTTTATTATATCCTTTCTATAACACAACCTTAATAAAGGATTAATTATCTACCTTTACAAGGTTTTCATAAATCTAGTGTTAGCCTTTTAACATCTATAGGGCACAATATTAATAGTAGGAATTATTATTTTTTAACATCATCACATCCTAATACCAATATTATTACTACTGTAATTAAATTAATTACTCACCTAATTAATTTTAATTAACATTGACTGTTAACATTAATCATTAACATCAATATTCATGTATTCTTAGATATTAATTAATTCACTTATTTTGAACGTAATCAACAATTCCTATGCTTAAAATACAAGCATAAATGCATCTCAAGGCATTCAATAATACATACAACATTGTTTTTCTTAAGTAGATGGATTTTTTTAAAGATAACTAAGACATTATCACTCGCCTACTAAGGATGGCTATTTTTCTAATAACAACCTCCTTGCCCAATGGTGCATTCAATCAAAAAAACCCATATGCAATGCATCTATATGATGGGTATTATTTTACCTATGAGTTGTCGATGAGAAAGTCATCCATCATTTTATTTTTTCTCTCATCTCTAGTGGTTGTCCCATACCACATATTTCATCAACAATACCATATTCCAAAAGTAATATAACAAGAGCATAAAGTGCAACTATCACACACATGGATATCACAAAATGAGATTATGCATTAGACATCCACACATCTATACCTAAGTCAAGTATCTACTACAAGTCTTGCCAAGGAGGGTCATTACAAATATGTCGATTGGTTTGATGCTTGTAGGATGCTAGAGCTACTTTATGTACCTTCAATGGAGAACTTTACATATATCTACCAAGGTTATGATAGGTGTGACCTTTGTATGGTTGCATGAGTATCCTAGTGTAGGAGAGCATCCCTTAAGCATGGAATGAATAATATGGATCTTTCTCTATCCCCACTTAGCTTAAAGAAAATATTGGAAAAAATTATTAATCTTAACTTGAATCCATGGTCAACCATGCATTATAATCAATTGTATATTTTCTTATGGACCCATGAGCATCTTAGTAGGTGATTTTATAGTAATATTTTACTATTATCCATTTGGTTAGTTCTTTAACATTGAGCATGAGTAACTTTTATTATGGTGGTATTTATACCACATCTTGTCCAACCATTTGATCATCAATTGGAGATGATTATTTATTTGTTAGTGAGATTATTAATAACTAATAAAACCTTTCATATGCATGCTCTTATTATGTGTGATATTTTTTGCTTTATTGAGTAATACACTAACCTTAGCTATTCCTAAATATATTGTAATATCCAACACCTCAAAATGAATGAGAAGAGAAAAGATATAATCAAGGGTTAATAGGAACAACATAGATTATGCTTCTTCATATACATAGGAACAACATAGATTAGTAGTCCAAAAATATATAATGAATAATAAATGTTAAGAATATTAACATACTTTACATCATCCTTCGTATTGCATCTTGAAGATGCAATATCTACCTTTAAATGTTTGAATTGTCAAAAATGATATTTTCTCATCCTGACTAAAATTTTCAATTTTGAGAGAAGAAATATCCAGCTCCAATTGACTAACCTCCATGACATTAAAATTTTCAATCAAATATTCTATATTTATCCATACCTTGTTGGGATCACTTTTATCTCTAATGTGGAAAAACATTTCAGGTTGAACAAACATAAAAATAGAGACAATGCCTCCTTATTATGAACATAATATTTTCATCAAGGACCTTTATTATTTCATCCTTAAAGATGCACCGAAGATTCTTGATTATCAATAAATTCATAATTTTTCTTAACCAAGTAATGTAATATCACTCATTCAAGCAGGTCACATAATCCAAAGGATCCATCTCACCCAAAATTTCTCTTAGAACTATAATAGGTCCTCAAATTAATATCAACAATACGAAGACCATAAAAACTAGTACAATCTAAAAAATTGGACCCAAAATGCTTTCAAATATAAAAGTTATGGCATCCAAAGGTTTGGCCCTATTAATCCTCCAAGCAAAAAATAATTAAATCCCTCAAATCTTATACAACACATGGAAAAAATATTGCACCACTTGTAATGCTAGGATAGAATGAGACTTACCACACTACCGCCACTTATTTGTTATTGGAAAAAGAAAGAAAATTAGAGTCCACCACATAGTATGAAAAGCTTATATGACCAACTTTGTTTTTTTATATAAAATATTTGGTTGATTTAGCCAATTAGGATCCACTATGGCTACCAAGTTACACTCCAATGCCATAAAGGGGTATCATATATAGTAAATAGGGGAGTGGATTTGAATCTATACCTACTAAGTGATGAGTGACCAAGCTATCCAATCTAGATATATTTTGATGCACCTTGGTTAAGGATCAAAATGGACCATCAACCACCAACATAATGGAATGAAACCTTCCTAACCTCAATAAAGAGAAAAATTGGAGACATAATAAGAATCTAGTTATTGGCCCCTCTAATAAAACTGAACCACCATATCTTGGCCAACAAGACATTGAATCTCTATTATATTGTATGTATAAGCCCTTTGGGGCCTTGTAAACCTTGTAACAGGTATTTTAAAAATATTTTACAATTTAATCTTCAAGGTCGATTACTTAATCTTGACCTAAAGGTAACTTATAATTGGGTATAAATACCTCATCACACCAACCATTTATTTATCAGTTGGAGTGTATTATATTTTTCTATAGTGAGATTATTTGGTATCCATGGACACCCCCTTATATCATGTTTATTTTCTTTATTTGTATTTATTTTTCAGCACTATTAACTAATGTGTTGATTCCATTCATTTATAGAAAATGTTATGAAACCCAACATGGTATCATGGTGGGTGTGAATCTTCTTTACTTAAGTTCTTGTCCTTAATAAATTAGGTTCTATGACATCTCTCAAGAGCAATAGATTTTGGAGTAGCCAATAATTGCTTTGTAAGCTTATGATAATTTGAAAAATAGGATTTTTCTAATAAAACCTTAGGTGGGCTTGGATTGCAAAGATAGCTCTTGGGTCATCAATTTGGTAGCTCTTGCTATTTGAAATTTAGATGTTAGATTTCCCTTTATATTTTTCAACTCCTCTTTCTTCGTTTTATGATCCAACTCTTGAGGTGGTAAAACAAAAGTGATCTGGTTATAGGTAATCTCTGGACTTGGAAGTTGAGCCCCATACTTCAGGCATTTGGAAATAGTGTTGTAACCTGCATGTCCATTCTCGATATTAACATTGAGCTATCGAATCTACACCACATGTAGGACTGAATTTTTTTTCCAAATTTTCTAGGAAGGATTCAATATTTATCCAATGGTTTGGTGGCTTTTTTTAAGCCCATTGATGATGTTTTTTCTTATAATAGTAAGTTTTAGAATAGTATTGGTGGCAAGGGTTTTGAGTTCTTGTAATATCTTCACTTGTGGATAGATCATCAGATCATTGAGGGAGTAGTGCTCAAACTATCCACGCTTGAGATAGAAAATGATATTAAGAATATTTTATGGAAAGGGGACCTCCTAGACTGTATTCTAAAGTTTCATAGGAATAATATAGATTTTTCAAATCAAATGGTGCACTCATGGTAAAACAGGATGGTGAAAGAGGGAGGAATAGAATTTGAAGTCTTAATTGCCTTAATTTCTAAGGTGACAAGTTTGCCCCTAGATTGATTACATCATAAGAAGAAAAGCACTCCTTAACAAGAGAGTTGGGGTACTTTTTGGATGAAGATGAATATCTACCAAAAATCCAAAATGGATATCAGATTAAGGTGCTTAAGGCCCCATGGAATAGGGTAGTTTTAGTGGTGATGGATTATTTCACATTGGATACAAATAAAGACATCCTACAAAGCTACCATGTCATGTTTTTAAATTAATTGTATCGAAAGATATTGATGAATATCCATCATTCTTATTTAATTCTATGGATAAATCCATGTTATATGTTAAGAAAGAGAAAGTCGTAGACCTAATTCACTAGGGATTGACCCTTTTAAAGTTTAAGCATGTCATAAAGTCCAAAGGATTGTCATGGGAGGCTACCCACAGTAAAATTGTGCTTAAGAAGGAGACTTTGGTTACTATGTTTTATCCAAGGTCTTCTCACTCAAAATCTAGTAATTCAAAGATGTCAGACAACCTGTTAAGTCCTATCATTTCTAGAAATCTGGGGGAGAAGCTCCTGAAGGCTTTTGTGGGTGTCTCAATTTTTTTTAGGGGGATCATAGAAGGAAAATCAAGGAGGTCCAAACACCTATTTGTGAATTTTATCAAAGTCAAAAAGTTCCATGTTTTAGTGGCAAAGTTAGATTTGGAGGAGCAAGCTCCTGTGATAAAAGGGCAAAATTTTTATGGCATTGGTTGGGTGTCTTGGAAATTTTCCTTCTAAATTTCTAGATAATCTCCAGATCCATTTCTAAAAATTCTAGAAGATAACCATAAGGCTTTGGTTGGGACCCTGAAGGTGGTCATTGCTTACCCAAAATATATCCAGGCTATGATACATCAGCACCAGGGTGATCCAAGAGCTTCCAAGTTGGACTTATGGAATGTGGGAGAGGCTTCTCCTAAGACCTGAGCTTTGGTTGGTGCTTGTCTTCCTACCTATGTTGGCTTCTCAAGACTATACAAGGATATGTTCCAGTTTCTATTTTTATTTTATCATTAGTTTCTATACTGGTCTTGGGATTCCAAGTTTGTCTAGATCCTAGGATCACCTATGGGTTGGGCTACTGGATTTCTGATTATTTTTTATGGGATTATGGGGTTTGTTGGTATTTTGGGGGACTTTTGACATCTACCTTGGTTGCCCTATGTTCCACTAGATATCATCGACTGTTAATGATTCTTTCAAAACCCCCTTTTTATACCTAATAAAAAAATTATCACTAGATTCAATAGATTTGCTTTAGGAGAATATTTGTTGAAAAGTTCATTTGTTCCTCTCATGGAACTCAATATTTTTATTTAAATTTTTTTGACTAGATGGATGCCATAATTTTAGGATTGAGTTTATCAAGGTTTTATAAAACCTCATTTTTCTTTTACATATTAAAAAAATATATATTTTCTTTTTGCTTTTAGAATTTTATCTAATAACAATATTGATAATAGGATAAACTACTTGGTTGTCATAAATAAGAAAAAAAGAGGTTGAACATATTCCAATAGACCCCTGATTCCAAATAAGTCATGTGTAGGCTCCCATGAATGGCAAAGACCTTGATGCCACTTGACAAAGTTGTTAAAATGGTCTGACAACTTATTACTATAGAGTCTTAAGAGGATGTCCTAATTGGTTATGTTCAAAAAAAAATGTTGTGCAAGGAAAATCATAATTGATAAGAAAGAATTGTTAATATTTTTAGATTTTTTGCAAAATTTTATGGGGGTCCCAATTCAACATTTTTCTACATTTTACCTCTAAGTACTTTCTTTTCTACATTAAAAAAAGTGCTATTTTCCATCCAATATTTAATTTTTCAAATTTAAAATAAAGGAATATTCCCTAGAAAAGGTGACAAGAAAAGGTAAATTTGTCATCATGACATACATTGATGCCACATGCACATAGTGCAAAGAAGGAAAATTTCAAATGGAGTGTCTTTTAGTTTAAGACTAATGCTTATAATTTCAAGTGGGGCCTTGGTCCTAGTGGCTAGAAGATACCACTCTAGGGTGTTGGAACTTGGAGGTCCATGGTTCAAACCTCCCTTGCCTATTACAATATAAAATTTTGTTGATGATGTTTACAACATCCTTCATGACATAAGCAATGATTATGTGGCACTACATGATGATATAAAACTTGATGACAATTTGTTTTTGTCAGAGTGATGATGTGGCATTCCATACACCTGATGATGTATAAATTTGTAAAATATCTAATGCCAAATATTGACTTAGAAACTAATGCAATAGGTGATGTCATATTTCATATAGATGATGTAGTTGCTAACATGGAAATCCATATAGGTGGTGATGTGGTAGTCTATGTAGGTGCTAATAATGTAGAGGTCGATGTGTGAATGATGGATGTGGTAAGAATAGTATCACATGGTAAGTATAAATATAGGATTGGCCAGTCACATTCTACCAACTCATAAATTTAGTGATCCTATAGTCATGTTGAGTGGAAATTTTACCCAATTGTAAAATCACCATCACACTTAGGATTTTGTAACAAAACCCTCTCTTGAAAAGAAATAGAAATTTCTCCAAGGTTCCTTTTACTTAATGTGTGCTTATAATATTGTGAAGATGTATCAAATAAGTACTAGGAATACCTTAGTGATTTGCAAATAACTGTTAACAAGGGGCCTGTGTTGGTATTATTTTATTGCTATGCTAGTGATTGTTCATGAAAATTAAAAGAAAAGGAAAATGTGATTCGCCCTCATATGACCAGGATGTAAATACCTTAGTTCATTTTATCTTGAAATATTTTAGGTAGATTTTATCTTCTTTTGGTTAAGCAAATTTTAAACAAGTTTTATCTTGCATTATTAAACCCTGCTTTGAGCATAAAAGAGAAGACTAAAATCTATCTTTTTAAATGCAAAGTTTGAATAATGATTGGATTTATTTAATGTTGCTTTGAGCATGAAAATAAAATAATCTACATGAATGGCTTTGTGAATGTAATAGCCTTTGATATATCATATAAATTACCCCTCTAATGAAATTATAATTTTCATAAAGAGAAGTTAATTTATTGCTCTAAAAACAATGGCCTTTGAAATGCCATATAAATTACACCCCTTTAATGAAATTGTAATTTTCATAAAGGGAAGTTAATTTATTGCTTGCGAACAAAAATTCAAAGCTTGAAGTTCGTTTTTCCTTAAAAAAAAGTGAAATCATGTCAAATCTGAAATTACAAACTTCATTTTAAAATAACAACTTTAAATAATTTTTGTAATTTTGAAATGGCCTCAAACTGAAATCAAAATTGCTTTAAATGAAACTTTAAAGCTTATTCTTCACATCCATCCATTTATTTTTGAAGTTTTAATTTTTTTTTAGTTTTTTTTATTTGCCAAAGTTTTAAAAAAGACTACAAAAAAGGGAATGTTTAAAAAATCTGGAAAATGGACCAGAATATTGAAAATACTGAAAACAAACTACCATAAGTATGATGCTACCTTATCCTGAAAAACTGGAGATGTGAGAGATTTATGCATGTAACCTAGTTTATCTGAAGCTGCATAAAATAAACTAGGTGTAAGCTTATAAGGTAAAAAATGAGTTCCATGTTTTAAACATTCAATAGTGCAACCATAAAAATGCATTGAACACCATCTATAAGCCTAAAACATGAAAGGGGAAAAATAAACAGTTAACTCAAACATGCAGAGAACATCTCCTCAAATTTTGTTAACAAGGTGTAAATTTCTGTAGCATTTTGCATTAAAAACAAAAAGAAAATGTTCATGTTACAAGAGATTTCCAGCCTCCTCCAATTTCCAAAAAATGTCCAACCCTATTTCTATCCATTCAACTGATTTTTAAAATTTTGATCTAGACCCTTCATTTTTCATGTTTGGATTCTTGAATTTTGTGTTCGTCTTTCATTTGTTTCCAAACCCCCTTTCTCGAACAGTCAAATCCCTTTGCATTCCTGATTTGCACGATCATTTTCTTTTTTTTTAATACTTTGTTTCATTAAACAAAAATAAAATCCCTATTTTGATGTTTGGTTTCCTTATTTTCCCCTCATTGGCCTTTCTTTTACCTTTGGATTAAAATCTATCAAAAATACCCCTTCATTATGGCTTCCATAATGCACCATAGATTCTCTTGACAAAGCGCGCATCCAAACTCCACGTAGAATACGTTATGCACACATACCGCTCCTCCCCTATTTTACGTAGTATTTCCAAACAATCTTCCCATCAGTAGGTGACAAAGGCCTTTCATTTTATTTTATTTTTATATTATCATTAATCGGAAATAAAGTAAAGCATTACCCATGGTGGAAAACGTGTGTTATTAAATTGAATTGAACCATACATCCACATATGGACCCTATCATTCCTCTGACAGTATAGATGTCAGGTTAAATAAAGTAATGATTACTAATAATCGTTACCTAAAGTCCTCACCCATTTGTTCACTGAAAGCCTTCACCCGCATCGAATTTGGCAGTCTATCTTGTCATTGAGTGGGCCTCTACGTACATCTATCCACTGTATGGTCCTCTTTAGTTGTACACTGTTCACCTGCTATGATTCAAAATTTGCTCTGTAGATGCTATAGCCCAATATCTACAATATGTATACCATCAAAGTGGGCAATGATGAGAGTGCAGTCTATTTGTGGCATCGAGGAGGAATCTACTATTGTTGATCGATGCTTATTGTTTCATATTCTCCATGATCGACTTCCCTAACTTGTGGAGGGAAATGCTATTGTCCTTCACACGCGTGCTCTTCTATGTTTCTAGGTGTGACTATGGTTTTACTTTCTCGCTATTCAATCCTGTATAACTATCGATCATAGCTCCCAAAAAAATATCCCTGCTTTTGATATGTGAGCGATGAACTGTAATGAAATATTTTCATGGAGTCACTACCTTCACTATGTTCACCATGATCCCCTTCTACTGTCTGATTCTGTCTTAAGCTCTTAATTTGGTGTCAAGTGGGAAAATTCCATGGTATCACCTATTTGCCATGATCCTTGCTATTTGGTATTTTGTGAGCTTAAAACAACCTACTATAGGCAATGATATCCATCACTCCCTATCTGATTTTACAATGGTTTCTAATCCCCCTTTCGTTACCTAAAGAATCAACCTCTTAGAACCTCCCTGATGCTCCAAACTAGGTACCACAATCATATTTTTTCCATTGATAAGCAGTTGTATTGTGCATGGATTTACCATCTTCTTTGAATTTGTTGTTAGGGTCTCCCCATATATCCCCACACATCTAACGTGCACTCTCCAAATTATTCTTCTGGAAACACTAACGAAATCACCTGCCTACTGGTGTATACTTGAAAATTTGCCAATATAGTTGATAGAAGCCAAACAATTTAGAAATAGGATCATGATAGCTATCATTTAGCAGTCCACTCACTTCCTATAAACAAAAATCTTCACCCAACATTGATGATATGTATATTTCAAGCTACCTAGATGAATTTTATTCCAACTGTGGACAGAGATGCTCACCCTTCGTGTCTGTGTATTCATGTGCTACTAATTTACTAGTATACCTCTCTTTTGCTATCATATTCATCATATATTTCTCTCTTTGTTGGTCACAAATTCCTAATAATAACCTAGGAGTGGTTTTAAAATCTATGTCAACACTATTTTTGTGTATCTGCCTGCTTCATTTGCCACAACGACCAAGCCAAAGTCACTACCGAGTCAACGGGCCATGTGATATAATCTAATATATTTACCACCACTGTCACTAGTCTGGGATCTATCAGATAAACCTCCATGTCATCCATAAAATCATCTAATGCTGACTACAAACCCTATGAGGCCCATCCCTCGAAAACCTACGCATCCACATCGAGGTCACGGTCAATGTTGTGTATCACCCTCACCTATGTGCCAACTCACTAGTGCCACGTTTGCAACCATAGCACCATTGCCTATGTGGCGATGTAGCTCATCCAGTAGAATCCATCATAATCCTATGCCACCTTCCCTAGTAGCTAACACATGGGAATTTGATTCGAATCCGTATCCGGTGGTCTCACAAATTCTGCATCCAATGGTTGTCATATCCCCCTTTCGAATGACATGGATGCATACAATGAAAATGTGCATTAGACTATATGAAACATCACCAAAATGATATAAACCATCCATGGTAAATCAAACCCAAAATAGCTACAAATCAATTTATATATATGGATATAAATAAATAAATAAATATATATATATATATATATATATTTATAAGTAATAAATGTATATATATAAATTTATTTTTTTATTTTTATTTTTATTTTTTTGTTTTATTTACTTTCATTTTATTTAAAATGTGGATAGTCAACCCTTAAAATCTTGAACTATCATAACTCAAAACCAAAGGGAAAACATTAAAAACCACTTCAAGAATCTAAAACAACATAAACTAGACTTTAAAGCTAACAAAAAACTAAACCTCTAACAGAAATTAAAACACACATTAATTGATGCCCTCACCTTGGAACACATGGGTTGGGACTTATTAAAATTATTACTTCAAAACAACAAAACAAAACCCGAAAACCTAAAATTTAAGGTGGGTCCCAAAATTTAGGGATAGTTGTGCAATGGCCACAACAAATGGTGACTCTGGTAGGAAATGCTCTTGAGAATTTTGGGTGAAGAACCCAGTTCTGCAATACAAACAAACCAAATATCAGAGAAATATACATCGTCTAGCAACATCCAAGGAAGATGGGGGTAGACAACTTTAACCGGAAACACATAAATCATTTGCTCTGGATTATTGTGCATGAATGTGATTTTATTTTTTCTTATTTGAAAATTGTCTAGATTCCATCACCGGACTTGCATTTAGGCTATAGAAATATTTCTCACAAAAATCAATTTCTTTATACAAAGCCCCACTGCCAGTCAAGTGTCTATAGCCCTGATAGAGTTTATCTAAATTACCCTTATGTTTGATTGATATTTTGCAATTCCCATTTTTTTTTAACAAGCTTTGTCTAGATAGAGCCCTATTGCTAGTCAGGCATCCATAGTCCCGGTAGGGTGTATTCAAACATGGTGACTGATTTTAGCGTGTTTTCCTTTGCTTGATTTTTTCAACAAAGCATTGCAATAGTTTTTGCACCACATGGATTAGAAAGTATTTGAAGTTAGAGATGGATCATATTATATTTTCACCTTAATTTACAAACCAAAATGATTTCATCCTTCAATATTTTAAATAATCCCCTTTCATATGATGTATACATGTGTAGCTTTAGCAAAACGATTCAGTATTCCAAAATTCACTATCTTAGTCCTAAAATATAGGAACGGTTACTAAACAATTTCATCCCCTTTTCCTTGATCCATGTGATAGGCAATTCACCCTTCATGACAAAGGAACACAAAAAATGATCAAGATGCCATTAGTAGCAACCATGAAACATCACCTCAAACAGAGGGACCAACCTCAAAATGCAAAACTCATAAACCAAAATCCAAAACTTGACCTAATGCAAACTGACAAGAAAACAATCACAAAACTTGTCAAACCAAAATTAAGGATAAAGCACAAAAATAGAAAGCTATCACAAAAAAATGAAAACCAAAACTATATACAATAATATACACTATGGTACAAGATGGTGCAAAGTTTGGGCTATCACTTCCCTGGATCCCAAACACGATTAGCACACTTTAAAAGACATATAACATGATACACATGCCAAGCCTTACATAAATCCAACCAAGACAAGATTAAGCCCCACAATACAATACTTCTCATTTTACCTCTTTTATCCCACCAATTTGATTCAATGATATTAGCCATTTCATGTTGAAACTTTGATTCATAAAATTTACAAGCAAATACATGATTTTCAATTATCTTTTGCTTGTTCAATGGGGTGTAAATTTCAAAATTTGATTCATTACTTTGACTTGAGTTTTCATTTTCACAAGCATATAGGATTTCCTTCAAATAGGAGGTTATTTCTGAAAATTTTGAAACCAAATCATCATTTATGTCTTTAGGCCAATCATATTCATGCAATAATTTACAAGCATCTAGGATATCTACTAAATGAGGATCATTATAAGTTTTTATCCTAGATTCAATTGTTAATTGTTGATGAAATTGATTCAAAAAATCAAGCACATCTACTTTTCTTTCATTCAACAAAGCAATCTCATTAGTGGTGTGAGTAGAAATCAACTCTAGTTATTTATTAACCTCCAATGACATTTCATCATAAATAGCATTTGAATCCCATAGACAATTAGGTAATCTTTCACCTAGAGTTCGCATGGTTGAACATAAAAGGTGATATTCTACCTTTTGTGCACTTTCATTTACCAAGACTTGGTGAACCTTTGTAATTCCCTATTTTCCCTCGTGTCTCTATCATCATCGTCATCATCTTGTAACCCTTCATTTTCATCCATTATATGTTCATCAAAAACACCAAAATTAGGCACCCAATTAAACATTTATCCATCCTTTTCAAACCATACATCTTGTCAATCAATGTTAGAGTTACTATGCTACAGTAACTATTATTATTACCTCATTTTATAATTTGTAAGATTCACCTAGGTAGAGTTTATTTACCACATGGTAAAAAGTAGTTTGTTACTTTTACCATTAGGTTATTTCTTTTTACTTTTTACCTAGGTTAGTAAGTTAGTCATTGTAGTCATTTTGACTACGTTAGTTGTTAGTGGTTAGCACTTAATTAGCTAAGCGCGTTAGTTAGCACTTTAGGGGGATAATATATTTTTATTATTTCCTAAGCTATTCTTAGCTTCCTATTGTCTTATTTAAACCTACCACTATCAATAATATTTCCTAATGCTTGTGATTTATTATAATTTGGTTACTTTGCTAACATTGGTATCATAGTGGGCATTTTTGCCTCACTTCACTCTGATTGGTGAGGGAAGTGTCCAGGTTCCACCATAATTGGACAAGGCCTAGATGGGATACAAATCCTGAGGCACTCTACTAGAACCTACATGAAATTTGGTATGGCATTTCTTTGTATTTAAATTGGTTAGATTTGACCCACATGATAGCAACTATCAAGTCTGACCTGATATGGACTGATAACCTGCAGGCTTGGATCCTAGTGATGCATGCACTTTGAAGTCACTGACTTTATTGACTACACAAAAAAACACCAGGCACTGACTCTACAAAAACCGGTAGGCATTGAAACCTATGCGCACTATCGAAATCCTTGGTGACCACCTGATGATCTGACTACCATCGACAGTCTGACTGGTCTACGTGCGATCCAACATGATCTAGACAATATGTTGTCATCATCTAAAAAATTGCAGCACACCGCTCCTTGTAACTATTGGCAGATAGCCCGAAACCACCTGCTAGCATGGATCCTGAACCTGATGATGGCACCCTAAATCTGGAGCACCTTTAATTGGTGAATGAATCTGATCAAACCTAAATCTGACTCTAACACTGGTCTACACGTATCTTGATAAAATCCCTTGACCACCTAGAAATACGTGGTGAGCAACATGACTCCCAAGGTCCACGTGGTAGTAGCAGATCCCTCCATCTAGCTAACAACGAACACAGTTGATCTGGCAACATGTACTTCAAGATGATGATGTGGAAGTCTAGTTGTGAGGCTGAGCTGGTGATGCTGATGTAGATCTAATGTGGCACTACTCTACTTATGTGGATGCATGAATCGAGGCTCTGATCTAAAGTAGTGAAATGTGTTGCAAGTGTGAATAGGGGTTCTCCATAAGAGGCTTAGAAAAATCTCTTTTCTAAGTCTAAGTGTGAAAACTCCCTAAGTTTGTCGTTAAGTTTTGTTGGCAATTTTCCTAACTCCCCTCCTAAATTCTTTCCTATCCTCCTCCTATATTCCCTCCTTATCCCTCCATTTCCTCCACTATTCCTTCTTCTCCCTTATCCCTCCAACTCCCTATCCCCTTATCCTTCTCCTATCCTCTTCGCCGACTATTTTCCCTATCCCCTACCTATATATTCAATATAATTTGCAATGTAATGAGGTTGGAAGGGGTGCAATTAAAATTATGATTTTCCGCTGCATTATTTAATTTTTTAAGTGTGTTTGTTTGCACCCGTTGGATCTCTGACTATCACTGGTATCAGAGCCAAATTTCGGTAGTCAAGCACAGTTCTCGAGGCGAGGCCAAGCGGGCATGCATCCCGAGGTAGGTCGCCAGCAGGGCTCGAATTCCAAGGTGGATCATGAGCAGGATCGGACATGGATCCCAAGGCAGATCGTGCACAGGCTCGACATGAATCTCGAGGTGACACATGGCAGCAGACAGCAGGCTCGGCTTGGCATGAATTCTAAGGTGACACGTGGCAGCGAGTGAGATGCTAACTGGATAGCACGTAGATCAAGGTAGCTGACATGGCGGCACGTAGATCGAAGCAACTGAGGTGGTAGTTGACGGCACATAGATCGAAGCAGATGGCACACGGATCGAGGTAGTTGACATGGCGGTGCGTGACGTGGCGGTGCATGACTAGTTCAAAATTTTGCCACGTGGCGACGAGTGGCTTGCTGACATGTCAGTTTGCGATTGGCTGCATGGGCAGAAAAATTGCGGCGTGTGACTGCCCGAAGGCAGTCGATATTCTTTGTGCGATTTTGGGTTGATAAACCCCGCCGGAGCTCTCCCACAGTGAATGTGGGATAATTGAACGTCATTTTTTTTTTTAAATCTAACCCGCCGCGCTTTATTATTGCCCGTCGATGCCATTGAAGACACGTCCACGAGCGTGGCTTAGCAAACAGGATGGTCCGCTAGCAGGGAGACGACCCGGGGTCGAATCCTGCCGACAGAATAAAACAATTTTTTTTTTCAAACTTTTGCCGCCGCAGAACATAAAAGGGAGTTTGTTCCCTATTTTTTTCAGCCGGACCACTTGGTGTAGCGACAAAGCCCGCTCGTCGGGTTTGTGGAGGTCGCAGGATCGAATCGCCCGTAGTTTAAAAAAAGGATGATCCAGTCTGGGGGGTGTTATAATGCACTTCTCTCGATTTTGAGACTGAGAGACACCGAAATCCTTTGATGAAAGGGTTTGACGAACAAGTCTTCATACAGTTTTTTGTCAGCTGGAAAATCAGGTGATTGATCATCTGAGAAAACCAGATTTCAGGTACGAGGCAGATTTTGAAGACATCTTCGGACAAAGAATTGAAGAGTCCGAGACTATGGAAGTTGTACCAAAGGAAGTTGTTCCAGAGGATCAAGCAAGTGCCAGTTATACACCTGGTATATGGGTAGCAGAATCAAGTGAGAGCTATTCACCACGCTCTCCTGAACCAGAACCAACATCAGAAGAAAAAGACGAAGAAGAAGAAGACAAAGAAGAAGAAGCAGAAGAAGAAGAAGATCTAGAGGAAGTGGATCCGCAAGAACCTGAGGTCATTGTCATCAGCAGCAATTCCAAAGCAGAACTTGAATGTACTAAAAAGGTGAGATTTGATTTGAATCATTAATCTCTTTGTACTACTTTATATTACTTGTTTGCTTCAAATAAAGTTTGTTTTCTGAAATGGCGTCCAATACTAGTCTGCCGATTCCTGAATTTAATGGAGGAGATTATGAATATTGGTCTATTAAAATGAAAACCCTTTTGATAGGAAAAGGTTTATGGGATGTAGTCGAAGAGGGCTATACTGAACCAACTGTTGCTGAATGGGTAGCTTTCTCTAATGCTGATAAAAAGGCTAGAAAAGAAGCACAAAAAAACAATGCTTTCGCCCTTTATCACATACATGTTGCCCTAGATAAAAGTATCTTCCCTAGAGTTGCCTCTTATGTAATTACACAAGATGCCTGGAATGCCCTAAAAGAAAGTTATAGAGGTAGTGACCAAGTAAAAAAGGTAAAACTGCAAACATTGAAATGAGATTTTGAAAATCTCAGAATGCAAGAAAATGAAAAAGTGGGAGATTACTGCGCGCGAGTGAAATCCGTAGTTCATAAAATGGTCACACTAGGGGAAGATATTAAGCCAGAGGTTATGGTGAAGAAAGTGTTGAGAAAACTTCTTCCAAAATGGAATTCAGTTGCAATAATTATTGAAGAATCCAAAGACTTAACCTTGTTATCTTTTGATGCACTAACTGGTTCGCTTCTCTCACATGAAGAGAGGTTACAGGAAACTCCTACCACTAGTTATGGAGGAGATGATAAAGCTTTTGCCACACATGAAGGAATAGGTAGAGGTCGTGGCAGAGGACAACAAAGAGGCAGAGGCAGGAATAATCAAAGAGGAGGAACTCCTAACAGAGGAGGATCATCCAATAGAGGTGGAAATCAGAATAGAGGAGGATAGCAGCAATATAGAGGGAAACAATCTGGCAAAGGAAAAGGAGGAGATAAATTAAAACAAGTTTGCTACAATTGTGGCAAACCTGGCCATTATGCTCGAGATTATTGGTCAAAGACTTCACAAGGAAGCAGCAGCAACCAGAGCAGTCAATTTGGAAATTTTGGAGAAGAGGAAGAGTCCACAAATCTCTTTCTTTCTTATGGCTAGACAGAGCAAAATATGAATGATACATGGATTTTGGACACTGGGTGTTCAAATCACATGAGTGGCAAAGAAGAACTCTTTGCTACTTTAGACTTCTCATACAAATCCAGCATTTGATTGGGAGATGACAAGTCATTGGCAGTTGAAGGCATTGGAGCCATGGAGGTTCCAACAAAAGAAGGCATCAAGCAAGTAAGTGATATCTATTACACACCCCATCTTCAACACAATCTTTTAAGTGTTGGTCAAATGCTAGAAAAGAATTCAAAGTTGATTTTTTATGAGGGTAAATGCACCATTTTTGACAAGAACAATAGTAATAGAATCATTACACAAGTGTCAATGTCAAAGAATAGATTATTCCCTTTGAAGTTTGGCCAGCCAGGAGGAAATAAGTTAGCAAATGTTGCAATTACCAATCCAAGTGTCCTATGGCACTTGAGATATGGTCATTTGAATTCAGCAAGTTTGAAAATGTTAACTTCACAAGAAATGGTAACTGGACTTCCCAAAATTCAAGATAGTAAGGAAGTCTATGAAGGGTGTGCCTTGGGCAAGCATGCCAGATCGAAATTTCCTCATGGACAAGCATGGCGGGCCAGCTATCCACTCCAGTTAGTGCATTCAGATATCTATGGTCCGATGCAGACCAAGAGTCTAGGTAACCACTCTTACTTCCTACTTTTCATTGATGATTGCACAAGAATGTGTTGGATATATTTTTTGAAGCATAAGGATGAAGCATTTGCATGCTTTTTTTATTTTAAAGCAAAAGTTGAAAGTTGCATCCATCCGACCATGCTAACATGGAAATATACTAATGGTCCACCTAGGTATTGACTTGGGGGAGTTTGATTGGTTGTTGCGATCGAAAAAATGGATGGGCTATGATTTCTCGAAGGCAATAAATTTTAATAAGGAAGCAAAGTTCCTTTTAAACTCCTAAAAAATGTCACATGGCATCAATATGGGACAATAGTCTCAATTTTTGTATTTTCTAGCCATGGGGCTCGGAAGCCTTCAAAGAGAAGGTGGTGCCCTATCATCTCTATCGAGTTAGCTAGCCCGACTGGAGACGAGGCCAACACTAAGGCACTGCCCGATGGGAGGTCAAGAGTTCAATTCTCATCGAGGCCATCCCTCCCCTTATTTTGCTAAAAGGGGAAATCACCAAGTTAAATCATTTTAAATTTTATTTTTTTAAATTTATTTTTTTTTAAATTAAAAGTTTTTTTTTATTATATATTTTATTTTAATAATTTAAATATAAATTATGTTTTTAAAAATCTTTTTTTATAAATTGATTTTTTTAAAACATAATTTTATTTTTAGTATTAATTGAAATTTTATGATAAAATTTTTTGTTTAAATTTTGCAAATTAAAAATTAAAATAACAAAGAAAGGAACCCTATTTTTTGCACAATTCAAAACAATGAGTGTTTTTGTTTTCTCCACAAAGGGAGATGTAAGACAAAGAAGAGCACCATTTCTTTTGTAAACTTAGGAAACCATAAAAAACTTCTCAAAAGCCTTGTTAATTTTTCAAACCATAAAGGATCAAACTTGAATTTTTTTTTGCAAAATTGTAACACAAGGAGACACTAAATTTGCAAAATCCAAAGTTAAAATTGCACATTTTATTTTTTGCAAAACCATTGAGCCGCCGCTCGCAAGCTCGCCGTGAGAAGAGGTTAAAGACCTTGGGTCTACTAAAACCAAGTCGTGTGTCGTCTGGTTCTGGAAAGCCTTTAAAACATGGGTCATGTGTCGAATTGACTTGAAAGGAGTGTTATTTTGTTAATTTTGCAAATCAAAGGGGGGAAGACATGAAATTGTATTTCTTTGCAAAATTGTAACACAAAGTGAGGAGCACTTAAAAATCAAAACTTGTTTATTTTGAAAAATAAAAAAGGAAAGGTAATTATTTTATGCCACTTTATTTACAAAATTGAAAAACAAAAGGAGACTTTGAATATCAAATTTTTTACACAACACAAAAAAACCACTTTCTTTACAAAATTGAAAAACAAAAGGAGACTTTGAATATCAAATTTTTTGCACAACACAAATCCAATTTTTTTGCAAACGTTGGTGATAAAGGTGCATTTTCGATATTACTTGACACCTTTATTACAAATTGGCAAATTAGGTACATTTTTGGTCGCATCCAAAACCTAAATGATAATAATTTTGTGGGCACTCTTTGATTGATTATTGCATTTAATTTCTTGTTCTTTGCAATTATAAGTCATCAAAATTTAGAGCACTCAAAAACTCTAAAATTTCACAATAAATTGGGTAATTCATTAGCACAAGTATAAGCCACTTTAAAAATTGATATTCTCTCCATACTACCCTAAAAATTCGCTCTAATTTTTTTGGCTCAATATTCTCAAATTGATTATTCCTCTTCAAGAGGATTTTCAGGCAAGTGCCATTAAATATATTTTTGAGTGAATTCTCTTTCACTTCTTATTTGTTTGGCTTAAATATCCTCAAATTGATCATCTTTATTCAAAGATATTTTTCATGCAAGTGCCATTAAATACCACTTAAGAGTGAAAGAAATAATATCTTAGTGCAAATTCTAGAACCTTCATCATGGAAACTATCAATAAATACTTAAATGATACACAATTACTTAAAGGTCCTAACTATTCAGCATGGAAAACTAAGATGAAATCCATACCTACTGTAGAGGAAATATGGCATTTAGTAGATGGCACTAAAACAAGACCCACATCAAAGGAGCAGATTAGAAAGCATTGAAAAAAAAGAACAATCTTCTTCTCATGTTGATTCTCCTAGCTATTACTGATGATATTCAACCTCACATAAGTGAAGCTAAAAATGGCAAATATGCATGGGATGCACTTTATACCATTTTTGAAGGTAATAATCAATCGACTATTCTAAACCTTCAAACACAACTTCATACACTCCATATGAAGTTAGGAGAATCAATAGAACTATTCCTCTGTAGAGTAGCAGAACTAAAGTCAAAGATGAATGCTTTAGGAGCAAAAGTAGAAGATACTATTCTAACTTCAGTAATATTGAGGGCTCTTCCATAATCCTATAATATGTTAATAACTTCCTTAATGTATCTCAAATAATATTCACCCTTGTGGAGTTATTCAATTTGCTTCAAACGTAGGAAGCAAATCAACTCCAAAGCGATGAAGTGAAAAAAAATGCACTTTACTCGAACAATCAAGGTGAAAATAAGAAAGGAAAATTTCAGAAGGGAGGATCATCTTCAAAAGATAAGGGAAAGAAACCTCAAAATAAGTTTTGCTCAAATTGTAAAAAGGACAACCATGACACCAATCGGTGTTGGTTTAAAAATAAGAAAAAAAAATGGTAAATGTGCATCACAAAGGCAAAATAGACAAAGAGGTAATGTTGCTTGTGAAGTGTCTAATTTTGATTCTTATTATGGTTCAGAAAGAGTACACAAAGTTCTCATGGCTAAAATAGTATTGTAAAGGGAAACAAATTTCTCACCTTAGGCAAAGCACCATTTACTCTCTCTCTTTTTAGGCTTCATAAATAGAATAATTTTTTTTTTGAAGTACTTGCAATAAAGGGGTGATTGTACCTATTTTAGACTTCATAAATAGCAAGCTATTTTTGTTTGAAGTACTTCTAATAAAAGGGAGGAATTTTATGATGTAAAATTGCCTAGGAGGCTATCTTTGTAAAAACCTTCACAAGCTTCATGAGTTACACATCTTTTGCAATTAAGGGGGGATAAACATTTCTTTCCTACTTCACACAAATTTTTGTAAAAATGAAGACTTATAAGGGTGCATTTTTGGCAGTGACCTACACCTTAGTCACACTTCTTACAAAAATTCCATTACATCATGTTTTGCAACAAGGGGGGAAACTTATAAGGGTGCAACATCATATTGTCACCGAATGAACCTCATATGTAGTGATCTACTCTAGTACACCTAGCAGTTGCAGTGACTAGTTACCCATGTAATATGGTTGGATGACAATATTACAATAAGGACATTCATTGATGTGAAGACAAAGTGAGGAATGATCCACATTTTGCTTAGAGCACCCAGAGCACTGTGACAGAGCCCGAGCCAGAGCAAGAGCTAACATATCAACATATTTTTCACTGTATTAGGGCAGTTATATACATTACCCAAATAATGTAATAAGGGGGGATGTTAGAGTTACTATGCTACAGTAACTATAATTATTACCTCATTTGGTAATTTGTAAGATTCACCTAGGTAGAGTTTATTTACCGCATGGTAAAAAGTAGTTTGTTACTTTTACCATTAGGTTATTTCTTTTTACTTTTTACCTAGGTTAGTAAGTTAGTCATTGTAGTCATTTTGACTATGTTAGTTGTTAGTGGTTAGCGCTTAATTAGCTAAGCACGTTAGTTAGCACTTTAGGGGGATAATATATTTTTATTATTTCCTAAGCTATTCTTAGCTTCCTATTGTCCTATTTAAACCTACCACTATCAATAATATTTTCTAATGCTTGTGATTTATTATAATTTGGTTACTCTGCTAACAATCAAGGGATGTTTCAAATAACACATCTCCATGATCAATTACTTGAGTTGCTTCGAATAAAGTAATATTTTTATCCTTTGGTTCCAATTCCTTGTTAACCATCCATGGTATTCCTTCCTTAGAATCTTCAAGACAATTATGTGAATTTGTACCCAAATTTTCAGTATTCCAAAATGAAAGAGGAGGTTTTATTTCTTCCTAATCCTAAACAACTGAATCATAACAAATATTTACCATTTCTTCCTTTTTCTATTTCAACAAGGTGTTCCACAAAATCATATTCAAAATAATCCAATTTAGGAACCTTCTTTGTTGCTGCAAATGGCATGTCATTTTCTGATTGTATAGGCATTGCAAGCTCTTCATATGAGGTAGAGGCTTCAGCATTCTGCATGTCAAGTGAAATAGAAATTTCATCACTAAGAGGGTGAGAAAACAATGATTCACCATACATGCCCCAACCATCATAATAATTATCTTCTAAAATCAAAGGATGAGATCATATAAATGCTTTTGCATAATTTTTAGATTCATCTATTGATTCCTTTTTAAATTCATTTTCAACCACTTTTGATGGCTCTAGTGTTTCCAAAATTGAATCATCTTGCTGCATAGAAAACATAAGATCCGTAGATGAGACAAAACTTTCATTTTTTTGCACATCAACATCAAGTGGAATAGAAATATCTTTAGGAATTGTGAAAGAAGTAAATGATTCCCATTCTTCATCTAGAATAGTAGAATCACTATATTTTTGAAACATGTGATGAGGTTCCATCCCTTCGTTCATGTTACCTTCAAATTCTTCCTTAGATTCATCCTCCTCAATTTCAAAAAATTCATCTTCTTCAAATTCATGCTCCTCTATTTCATATTTTGGTGGGCCAAGGGTTTCTACAATGGGATCAATTCTTATATTCAACTTTCTATGATTATCCCAATCCTCCTTTGTAAATAATGACTCTAAACCATTCATTTCTATTTGGTCATTATTTGGAACATGTTGGCTTTCTTGGTCATCCACTTTAACCATTTTATTAAATTCTATGGAAGGTCCTAACCTATCACATATTTCAATTCTAGGTAGATCTAGGACTCTTCCATTGTCGAAATACTCATGTATTTCTAAAAAATAATCAATTTCTACGTTTTGATAGGCCTATTTGCCACAATCCTCCTTGGTGGATATTGACTTTGAAACTTGCACCTCCTCTTGAACGATATCTAAAGTGGTTGTAACATTTGAATAAATAATTTTATCCCATTTATTTCTCACATTAGACATCATTTGATTTAAAGGTGCTATATTGGATGGTTGGTATTGGTTGGAATCCATAACTTCGAAAAAACAATTGATCGTGGGAGAAGGTTGTGCCTCACCTAAATCTTGGGTGGTATTTTATTTGGAGTGTTAGAGTTAAGTAATGATAGTCGATCCAAATTAACCCCTTTTGAAATCCACCATTGTTCTACTGTTGTCACCTCCATGTAGGCTCTAGGCAAAGATGGATTTTTAATAATTCTCCTTAAGAATGTAGAATAAATGGGGTCTAAGGCTTCTAGGTATATTTGAATAGCCTCTTCTTTTGACATGATATAATGTGTCACCACTTTCGTATACAACCTATGAAACGTATCATTGAATTGGCTTGTGGATTCATTAGATTGTTTACAGATAGAGACAAGCTAATTTAGCATCATAACTAGGTCAACTAGTTTTCTAAAATGACTGATAAATTTTGCTTCTAGTTGAGCCCAAGAAATGATAGAACTCAAAGGTAAGTGTATGTACCAATAAAATGTTACCTCATCCAAAGTTTATGAAAACAACCTACAAGGAACATCTTCATGCATAATTTACAAATAAATCAACATGTCATTGTATATTTGAATATGTTCCTTAGTCGAGGCCACATCATGCCTAAATTAAGGTAAACATTCTTATACACCTTCAAGGATTTTATGGGTAGGCATGTTTATATGGCTATAATAATCGCCTATTCAAGATGTAATTCCTATCCTAGTTGGAATAGACAATGTCATTAGTGAACCTTAAATAATATAAATTTCATACCAAGTTTGTTAGTCAAATAAATATATCTTACAAAGAAGCATAAAATGACTAACAAATATCAAATGTTTCACATATAAATCATGTTAGTATTAACCAAAAGGTATGCATCAATTAAACCATGGCATCAAATAACATTATCCAATTTGCAAAAAAGGTTAGCATTAATGCATCATCAATTCAAGGACTTTCCAATCAATGAATGTAACCAACAAAACCTCATTAGTCAATACCAATGCCTTCAAATAATCCTTTCAAGTAACATGAACAATTTAGCATCTAAATAGCAATAAAGCAAACCAAGACCCTCCTTCTAGCACCAAAATGTTGAGTGGAAATTTTACCCAATTGTAAAATCACCATCACACTTAGGATTTTGTATTAAAACACTCTCTTGCAAAGAAATAGAAATTTCTCAAAGGTTCCTTTTACTTAATGTGTGCTTGTAATCTTCTGAAGATTTACTAAATAAGTTATAGGAATACCTTAGTGATTTGCAAATAATTGTTAACAAGGGGTCTATCTTGGTAATATTTTATTGCTATGCTAGTGATTGTTCATGAAACTTAAAATAAAATGAAAAATGTGATTGGCCTTCATATGACCACGATGTAAATGTCTTAGTTTATTTTATCTTGAATTATTTTAGGTAGATTTTATCTTCTTTTGGTTAAGCAGATTTTAAACAAGTTTTATCTTGTGTTATTAAACCTTGCTTTGAGCATAAAAGAGAAGACTAAAATCTATCTTTTTAAATGTAAAGTTTGAATAATGATTGGATTCATTTAATGTTTATTTGAGCATGAAAATAAAATAATCTACATGAATGACTTTGTGAATGTAATAACCTTTGACATATCATGTAAATTACCCCTCTTTGATGAAATTATAATTTTCATAAAGAGAAGTTAATTTATTGCTCTAAAAACAATGGCCTTTACCCCCCTTTAATGAAATTGCAATTTTCATAAAGGGAAGTTAATTTATTGCTTGCAAACAAAAATGCAAATCTTGAAGTTCATTTTTCCTTTAAAAAGTGAAATCATGTCAAATCTGAAATTACAAAATTCCTTTAAAAATAACTTTAAATAATTTTTGTAATTTCGAAATGGCTTCAAACTGAAATTAAAATTGCTTTAAATGAAAATTTAAATCTTATTCTTCACATCTGTCCATTTATTTTTGGAGTTTTAAATTTTTTTATTTGCCGAAGTTTTAAAAAAGACTGCAAAAATGGAAGGTTAAAAAAATAAAAATAAATAAAATCTGGAAATGGACCAGAATGCTGAAAATACTGAAAAAAACTACCATCAATATGATGCTACCCTATCATGCAAAATTGGAAATGTGAGAGATTTATGCATGTAACCTAGTTTATCCGAAGCTACATTTGCACAGTCTAAAATAAACTAGGTGTAAGCTTCTAAGGAAAAAAATGAGTTCCATGTTTTAAACATTCAATAGTGCAACCATAAAAATGCATTGAACACCATCTATAAGCCTAAAACATGAAAGGGAAAAAATAAATAGTTAACTCAAATATGCAGAGAACATATCCTCCAATTTTGTTAACAAGGTGTAAATTTTTGCAGTATTTTGCATTAAAAATAGAAAGAAAATGTTCCTGTTACAGCAGATTTCTAGCCTCCAATTTCCAAAAATGTCCAACCCTATTTCTGTCCATTCAATCGGTTTTTAAAATTTTGATCCAGACCCTTTGTTTCTCATGTTTCGTTTCTTGACGTTTTTGTTTATCTTTCGTTTATTTCCAAACCCTCTTTCTCGAATAGTCGAATCCCTTCACATTCCTAATTCGTGTGACTGTTTGCTTTTGTTTTTAATACTTTGTTTCATTAAAAAAAAAAAAATCCCTATTCCAACGTTTGGTTTCCTTGTTTTCCCCTCGTTGACCTTTCTTTTACCTATGGCTTAAAAGTTATCGAAAATGCCCCTTCATTATGGCTTCCATAATACGCCATAAATTCTCCTTACAAAGTGCACGTCCAAAATCCTCATAGAATATGTTATTTGCACATACTACTCCTCCCTTATTTTACGTAGGATTTTCAAATGATATTTCGATTGGTAGGTGACAAAGGCCTTTCATTTCATTTTATTTTTATTTTTTATTATCATCAGTTGAAAAGAAAGTAAAGCATTACCCATAGTGGACAACGTGTGCAATTAAATTGAATTGAACCATATGTCTGCCTATGGGCCCTATCATTCCTCTGAAAACATGGCTATCAAGTTAAAAAAATTAATAATCATTGATAACCGTTACCCAAAGTCTTATCACCCCTTTATCCGTCAAAAGCCTTCACCCACCTCAAACTTGGCAATCCATCTTGTCATCGAGTGGGCCCCTACATACGTTTATCCATTGTATGGTCCTCTTCGATTGTGCATCGTTCACCTACTATGATTAAAAACCTACTTTATATATGCTTCAGTGCTACCTCTACCATACAGTTACCATCAAAGTGGATGATGATGAGAGTGTAGTCTAATTGTGGCATCGAGGAGGAATCTGCCATTATTTTTTTATATGCTCCATGATCGACTTTCCTCACTTGTGGAGGGAAACACTATTATACTTCACACGCATGCTCTTCTATGTTTCTAGATGTGACTATGGTTTTACTTTCCCATTGTTCAACCCTGTATAACTATCGGTTGTAGCCCCAACAAAACAACTTTGCTTCTGGTCTGTGAATGATGAACTATAATGAAACCTTGTAATGGAGCCACTGCCTTCACTATGTTCACCATGATCCTCTTCTATTTTCTGAGTATGTCCCAAGCTCTTCATTTAGTATCGAGTGGTAAAATTCCACTATGTCACATGTTTACCATGATCCTTGTTTTTTGGGATTTGGTGATCTTAAAACAACCCACTATGGGTGATGATATCCATCACTTCCTATTTGATTTTACACTGGTTGCTAACTCCCCTTTCATTACCTAATGAATCAATCTCTTAGAACCTCCCTGATGCTTTGGACTAGGTGCCACAATCTCCTCCTATTTTTCATCGACAAACAACTGTATTGTGCATGGTTTCCCCATCTTCTTTGACTTTGTCACAGGGGTCTCCCCATATGTCCTCGCACATCTAATGTGTGCTCTCGAAATTATTCTTCTAGAAACACTAAAGAAATTACCTATGTACTAGTGTATACTTGAAATGCTACCAATATAGATGATAGAAGCCAAAAAATTCAAAAACAGGATCACGACGACAGTCATTTAGCGGTCCACTCCCTTCCTATAAACAAAAACATTCACCCGATGTCGATGATATGTATATTTCAAGCTACCCAGATGAATTTAATTCCAATCACGGATCGAGATGCTCACCCTTCACATCTAAATATTCTTGTGCTACTAATTTACCAGTATACCTCTCTTACTATCATCTTCACCGTAGGTTGCTCACTTTGTTGGTCGTCAATTCCTCATCATCACCTAGGAGTGGTTTTGAAATATGTCTTAATGTTATTTCTGCATATCTACTTCCTTTGTTTACCACAACAACCAGGCTGGAGTCCCTACTGATTCATCAGTCTGTGTGAGATAATCTAAGATATTTACCACCATGGTCATTGGTCCAGGACCTGCCATATAAGCCTCCATGTCATCCGTATAATCGTTCGACATTGACTCCACACCCTACGAGGCCCATACCTTGATAACCTACGCATCCACATCAGTACCACAATTAATTTTGTATATCACTCTCGCTTGCATATCAACTCACTAGTGCCACATTTACAACCATAGCACCACGGCCTATGTGGCAACATAGCTTGTCTAGTAGGATCCATCATAATCTTGCATCACCTGCCCTAGTAGTTGACACGTGGGCATTTGATTCGAATCTGTATCTAGTGGTCTCACAAAGTCTGCCTCCAATGGTTGTCATATCCCCCTTTTAGATGGTCTGGATGCATACAATGAAAAATTTGCATTAGACTATATAAAACATCACCAAAAAGATATAAACCATCCAAGGTAAATCAAACCCAAAATAGCTATGAATCAATTTGTATATATGGATATAAATATATATATATATATAAGTAATAAATGTATATATATATATATATATTTATATTTATTTATATATATATAAATATATATTTATTTATTTTTATTGTTATTTTTTTGTTTTATTTACTTTCATTTTATTTAAAATGTGGATAGTCAACCCTTAAAATCTTGAACTATCATAACTCAAAACCGAAGGGAAAACATTAAAATCCACATCAAGAATCTAAAACAACATAAACCAGACTTTAAAGCTAACGAAAAACTGAACCTCTTACAGAAATTAAAACACACATTAATCGAAGCCCTAACCTAGGAACACATGGGTAGGAACTTATTAAAATTATCACTCCAAAACAATAAAACAAAACCCGAAAACCCAAAATTTAAGATGGGTCCCCAAATTTGGGGCTAGTTGTGCAATGGCTACAACAAATCACATAGTAGTAGACTTAAAAAATCATATATTTCAAAGCAAATAAAAATAGAAAAAGTGGCAAAACATGGTTCATTGGCTGTAACGTAAAATAGACCATGACAACTAACATAGTTTAGTTTATCGGCATATTACGTAGTGGTCTGCATAGTCAACATCTAGTTGGTAGTCCCCTATTTTATATTGTAAAAAGTGGTATCACCTCATTCACTAGTACATTATCTAATTAGTTCATAGTTGGCATCCCCTTAGCCACTCATGAAGTGACACATGGTGGCTTCTAATTCACTATAGGTACATTTTTTTTAATTTTAAAGGTTTTAGAGGTATTTTGTGATTTTTGAGTTAAAATTTTGAGGGCCATAAATTTTGCATAAGAAAGAATTTTGAGCCCATTTTTTCAAATTTCATGTTTTTTGATATCTTAGTGTCGGTAATATTGTTTCTTGTCACAACTACATGTAACCGTTTTTTGGCAGGAAATTTATGGATCAGTAAATGCCCTTGCTAAATGGTCCAAACTATGCAACTAAGAAAATTAATATTGAAGATTTTCTCTAGAGTAAGGGATTTCTCAAATCATGGTTATGCATAGCGGTGAATTTTTGCCATTGGGGCAAAAATTGGCATTTTCAAAAATTCAAATTTACGAATTTGGGGGACCTGGATGTCGGTCATTTAGTCAAAAATTTTCAAAACAAAAAAATTTTAGATGTCGGTTTACCGTGCGTTGATAATAGTATCATGAATATTTTTAAAAATTAGCCAGAAATCACACCTAAATAGAGAACCCTTTTCACCCTAAAATTTTTAAATTATCCTACACAATTAGCCAAGTATACCACTATATATAACTAACACCCCATCAATACTTTTATATTTTTAGACCTTGTTCTACACTAGATGGATATCTCGACCCGATTCTGCATTAGATCGAACCAATTTCTACACCAAACAAGATTGAAACCATTTATGTACCAGATCGAACCTTATTTTTGCACTAGATTAGACCTTATTCTACATTCGAATAATATATGAATCTTGTTCTATATCTGGATGTACTACCGGATCCTGTTCTGCATAAGGTTGATATCTGAATCCTGTTTTGCATTCAAACGGACTACCAGACTCTATTTTACGTATATCCAGACCTTGTTCTGCATTCAAACGAACTACCAAACCCTATTCTACATAAGGTCAATATTCGAACCTTGTTCTACATTCGAATGGACTACCAAACCTTGTTTTGCATTGGGATGATATCTAAGCCTTGTTTTGCATTCAAACGGACTACCAAACATGTTTTGCATCCAAATGATATTCGAACTCTATTTTGTATCTGGACAGACTACCAGACCCTATTCTGCATTCAGATGGACTACTGAACCTTGTTCTGCATTTGGATGATATCTAAACACTATTTTGCATCCAAATGAATTATCGGATCCTATTTTGCACAAGGTTGATATCCAAACCCTATTCTACATTCAAATGAATTATCGGATCCTATTTTGCACAAGGTTGATATCCAAACCCTATTCTACATTCAAATGAACTACCGAACCCTATTTTACACAAGGTTAATATTCAGACCCTATTTTACATCCAAATAGACTATCGAACCCTGTTCTGCACAAGGCTAATATCTGGACCCTGTTTTGCATTCGAACGGACTACCAAACCCTGTTCTGCATAAGGTCAATATTTGGACCCTATTTTGCATTCGATCGGACCACCAGATCCTATTTTACAAAGGAAAAAATACATCTAGTTTTGGCTTTGCGGGTGCTGCCCCAAAATCCCCCTGGACTCCCCCGACAACATAGTAGGGGGCGTTGCCCCCTACACCCCCCCTTCATGGAGTGGGTCCAAGTGTAGCTAAAAACAAGACCTCCAAATTAGAGAGAATCAAGCTTCACAACCAATACCATGTTTTGTACCCATTTTGAGATCGGTCTAGCTAGAAATTTCAAATTCATCAATATTTTATAATTTTTTTGAAAAATAAGGTAATTCACCACGTCCTCCTACATGAATTTGTTCATGATTCACTAGGTTTTCATAATGGATTTACCATTTTTTTACAAGTATATTTTGGTTTTGACCCCTTATGCATAATACTGGCTCAAATATGTGAATGAGGAACCTTGAGATATTGATTTAAAAGAGATTAAGTAAATATACATGGATATGAAGGATAAGTATCATGGTATGATAGCTCTTCATGTTGAAAAGATCTATGTACTTATGTTTGTAACACCACAAATACTAAATAAACTATTTGGTAAGTTTTAGGGATTGTATGATTGCATTAATTCTACATAGATTAGTAGGTTGGTGATAGAGCTCACTTCTTTGACTATGTATTTTTTTATATTGTTGATAAGTACATTATTCAACTCAAGAAATTATAGGATGATATCTAGATTGCTATAAGAATTCCTAGGGTGATAGGAGAATTTTAGGAGGTTGTGGACAAGGAGAATAATATTGAACTACTTAATATTTTTTTAAACAATATTTCAAAGACATATATAAGATGGTTTTAGTTGTGTTTGAAAGGCTACATGTCTACTTTATTAATTCTCATCCACCACCAATTAATGAGGTGTTCAAGTCTCTTCTTTATCATCAGGCTAGAATACAAAGGTGTAAGGGTAATTATTTTGTCAATTAGGCCCATCCAAAAGAAGCTACTAAAGCTCAAAATGATAAGAAGCAAAAGCAAAATGAAAATGAGCCCAAAAAATTCCTTCAAAAATTGCAACATTTGAGTTTTGTAAAAAGAATGACATAAAGTAGAATTTTGTTAGATTCACATTAAGAATATTGAGGAAGTAGTAAAAAGTGAAGTGCTAATGTTGCTCTCTTCTATGTACAAGGTGAGGATAGTTTGAATGTAGAAACCTCACAGGCTCATGTAGTTGTTCACTCAACATATTGGACATCCACCTTTTCTAATGAGTGTATTGTAGATTCAGGAGAAACAAGGCACATGATAAAACACAAATATTTTCTCCAAGGGCACACAAATTTACATTTAGGGAAGTTTTTTGTCATTGGAGATGACTCTTCTTTATTTGTGGTAGGTCTTAGAGAGGCTAGTATTGAATATTCTTATTTTTAAGAAGTTCTTTATGTTCCTAATTTTAGCTCCAATATCTTATCTATTTATCACATTAGTCATATAAACAAAAAATTAGAATTCTAGCCTAATCATTGAGTAATCAAGCATATATAAATGGATTCAAGATATCTCTTCTAATTATGAGTTATATGAAGTCTATAAGCTAGGATAAATAATTACTCCTTTTTGTTCCTCTTGAAAGAAAGATTATGGCCATGGTGGCTCATGTAGATGATGAGAGTTAGTGATGGCACCATAGGCTTGGGTATTTTTGATGGATCTTTGAGATACATTAGTCATTGTCAAATGGCTATTGGAATTCCTCACATTTTACCTTTGAGTGATGTATGCGATGGATGTATTCTAGGGAAGCATCATAGGGAGATATTTCTAAAAGGGACAATGATACATGCTACTTACCCCTTGGAGATCATACATAGTAACATATTGAACCTTTAGGTACACCCTCTATTTTTATAAATAGGTTTTTCCTTATCGTTATTGATGATTTATCTGGATATATGTGGTTGTATACTATTCATACCAAGGCTGAGGTCTTTGATAAATTCAAGGTATTCAAAATACTAGTAGAAAATTAGTTAGATAGGAAGACCAAGTATATTAGAATAGATAGGGGAGGTTAATATATGAGCCACACCTTTCATGACTTTTTGACTCTTCATGAGATAGCATATCATAGGATTATTCACTATACCCTAAAGTAGAAGGAGGAACTTTAGAGAAAGAATAGGTTAATCATGGAGATAGAATGTTGTATAATTCATGCCAAGGGGATGGAGCATAAAGTTTGATATGAGATTGTCACTTGTGTGGCATACATCATAAATAGGGTTACCACTAGAGCTATCCATAATATGAAATATCTTGAGATGTCAATAGATGATAAGCCTAACTTGTATTAATTTCACATCTTTTGGGATTCACCCTGGGCTCACATATCTAGTGATTTTTGTAAAATGGAGGCACCAAAAAGCCATAGATTATTTTTTATGGGGTATTCTAATACCTCTAAGGCATATCATCTCTATGATCCTTAGGAGAATTATATCCTCATTTAGAGATATATCATTTTTGATGAGGTTCTTCTAGGGGATCAATCTAGTCCACCACCTAAGCTTTTGAAATAATTTCCTCTAATTTCTACTATTGATCTAGTCATATGAGATAACCATAGGTTAAAAAGGATAAATTAGTTTTTTAAAACCATGAGGTCATAGGCCATATTATATGACCCTCATGGGGGATATTTTTTACCATATATATGGTTATCCAATCATATTTTAGTTTAGATATTCTTGTAGGATCTATTTTTACCAGAGCATATTCTTCATCTTCTAGTGAAGGCCCTATGCCTATAGTTTTATGCTTATCAATTGTCCCATCTACTTTGTACTTGAATTTATACACCCATTTGCAGCCAATGGGTTTATTTCCATGCGGCAGATTGACAAGCTTCCAAGTTTTGTTTTTCATCAAAGACTTATACTCTGCATCCATAGCAGCCTTCCACTGAGGCTCACCGAGAGCAACTTGTACTGATGCAGGTTCAAGATCGTCTATGGAAGACATAAACACCTTATCACTATCAATATCCATATCTTCTATATCTCTTGCTGGATCTACAGAAAGTACTTCAAAAGACTGTCATAGATCATCAACCCCAGTATTCTCTATTGTAGCTTTCTCCTGTCGATCCATGCTGCGAGTATGAGGCCTATCCAAAGTCAAATATGGTGGAGTAGATAGCTTAGAGTCTTTGATTGTATTTGTATACCACTTTGGATTCTTCTTCTTAGGTGTTGAAGAAGATCCAAAAGAACCTCCAACCTTTGATGAAGGAGATTTAACAACCTGAGTTTCCACAAGGTCTAGGTATACATCTGATGTGTTTGCTGATGTGAAAGCCTCATCAAAAACAACATCTCTACTTATGTGAATCTTCTTGGTTAAGGGATCAATAAAACAATAACCCTTAGAGTGCTCATCATACCCAAGAAGAATACACTTCAATGACTTCTCATCTAGCTTCTTCCTTTTCTCTTTTGGTATGTGCATGAAAGCTTTACACCCAAAAATGCGTAGATGAGAAATGGAGGGTTTCCTACCACTCCATGCTTCCTGTGGAGTCATTCCTTGTAGGGCCTTTGTGGGTGCCCTATTCAACAGATATACTACTGTGGTGACATCTTCTGCCCAATATAGTTGCTCAAGTCTAGCTCCTGTGAGCATGCAACGAACCATTTCCATGATGGAACGATTCCTCCTTTCAACAACTCCATTTTGCTGAGGAGTATAAGTAGTAGTTAACTGTCTTGTGATCCCATTTTCTTTCAAGAATGCAAAAAATTCTTTAGAGGTGAACTCCCCCCCTCGATCTGAGCAGAGGGTCTTTATAGAAGTCCCTGACTCCTTCTCAACAGATTTCTTGAATTGCTGAAAGAAGCCAAATGCTTCATATTTTAGTTGAAGAAAGAATACCCACATCTTTCGTGAGTAATCATCCACAAATAACTGAAAATACCTCTTACCCACACAACTGTTGGGAGTGAAGGGACTGCACAGATCAGTATGAACCAACTCCAGAGGTTTCTTTGCTCTAGTAGAGCTCTTTTCAAAAGGCACTCTATGCTACTTTCCTGCCAAGCAGTCAGAGCAAACTGGTAAAGTGGTAGAAATGTAAGGAAGACCCTTAACCATCTCATACTTACTTAGCTCAAGTAAGTAACTAGAACTCAAATGTCCATATCTCTTGTGCCATAGGGAAGTTGCCTCCTTTGTCGAGACTGTCATGGCAACATGTGGAGTAGAGTTAGTATCTAAGGCAAATAAGCCATGCTTATATGAAGCTGTTGCAATGTTCTTACCACTCCTGGTAATAGAATAACACTTCTTGCCTCCCTCAACACTAAAGTTCACAACCATATCTTTGTCCAGAATATGTGTGACTGACAACAAATTGTTTGCCAATCCTGGAACATAGAGAACTTTATCAATCTGACACTTGCCATCAGGAAGAGTGACTGAAACAGTGCCTTCTCCCTAAACCTTGTAGGTTTTATCATCATCAATAGTGACGGGTTTGCCCTCTTTGGCCTCAAAAGACTCAAACCACGATTTTTCACCAGTCATGTGCTTACTGGCTCCAGAATCAACATACTATATAGGATCCGTCTGCTTGGACACTGTGGTAGTCATGAGAACTTTGTGAGCTCTCTCAGAATTCGTGTCAGATTCTTCAACAGCAACATTCACTTACTATTTGTTATTTTGTGGTTTGTTTTGGCCTTTCTATTTTGATTGCTTATTCTTATGCCAACATCTGTTTGTATCATGACCTTCTTTGTCATAGATCTTGCAATATCTCTTTTTATGTTGAGGTTGTTGAGTTTGTTTCCCTTTTGAATCCTTTTGTGAATTCCCTCCCTTTTGAAAATTACCCTTCTTCTGGTTCTACCCTTTCCTATTGATGTAGAGAGCAGTGTTAGAAGAATCGTCTCTCTGTAGTTGGCGTGCTTCCTCCTCTTGAAGCATATTAACCAATTCTACAAAAGTAAATTTTCATTATGATACATGAAGGGAAGTAATCAACACCCGATAAGAATCAGGTAAAGCTCTTAATACAACTAAAGTAAGGAGCTTGTCTTCAACTGGTTCTCCCAAAGAATTCAACTTTGCTTTTAATTCAGAAACTCTGCAAAGAAAGAATTCAACTGTCTCACCCTGCTTCATGCTCAGACTGTGTAATTGAGATTGAAGAAATAGAATGGTGGAATAATTATTTCCCTCATATATAGTATTAAGGGCATCCCATGCCGCTTTACTAGTTGCAAATTCAGCAATATGGGGTTGGACTTCATCAGAAACAGCAAGCAAGATTAAGACTTTTGCTTTACTGTCTAGCTTATCAAAGTCTCTTTGAGCATTAGATGCAGCTGTAGCACCAGCAACAGGTGAAGGTCTCGTTGTTGCTCCAGATACAACATCCCATAAATCATCCATTGCTAGGATGGCCTTCATCTTATTTTTCCATGGTGTGTAATTAGGACCTTTCAACAACTGATGAGAATCAGTCATTAGTTTTGCAGACATGATGAAGGTTCCTTATAACACCAATTGGTCCCCCTTTCGATATACCTTTTTCTAGGCCGTTATACCGTACAAAATACCCGCCCTTACGTGAGGGAAACTATAGGTATTTAGAAATATCAACAAAAATCACCCGCCCTTACGTGAGGGAAACTATAGGTGAGTTTTAGAGATCATACGATACGTGGAACATAAGCAGTACTGAAATGGAATCGCCTTTTTGATGGCACCTACCATAGAATATTCTTCTCATGCATGGGGCATAACTTCCCCTAAACACTATGAAGAATACTTCATCAGGATTTACGCCTAAATACAAGAGCGATTAAAGGTAGTGGATGGAGTAAAAAAATGCAAAAATGGCAAACTTATCTCTCCACGACAATTTATAGAGAACAAGCTCAGACGTCGTTGTAGCAGCTATATTAGGCGGCGGATACAGTAGTGCATTCACGATAGCTTTACCTGTAAGTGCTGGCCAGAGGTATCACAAATACCGAATGCTGCAGTGCAATAAATTGCACTGATGGGTTTTAATTATTCTGGGGACTTAGGGAGTGAATTTGATTTTAATTTTTAATGTTATAGTGCAAAAAACAAATATGCAACATACAACAAAAAAAATGCCCACAGGAATAACCCACAAGGTGTCGGGCGCAGCCGAAAATGCACCTTTTACAATTCGCCAAATTGCTATTTTAAAAAAAAATACTCTCACTATCCCCCTTTTTTTTTTTTAATGGTATTTTAGCAATTTATAAATTTTGAAAAAAGTAAAATTTAAACTTTTAATAAAAATATTTCAAAATTAATTAAATAAGTTTCTAATTAAATTAAAAATAATAATTAGAAAACAATTTAATTAATATAAAATATTAATTATTAAAAAAATAAAACTTTAATCAAAAAAAATAAAAAAACTTATACCTGGCAGGATTGGAACCTGCAACCTCAGGGCTCCCCGAGCCCTATCGCATAGCTCACAGCAAGGTGAGCTAGGGGGCTGATCCGCTTGGATCAGTTGGATCCTCCTCTTTCAACATGAGCCCGCAGCTCGTCCTGGCTGTGCCTCCTCCTCGGACTCTATCCTCCGCCTGGGCGTTGCTGACACCACTTCGCTGTCGCTGGAGTCCGACATCGCTTCACGTCTTGCGACTGGCGCTGCCGCACGTCTGCGCAGATGTGTCTTTGCGTCTTCGCACTACACGCTGTGCGGTTTGCTATGCTTGTGCGAGTGTGCACGTTGCATGTCGGCTACGTCGGCTATGCAATGCGGCGCTACACGTTGGTCTGCGTAGTGCGAGTCTGTGCAATGCGTGCACGCACGCTGGTTGTGCGATGCACATCGCGCAATGCAGATCGTCGCGTTGGTCGTGGCAGGTGCATGGTGTCTGGTTGCACCGATCGCGCAGCTGGCTATGCTGCATCGTTGCTCAGCATGGGGGGGAATGGAAGGGAGGGGGGAGGGTGCCGCGACTTTTTTTTTTTTTTCAATCGTGGGGGGGGAAGCGGACAGCGTCCGCAAAGAAATTTTTTTTTTTTTTTAAATTCAATCCAGGAGGGGGTGCCTTCCGCAAAACGTCACGGATTTTTTTTTTTTTAAATACAATCACGCGACGGCGTGATTAAAAAAAATCACAGCGCAAATTTTTTTTTTTTTTTTAAAATCGTCCTCCCAGCACAGAGAAGAAAAAAAAAATCTCCCAGCTACCAGATGCTGTGTTCCCAGCAAACAAATTTACAGTCGCACGTCCCAGCAAGCGGCTGCAAAAAAAATCTGCACAAGCTCGGATACCATGTTAGAATAAAACAACAATATTATTCATGTCTGAGAAGGTTTAAATAATACACTTACAGACTGAAATAGCCCGGAGGTTACGAAACCATCCGCGGCTGAAATAGAACTTGTTGTAACCAAATAACAAGTTCTGCCTAATTAACAATAAAATGTAATAACAAATATATGCTAACAAATATACGCTAACACCCCAACCATCTTGACAGGTGTTCCATCTAGTTATAACACTCCAGGACAAGACCGGGTATATTCCATACCCATTTCTTCATAGATCGCCTTAGGCATAACTGTGGTTGATGCTCCCGAATCAATCATACAATTTCGGACTACCCATACTTCTATTCTTAGGGATATGTAGAAAGGGGGAGGTTTCTTATTTAGAATAGCAGGTGTCATTTATTTCTTTTTTGATGGTATACTGAGGATGGTAGTGGCTGGTCTATTCTGGGGATTTTTTTAAGGGAAGTTTTAAGCAAGTCAATCTGAACTGAAATGAAAAGAGTGTCATAAAATATAGCTTTTGATGGAATCCTTTTCATAGCTTCAACAATGTTATACTCAGACTTGGTTAGGGATAGTATTTCCAGTCCTCTGTCTAGCTCACCATATTTTCTTTTGTATTATTGGGTTACCTCTAGCCTTTATCTTTTGGTAATAGAGGGGAACCTGAGCTTTACCTCTTACCAGCTTGGTGGGACGTATCTCTACATCATATTCTTGGATCTTAGTAATCCAACCAACCCTTTTATCTCCCAAGTCACATTGTAATATAAAGCTTCTTACATCTGGATGAATCACATATCCCAGGGTTTTGCTTTGTACCAGATATTGTTTAAACTTCTTCAGCATCTTCATCACAACAAACACTTGTCTTTCAATAAATTTATTTTTCACCTAATAATCATGTAAAGTATAACTCCAAAAGAAAACAGGATGTTCATCCCCTTGACTATCTTTCTAGGTGAGCACTGAGGCATAACTCTCTTCAACTCCATAAGCATAGAGAATAAAATCTTTACTAAAATCAGGATTTATCAAGACTGGGGCTGTTGCAATGGATTGTTTGATGATCTCAAAAGCTTGCTTCCTAACCTTGGTCCACTTGAATTCTATATTTTTCTTGAGTATTTCAGATATAGGCCTCACTTTCTATGAGAAATCAGAAATGATTTTCCTAACAAAATTAATTTGACCTAGGAAAGATTGCAAGGTCTTCTATTAGTAGGCAAAGGAATAGCTAGAATTTCTCTGATTCTTTTCAGATCTATGGCCATACCTTCCTTTGATACCACATGGCCCAATAGTTTTCCTTCAAGTACTGCAAAGAATAACTTCTTAGGATTCAGTGAAATACCAAATTCTCTACACTTCTAAAAAACCTGTTCCAAATGAGATAGATGATCATTTTTATCATAAGAAAACATTGTCATGTCATCTAGGTAAATTAGAATAACTTTGTTTATAAGTATACCAAAGGCATAGTCCATGGCCCTCTGAAATGTAGATATTGCATTAGACAACCCAAAGGGCATTCTTTGATAGGGAAATGTACCCCATTTTGTAGTAAATGTTGTCTTGTATTGGTCTTGATATTTAACCAAAATTTGGTTATATCCATAATAACCATTCAATAGTGAGAATATTTCTGCTCTAGCTACCACCTGTAAGATCTGGTCAATATGAGGGAGGGGATAGTGATCCCTGAGGGATTCTTGATTTAAATTTCTAAAATCTACGCATAGGTGTATATCCCCATTCTTCTTTCTTACGGGTACCAAATTGGCTACCCAAGTGGAATGCTTTATTGGATATATTATCCTCGCCTTTAGCAACTTTAATAGTTCCTCTCTCATAATGGCTTCTATCCTCAGATTGACATGTCTCTATTTTTGATGTAATGGTTTAGCATCGGGTTCTAACTCAATAGCATGTTGGATAATCCTTTTGTAATACACCTTAAGGTCTTCATATGACCAAGCCACAATGTCTTGGTATTTTAAGCAAAAAGTTTTAATCTCTTCTACTTCCTTAGGTGAACACTGGATCCTGATATTGAGCTTCTTTCCTATTCCAACCTCCACTTCCTTATATATATTTTCACCAACCTTCATGGATCCAACATTCTTTCTATCTTAATTATCAAATAGACTTTCAATGGTGACCAATACCCTTGGAATATGATTATTTCTTAGTTGGATAAAGTCTTGCCGATATATTTCATCCAAGTCTTCTTCTAGGACAGTTGAGAGGCATGCTTCTCTTATCATAAAATCTAGAATTTGTTCATCACTTTGAAAAACCTGTCAAAATATTTGCTTGTTTGGCACTGCAGGTCTGAAATCCATTTTAATTCCCTTGGTCTTCTTAGTTCTAAAATCTATAGGAGGATTGAAATTTTCTGCCATTGTTTCCAATGCATCTGTCAGGTGATTCTCTTCTCTAGGCACAAAAATTAGGTTCAGGGCATCAAATGAATCCATTAGGTCCCATACTATGTTCTCGTAAGCCTTTAAGTAATGGTGATTACTGTTGCATTTATTCCTTACCTGATGGAATATTAGCTCATAATAACCATATATGTTCAAAATCTTGATGCTCATGCTTTCTGCTTGCATCAATTCAAGGCACAAAGCCTTGTAGTTTGTAGCATTGTTGGTACATGACCATGTCAGTCTATAAGCAAAATTCTTTATTCCCTCCAACTGTGATTGTAGAATCACACCAGCACCTGCACCATTTCTACATTTAGCACCATCAAAGTGCATAACCCAGGTTTCCTTGTTTGTTAGGGATTGATTAGAAATAATAGGGAGTTTCTTTTCCAATTCAATTGTGATGATGTATGTTCCCATACCAGTTCCAAATTGACTATAATGTTCTTTAAAAGACAACTTGTCTTCAATGTCTAGTTCCTTAATGCTTTCCACCAACTCAAATTCCTCCAAAGGATTAAGATTACACATATCTTCTTCAATATTCTCAATATGATAAGCAACTGGTTTCTCAGGTGTTATCCTTATCCTTTTTCCTTTGAAAGGTATTACCATGCTAGAATAATCCATGTACATACATCCCCCTACCTTTGTAGTAAATTCTCTTGAGAGGCATACCCAAAAATAGGTTTCTAAATCCACCATCACTATTTCTTGTACTAATGTTACCTCGAGAGCTCTATGCAACCTCATCAGTAAATATTTTAGTGACCCCAACCATCTTGATAGGTGTTCCATCTAGTTATAACACTCCAAAACAAGATCGAGTATATTCCATACCCATTTCTTCATAGATCGCCTTAGGCATAACTGTGGTTGATGCTCCTGAATCAATCATACAATTTCGGACTACCCATACTTCCATTCTTAGGGATATGTAGAAATGGGGAGGTTTGTTATTTAGAATAGCGGGTTTCATTTCTTTCTTTTTTGATGGTATATTGAGGATGGTAGTGGCTGGTCTATTCTAGGGATTTTTTTTAGGGAAGTTTTAAGCAAGTCAATCTGAACCGAAATGAAAAGAGTGTCATAAAATCTAGCTTTGGATGGAATCCTTTTCATATCTTCAACAATGTTATACTTAGACTTGGTCAGGGATAGTATTTCCAATCCTCTGTCTAGCTCCCCATATTTTCTTTTGTATTATTGGGTTACCTCTAGCCTTTATCTTTTGGTAATAGAGGGGAACCTGAGCTTTACCTCTTACCACCGTGGAGGGACGTATCTCTACATCATATTCCTGGATCTTAGTAATCCAACCAACCATTTTATCTCCCAAGTCACCTTGTAAGATAAAGCTTCTTACATCTGGTTGAACCACATATACCAGGGTTTTGCTTTGTACCAGATATTGTTTAAACTTCTTCAGCGTCTTCATCACAACAAACACTTGTCTTTCAATAAAGTTATATTTCACCTAATAATCATGTAAAGTATAACTCCAAAAGACAACAGGATTTTCATCCTCTTGAATATCTTTCTAGGTGAGCACTAAGGCATAACTCTTTTCAACTCCATAAGCATAGAGAATAAAATCGTTACTAAAATTAGGATTTATCAAGACTGGGGCTGTTGCAATGGATTGTTTGATGATCTCAAAAGCTTGCTTCCTAACCTCGGTCCACTTGAATTCTATATTTTTATTGAGTAGTTCATATATGGGCCTCACTTTCTATGCAAAATAAGAAATGATTTTCCTAACGAAATTAATTTGACCTAGGAAAGACTGCAAGGTCTTCTATTAGTAGGCAAAGGAATAGCTAGAATTTCTTTGATTCTTTTTGGATCTATGGCCATACCTTCCTTTGATACCACATGGCCCAATAGTTTTCCTTCATGTACTACAAAGAATAACTTCTTAGGATTCAGTGAAATACCAAATTCTCTACACTTCTAAAAAACCTGTTCCAAATGAGATAGATGATCATTTTTATCATAAGAAAACATTGTCATGTCATCTAGGTAAATTAGAATAACTTTGTTTATAAGTGTACCAAAGGCATAGTCCATGGCCCTCTGAAATGTAGATATTGTATTAGACAACCCAAAGGGCATTCTTTGATAGGTAAATGTACCCCATTTTGTAGTAAATGTTGTCTTGTATTGGTCTTGATATTTTACCCAAATTTGGTTATATCCAGAATAACCATCCAATAGTGAGAATATTTCTGCTCTAGCTACCACCTGTAAGATCTGGTCAATATGAGGGAGGGGATAGTGATCCCTGAGGGATTCCTGATTTAAATTTCTAAAATATACGCATAGGTGTATATCCCCATTCTTATTTCTTACAAGTACCAAATTGGCTACCCAAGTGGAATGCTTTATTGGATATATTATCCTAGCCTTTAGCAGCTTTAATAGTTCCTCTCTCATAATGGCTTCTATCCTCAGATTGAAAGGTCTCTATTTTTGCTATAATGGTTTAGCATCGGGTTCTAACTCAATAGTATGTTGGATAATCCTTTTGTAATACACCTTAAGGTCTTCATATGACCAAGCCACAATGTCTTGGTATTTTAAGCATAAAGTTTTAATCTCTTCTACTTCCTCAGGTGAACATTGGATCCCGATATTGAGCTTCTTTCCTATTCCAACCTCCACTTCCTTATATATATTTTCACCAACCTTCATGGATACAACATTCTTTCTATCTTAATTATCAAATAGACTTTCAATGGTGACCAATACCCTTGGAATATGATTATTTCTTAGTTGGATAAAGTCTTGCCGATATATTTCATCCAAGTCTTCTTCTTGGACAGTTGAGAGGCATGCTTCTCTTATCATAAAATCTAGAATTTGTTCATCACTTTCAAAAACCTGTCAGAATATTTGCTTGTTTGGCACTGCAGGTCTGAAATCCATTTTAATTCCCTTGGTCTTCTTAGTTCTAAAATCTATAGGAGGATTCAAATTTGCTTCCTTTGTTGCCAATGCATCTGTCAGGTGATTCTCTTCTCTAGGCACAAAAATTAGGTTCAGGGCATCAAATGAATCCATTAGGTCCCATACTATGTTCTCATAAGCCTTTAAGTAATGGTTTTTACTGTTGCATTTATTCCTTACCTGATGGAATATTAGCTCATAATAACCATATATGTTCAAAATATTGATGCCCATGCTTTCTAATTGCATCAATCCGAGGCACAAAGCCTTGTATTTTGTAGCATTGTTGGTACATGACCATGTCAGTCTATAAGCAAAATTCTTTATTCCCTCTGACTGTGATTGTAGAACCACACCAGCACCTGCACCATTTCTACATTTAGCACCATCAAAGTGCATAACCCAGGTTTCCTTGTTTGTTAGGGATTGATTAGAAATAAAAGGGAGTTTATTTTCCAATTCATTTGTGATGATGTATGGTTCCCATACTAGTTCCAAATTGACTATAATATTCTTTGAAAGACAACTCGTATTCAATGTCTAGTTCCTTAATGTTTTCCACCAACTCAAATTCCTCCAAAGGATTAAGATTACACATATCTTCTTCAATATTCTCAATATGATAAGAAACCGGTTTCTCAAGTGTTATCCTTATCCTTTTTCCTTTGAAAGGTATTACCATGCTAGAATAATCCATGTACATACATCCCCCTACCTTTGTAGTAAATTCTCTTGAGAGGCATAACCCAAAATAGGGTTCTAAATCCACCACCACTATTTCTTGTACTACTATTACCTCGAGAGCTCTGTGCAACCTCATCAGTAAATATTTTAATGACCCCAACCATCTTGACAGGTGTTCCATCTAGTTATAACACTCCAGGACAAGACCGAGTATATTCCATACCCATTTCTTCATAGATCACCTTAGGCATAACCGTGGTTGATGCTCCTAAATCAATCATACAATTTCGGACTACCCATACTTCCATTCTTAGGGATATGTAGAAAGGGGGAGGTTTGTTATTTAGAATAGCAGGTGTCATTTCTTTCTTTTCTGATGGTATACTGAGGATGGTAGTGGCTGGTCTATTCTGGGGATTTTTTTTAGGGAATTTTTAAGCAAGTCAATCTGAACTGAAATGAAAAGAGTGTCATAAAATCTAGCTTTCGATGGAATCCTTTTCATATCTTCAACAATGTTATACTTAGACTTGGTCAGGGATAGTATTTCCAGTCCTCTTTCTAGCTCACCATATTTTCTTTTGTATTATTGGGTTACCTCTAGCCTTTATCTTTTGGTAATAGAGGGGAACCTGAGCTTTACTTACCAGCTTGGTGGGACGTATCTCTACATCATATTCCTGGATCTTAGTAATCCAACCAACCCTTTTATCTCCCAAGTCACCTTGTAAGATAAAGCTTCTTACATCTAGATGAACCACATATACGAGGGTTTTGCTTTGTACCAGATATTGTTTAAACTTCTTCAGTGTCTTCATCACAACAAACACTTGTCTTTCAATAAAGTTATATTTCACCTAATAATCATGTAAAGTATAACTCCAAAAGACAACAGGATGTTCATCCTCTTGACTATCTTTCTAGGTGAACTCTAAGGCATAACTCTCTTCAACTCCATAAGCATAGAGAATAAAATATTTACTAAAATCAGGATTTATCGAGACTGGGGCTGTTGCAATGGATTGTTTGATGATCTCAAAAGCTTGCTTCCTAACCTCAGTCCACTTGAATTCTATATTTTTCTTGAGTAGTTAAGATATAGGCCTCACTTTCTATGCAAAATCGGAAATAATTTTCCTAACGAAATTAATTTGACCTAGGAAAGACTGCAAGGTCTTCTATTAGTAGGCAAAGGAATAGCTAGAATTTATCTGATTCTTTTCGGATCTATGGCCATACCTTCCTTTGATACCACATGGCCCAATAGTTTTCCTTCATGTACTACAAAGAATAACTTCTTAGGATTCAGTGAAATACCAAATTCTCTACACTTCTAAAAAACTTGTTCCAAATGAGATAGATGATCATTTTTATCATAAGAAAACATTGTCATGTCATCTAGGTAAATTAGAATAACTTTGTTTATAAGTGTACCAAAGGCATAGTCAATGGCCATCTGAAATGTAGATATTGCATTAGACAACCCAAAGGGCATTATTTGATAGGTAAATGTACCCCATTTTGTAGTAAATGTTGTCTTGTATTGGTCTTGATATTTTACCCAAATTTGGTTATATCCGGAATAACCATCCAATAGTGAGAATATTTCTGCTCTAGCTACCACCTGTAAGATCTGGTCAATATGAGGGAGGGGATAGTGATCCCTAAGGGATTCTTGATTTAAATTTCTAAAATCTACGCATAGGTGTATATCCCCATTCTTCTTTCTTACGGGTACCAAATTAGCTACCCAAGTGGAATGCTTTATTGGATATATTATCCTAGCCTTTAGCAGCTTTAATAGTTCCTCTCTCATAATGGCTTCTATCCTCAGATTGACAGGTCTCTATTTTTGCTGTAATGGTTTAGCATCAGGTTCTAACTCAATAGTATGTTGGATAATCCTTTTGTAATACACCTTAAGGTCTTCATATGACCAAGCCACAATGTCTTGGTATTTTAAGCATAAAGTTTTAATCTCTTCTACTTCGTTAGGTGAACACTGGATCCTGATATTGAGCTTCTTTCCTATTCCAACCTCCACTTCCTTGTATATATTTTCACCAACCTTCATGGATACAACATTCTTTCTTTCTTAATTATCAAATAGACTTTCAATGGTGACCAATACCCTTGGAATATGATTATTTCTTAGTTGGATAAAGTCTTGCCGATATATTTCATCCAATTCTTCTTCTTGGACAGTTGAGAGGCATGCTTATCTTATCATAAAATCCAGAATTTGTTCATCACTTTCAAAAACCTGTCAGAATATTTGCTTGTTTGGCACTGCAGGTCCGAAATCCATTTTAATTCCCTTGGTCTTCTTAGTTCTAAAATCTATAGGAGGATTGAAATTTGCTCCCTTTGTTGCCAATGCATCTGTTAGGTGATTCTCTTCTCTAGGCACAAAAATTAGGTTCAGGGCATCAAATGAATCCATTAGGTCCCATACTATGTTCTCGTAAGCCTTTAAGTAATGGTGTTTATTTCTGCATTTATTCCTTACCTGATGGTGTTCAAAATATTGATGCCCATGCTTTCTGCTTGCATCAATTAGAGGCACAAATCCTTGTATTTTGTAGCATTTTTGGTACATGACCATGTCAGTCTATAAGCAGAATTCTTTATTCTCTCCAACTGTGATTGTAGAACCACACCAGCCCCTACACAATTTCTACATTTAGCACCATCAAAGTGCATAACCTAGGTTTCCTTGTTTGTTAGGGATTGATTAGAAATAATAGGGAGTTTCTTTTCCAATTCAGTTGTGATGATGTATGTTCCCATACCAGTTCCAAATTGACTATAATCTTATTTGAAAGACAACTCATCTTCAATGTCTAGTTCCTTAATGTTTTCCACCAACTCAAATTCCTCCAAAGGATTATGATTACACATATCTTCTTCAATATTCTCAATATGATAAGCAACTGGTTTCTCAGGTGTTATCCTTATCCTTTTTCCTTTGAAAGGTATTACCATGCTAGAATAATCCATGTACATACATCCCCCTACCTTTGTAGTAAATTCTCTTGAGAGGCATAACCCAAAATAAGGTTCTAAATCCACCACCACTATTTCTTGTACTACTGTTACCTCGAGAGCTCTGTGCAACCTCATCATTACATATTTTAATGACCCCAACCATATTGACAGTGTTCCATCTAGTTATAACACTCCAGGACAAGACCGGGTATATTCCATACCCATTTCTTCATAGATCGCCTTAGGCATAACTGTGGTTGTTGCTCCTAAATCAATCATACAATTTCAGACTACCCATACTTCCATTCTTAGGGATATGTAGAAAGGGGGAGGTTTGTTATTTAGAATAGCAGGTGTCATTTCTTTCTTTTCTGATGGTATACTGATGATGGTAGTGGCTGGTCTATTCTGGGGATTTTTTTTAGGGAAGTTTTATGCAAGTCAATCTGAACCGAAATGAAAAGAGTGTCATAAAATCTAGCTTTCGATGGAATCCTTTTCATATCTTCAACAATGTTATACTCAGACTTGGTTAGGGATAGTATTTCCAGTCCTCTGTCTAGCTCACCATATTTTCTTTTGTATTATTGGGTTACCTCTAGCCTTTATCTTTTGGTAATAGAGGGGAACCTGAGCCTTTCTTTGATCCTCACAAATACAAAGAAGATCATTTTTACACAATCAATAAAATAATTTTATTTATTTTATTCTACGGAGTCACAAATACTCTTATTGTTCTGAAAGCAATCCTTATGTAATTAACTGGTCGGACTACCTGTGAGAGCCTGGGTCCACTCCTTGTAGTAGTCCTCCCCTTTTTATTTTTATTATTTATTTTCAATATATTAGTTTACTACTTTATTTTCTTGCTTTATTTTAATTTATTTGTGTATTTATTTTCTTATACTTTTATTTCCTGCACTTTTATTTCAGCATTTTAATTTCAGCTTTAGTTTTAGTTTATTTATTTATTTTTCTGCACTTTATTTTATTTGGTTTGGCTAAAATAAAAATGAACAAACACCCCCACCAAACTAAATAGGTATAGAGGAATTCATTCCCCACACTACAGGCATATATTGTGCATGACACTCACAAGTTTACAAGTTGTCCTGGGTTGGAAATTTAAATGGAGGCAATAAATTAAACTATAGATTAACCAATGTTTTGCCCAAAATATTTGTATCATTTTCTATAAAATTTTAGATTTCAATATCATCTGTGGTAGGTATTTGTGTTTTCCATTTGACAATATCCCACAATTTTTTATATACCAAGATAGCTTTTACTTTATTCTTCCAAGAAAAATAATTAAGACCCTTGAGTAATTGAGATTCTGCTAGGAAGAATTTGTTTGAAGCCATTTGAAAATCCTAATGTCAATCCTAAGATTTTGTATAATGCCTTATGACTCTCTAGTATGCTATGGATAAGATATAGTGCTTTTGTAGAAATATAGTTCAATATTTGATTGATTTTGTAAATTTTTGTAGAATACCAAAATCAATTCCTATTATCCCTTATTGCTCCTATTGAACTAAGCATTGTTCCCAAATTTTAAAGAGGTTATAATATTGGATATTTTGTCTCTTTTGAAAGGATTGAGACAATAATATTATGAATATCCAACCTATGAATAAAATCTCTTTATAAATAACCCTTTGGAAATTAGGTTAAGTGTATCTAATTTTCCAATTAATTGATTTGATGTAGTAGCCCTTATGACTCCCTAATATTTGGATAAATTAGATCACAATAATATTTACAAATATTCAATATTTATCCAATTAGCTAACATTATTACTTCTAGGTTTTATATAACAAATATTTTATTGATTTGATAAAATATTCTCCTTGATGTATAGCTTACAATGTAAATAAATTCCTTTGATTTAAATTTTATAACTCCAAGGAGATAAAGCACATATAAATGGAAATAATTTTAGCTTTATCCAAGCAATGTTTGGCACTAATTTTAGAGAATCTTGGACTGCAGAATTTACGTAGATGTCATGGATGTAGTGATTGTATCCTCCAATGGAAGTGCTTTGGATTTTCATGGATTACAAATCTAGCATATTTTAGGCTCTTTCCTTGACTTCGGTTGCCTTGAGCATTAAAGGATCTAACACCTTCTTGAAATGCTACAACTCAAACCTTTTTGTGTAGATAGTGAGATAGTAAATTTGAATATGAAGAATGTTTTTGCTAACTTTAGTCGTTGACATCCTTAAAATGGATAAGATTCTTCTCCGATGTGCCAAGTGGCACGACTATTTCCCTTCGAGTTCTTGAGGAGATTTTGGTACCAATGAAATATTTGTCTACATTCTTGTAATGTAAGAACATTACGTTCTTTAAAAAATGCTTGGTATTCTTCTTGACAAGTGTATCCCATACACTCAATGCACTAGTCTGTTCGTATAACTCCTCCTTGAAGATGAGTGCTCTCTTGATTAGAGCATTAGGTTTTTTCTTTAATGACAAGTGTCACTTTCTTCTCTACATGGACGTAGTCTCTATTGCTGGTTCGAACAAGCCCTTTGGATATTTTTTGAGCTTCACAAATTCCCACCTTTGATTTTGTTCACCTGCACAGTTTTATTTTGGGATATGGAGCAATAGTATGGAGGCCTTGAGCACTACTTTCAACGAGCGTATATGGAGTAAGTAACACTCCAATGGTGCTTCAAATTTTCTTTTCCTTTATATTTTTTTTTTTCCTCCTTTTGTAGATGCTATTGCTCTTGAATGACATTTTTTCTCCCATGATCTTGTATGTGTATCTTGTAGACCATCTAGGATGTGAGGCGAATGAGCCCTTTGAATGACTCCTTGATCTAGGCTTGTATGGCTTCTAGCATATGACCATTTTCAGCTAGTTTTTCTAGCGAGTGTTGTGCCTTTGAGGTACCTTTAAATCTGCCTTCTCTCCCTATATAACCATATTAGAATAGTGCAATATAATATAAAATAGTTTTTATACAAGATGTCCTTGTTGCACCTTATTTTGCACTCCTCTTTGTAAATATGAATTTATGGTTTTGAGGCAGAATATTGAGTGCAATATAGGTGTTTTGAGGTTGTCTCTTTGATTAGACACCTTCCCCTATTTTCTTGGATATTTTATAAATAAATCCAAGCTTGTAACCACATGATAGAAGCTATTTTTCTACACTATTTCTTGTGCTTTGAACTTGAGACTCACCAAGTCTCATTTGAGGCTTCTTTTGATGCTCTTATGGTGGTTACTTTCTTCTCCAATGCTTTTATTATTGATCTAATTTTGTGGCTTCCTTAGGCCACTTCAAAGTTATAAATCTTAGTGCACTAATAGTGTCTTTAGACACTTTAACAAATTTTATTTTTGTGCCCTTCTAATGAACACAAACAATAATATTTGAGAGCAATATAATAGTGCAAATGAATCTAATAATATTTTACTTCTCTTCGCACTAACAATTTCACCTTATCACTCCAATAAACTCTAAAAAATAATGCACTTAATCAATTTACTACAACTAATCAAGAATAATCTGAAATGAATCTTCAAAAATTATTCTAAAATTTCTTTATAAGCAAGGTAATAGGAGCTAGTATTTTTTTTTCTTTCCAAAGTAGATGATAGGTAGTTGATAGATAGTTTGAGATTCTAAAATCTAATAAACTCCTAAAGTGCAAATTAACCTTAAATAATCCTTTCTTTTTGCACTATAGACACCAAAACATAGCCACTTGTCGTCCATCCAGGTTTTCCCACCATTTTACCCATTTATTTATATATATTTAGGCATATTTGTTAAATATATGTTTAATATTATTATTTTAATATTATTTATATATATATATATATATATATATAATAAATATAAATATTATATATGTAAATAAATCCCAACCATCCGATTTGACTTAATCCTAGCCATTCATCCACCTTGATCCATGCCATACACCCAGAATTAATATCCACCCTCTGATATGTTTTGATCTGAGCCACACAATTTATGTCACTAAAACCCTAACATATCCTAGTGTGGATTATTAATAGGATCCATTTTTATGGCTCAATCCCTAAGTGGTCTAAGTCTAAATTCCCTAAGTTGCTCCTGAGTTCTCACCCCTAAACAGTTGATGCCTATCTAAGCACTCTTACCATCCATCCTAATTCACCCTAGCCTTCGCATCCATTGTCACCCATTTCTCTAAGCTAGATCTACTGCTACCTATCTTCACCTTAGCTATTGAACACATTTAGGCACTCTCTATCACTACCAAGCACCTTTGGATGTTTCCTTCTATCGCTAAGCACCACTAAGCTCTTGCCACCATCCCCGAGCACCCATGGGTATTTTTTCTACTACCGAGCACCCACGAGTGTTTCAGAACCCACTACTTAAGACTAGTGAAACCCTCAGCTATCACTAGGACATCTGTGCACTATCTTCCTGCAACAATAACTATAGATAATAAAAAATCAAGTTCAAAAAGGTAAATTTCATTCATTGTGTTTATTTTAATATTCTTAGATTTACTTATAGCTTCATTTCTACAACTTGGTTAATAGTTTTCTTATTGAGGGCCTCAAATAGTAGAGCTCTCACAAATAGTATTGAATTCCTATTGTTATTTGTTGTTTGCAGTTTTAGGGATCTACAAGCATTGGGTAGCTATTTAAGTTGGAGTGGTATGACCAAAGAATAATTGAAGCCCACTCACTTATGTTGGGATCGATCGAGCATGAAGACACCACTCTAATTTGATGGCTAGGGTTTCAGAGAACCCTATCATGCTAAGATTATTGTATTGAGCAATAAAATATTATAAAAACCTCAATCTAGGGCATATTTGGGTGTAATATCAGAAGTCCACCTGGTAATAAAAATAAAATTTATTTTTGTGCAATCATATGTGTTTATCTTGCTTTAATTGTTCATTTATTTAAGTTTAGTTATTTGGTGTTGTTTTATTTGCATCTACAAATGGTGATCATGGTGGGACCCCCTAAGGGTTTCTCATTTTGATTTACTTTGTTGACTAACTTGCTATTTTTTGTCTTATCTTGCAAGATTTTTAGAAGCATGGATTCACATGATTTTTGCTGGATTAGGGTTTTTTAAAGTTCATAGAAGGTTGTAGAAGGTGCGCAAACATTCTACAGTGCTCGAGGGTCATCTAGAAATTCCTAGGGGCATTTCAAAAATACCCAAATGCATTTTACAGAGATTTAAAGCAAAAACATAGGCTTCTTTGTAAGTTTACTATCAAACCCTAACTTTCTATTTTTACGTATTTTGGCATTTTATGTTTTTTCTTATATTTTTGGATTAAAAAGAACATCACTAATAAATCTGGTAAAAACAATCATCTTAGTATGCATTTAGGCATTAGATTAGTGGTTGCATCCATCTGTAGTTGCACAATACACATTTCTACTTAAATATTCCTTAATTTTCTAGTGTGTTGCATTATTGTTTGCATTTGAACTGTCAAGGGCATACATTAGTTTGCATCCTAGGGTTAGATATTTCTATTTTTGTAAGTCTAAATAGGAACAGTGTCAATATACCAAAAGTATCCCCACATTTGGGTGATTCCAGGCAGAGGAGTAGACAAACCCTCTATTTAGAGAGTGGTTTTAAGTGGTGTACTCTACATCCTTTGGAGAAATTGGTATTCTGGATATTGGATTCTAATTTAGACTATCGAAAGTAGTCATTTTTCTAACATTGTATGTACACAATAGAGAATTTAAAACCTTTAAAAATAATCACATACTTCATGTTTCACATTAAACAATAGTGTTTGGATTTCAGCATCATCCATTGCTTGAGATTTGGTGACGATGGCTTTCATATCCATCCACCAATCTATGTCCTTAGACACCTTAGATTAACCCTGAATAAACTTGTTGGATTTCATCACCAAAAAAAATATCGTTGCCCTATCCAAGCCATAGTATTCACCTATTTCTAATTCAAATTAACACATGAAATCAAAAATCTAAAAATGAATTCACATTAAAATGAGATAATCAATGAATGAGGTAAGACACATTTGTTAAACAAACTTAGCATTGATTTGTCTTAATTTGATTTTTGTGAAGTTTCAATTCTGCATTTCATTTTATTGCACAATTTGTATTTGGTTTTATTGCTTATGGTCTTAACAAGAAATCAACATAAAGCATTAAATCAAAACAATTCCATGGAACCTTCATCCACCTTCCCCACCACTTCTATGGTAGATTCTCCAAGTGTGACACAAATAGGTTTTTCTACAGGCCCATCACACTATACATACTACTGATGTTTTTTACAAGTATACCAACACCTCCCTTCCCCAAAACAAATCATATTCGCCATCCATTGACTATAATATCACCCACATAGACATGACCAAAGTAGAGGCTGTCTACAAATCGGCTAACTATGTCTTAGAGTCCATTCATGATTCCCCTAGTCAAGATCCTACTTTATAGCAGGAACTTGCTTATTCCCAACCACCCAACTTTACCTAGGTGTACACTAACCCTCTTTTTGAGGTATTAGTTGCACCCTCCTCTCATGTATCCATTCCCCAATACACAAGTGCTCCTAGCACTTCTATCCCATATTCATATACATCCACATACACTAATCCCTTGTATGAAGCACATGTAAATGCTGCTTCACAAGTTCTAGCCTCCCAAGTTACCATACCAAGTGTAACTTATTCCCCAACCACATATTCCATGCCATCTACATCCACACCTTCCATTTTTGATAGATAAATTCATGAAGCATGGGAACATTTGAATAAATTTCTCAAGCAACATCAATATGCTCAATAGAAAGTGCAAGTGAACCCTAAGCCTCTACCAAACTCTACTTATACCATCCTCATTAACCAAGGTCCATCATGGAAACCACAATATTCTATGGTTTCCATCCCTACTCCTCCACCAAGCCATACCAATACCCATTCCATTCCCATAAACCATACTAATGCTATTCCCATAGGCCAACCTAGCCATAGTCCCCATGCATTGTCCCCATTCCAACATTATGCATATCTTCATAATAATCATTCTAGCCAATTAAAATCAACACAAACCACTCTGACCAATTAGCCTAATCATGTGAATTCGATAATGGCTCAACAACAATCAGTGTAACAACCACCATAACAAATTTCTTATCATGTGGTACCTTCAGTATCTCAATCCATGCAAAGCATAGTGCCAACTATGGAAAACCATACCCGGTGATAGTCTGTTTGATAGAATCACCAATACATACACTTGACCGAGTTGTATATTTTCCACTTTCAAAGGTTGTATGACATAAATAAATTCGTATTGCTCAAAATCAGACCAGATGATCCCGCTAAATGTGGAAATAATTATTAGGAACATTTATTTTGTTCTTACCATAGGTAAAATGGGTATGAAATCAATAATTGCCATGTACTCAATGACATCGTTCAAGACATTATTTACTTGGGGGACATCAAGCTTGAGAACCCCCTTGCTCAACAAAACCAAAATCTTGGTATTTTTCAAAAACCGCTTCCTCATCATGCGGAGGTGCAACCAACTATGGGAAGGGATAACACCAAAATTCCTCCCAATCAAGTTAACCATGTCCAACAATACCAAGGTTTTATATGTTCCATTCATGTGGTAACTAGAGGTCAATGGAATAATCAGAAAAATGTAAGGCAACAACCTCAGGCAAGTGTGTCGCAACCTACCACATCACCTTCCATTCAAATTTCCCCTAATCCTTCCCCACCAATTCATATTCCTAGCCAACCAAATCCTCCCATTCATCCCATCAATCATCCTCCATGACCAGTCATCTCATTGAGTAGTCGGTTAACCACAAGCCTAAAGATGACTTCTATCAAATTATAAATATATGAGCTAATCCAAAAATATCCTCACATTATGAGGTATTAACGGATATTCTGAAGTCCATTTAATTACAAGCTCAAGATACTAATGCCTTAAACAACTTTGTAGGGAACATTCAAACAGGCATGGAGCCTTCCATTACATTTTATGACTTTGATATTAAACCAATCTCATTGAAATCAGTAGACCCTCCATTGCATATCATAGCTCTAATTAACAAGAAGTATTTTAAAATAGTTCTAATTGACACTGGATCCTCTATTAATATCGTCACCATGTCTACCCTTCATCATCTTAACCTTTCTCCATCTCATATCATCAAGTCATATTTTACCCTATAAGCATTCAATGATGCTTTATGTTCCATAGTTGACACTATTATTTTGACCATCGAAGTGGGGATCAAAATATTGCATACTATGTTTCACATATTGGAAGGATCCATGGCATACAATGTACTTCTTGGAAGACCCTGGATGAGAAAAATGAGATGTGTCCATTCTATTCTATATCAATGCCTGAAATATGTTCATGAGGGTACATTGCATACCAATAGATGTCAAACCATTTAAGTATTACAATTTCATCTCAAACCCTATGAATCCATACTTCCTTCCACCCACCTTTTATTATCACCATCAACCAATCTATCTACCACTCTTCTCATTTCTTCATCAAAATCTCCCAAACCTGAGGAGCCCCTTAGCACCAATTCCCACCAAGATTCCATACCCCCATCATCTTCATCATTGACTACATGCACATGTGGTCAAAATCAATCCACATCATCAACATCATCCCCTTCCACAACTTTTCCTTCCACATCATCATCCATTCAAAAACATTCCCAATCTAATCCATCTCCATAATCCAAATTTTCACAAGTCGAGTTGACATATTATGAGATGTCTTCATCTCCACAATTACTTGAGCCATTATCCAATCATGGTCTTTCCACAACATCCTAATTTGAGGTCCACCTCACTAATCTTGGTATTGGTGAATATGTGGTCCAAGACATCACCATCACATAGCTCACCATTCCAATCCCTAAGGATTTCAATTACCCACATGATCCACCTTTATCCATAGGAGCGGTATATGACATGGGTTCAACTCCCAACAACATAAATTTTGTATATGGAGGGATTGATTCTTCATCAAATCTAGCTCCCCTAGAAGAACCTAAAGAACCAAAACCTACCAACATACAAAACATGTCAGGATTTCCATCCTGTTATTTTCACATAGTTAATTGGCAGGGTCATGGTTTAGGATTGCATGAATAGGGAATGCACGATATTATTGATGTTCCATATCAAGAAATGCATGACCATTTAGGCCTAGGTTACACTCTACTTTCTACCACCTCTTCCCTTGAACAAGCCTTCCAAAGGCTTAATATAAATTCAGAATAATAAACCCTCCACCTTGATGAATCTGACGATGAGATATATGAAGAATTCAAAATCATGTCGATAATTTCTAATAAATTTGAAGAGGAATCAGAGTCCATCATTTTCCACATTGAACATGATAAGTTTTATCTCAGAATGTTCCCCATCCATGAGCTCATATTTCACTTGCTACTTCCACAAGAATGAGACTCCTATATCGGTGAACCACCACATCCATTTTATTAATATTTTTCATAAGACAAAATTATAATATATGTACATAACAAAAAAAAAAAAAAAAATAGTGGTTTTCACCACTACAAAAAAATAAAAAAATAAAAAAAATCACAAAAACATTTTATTCTTCTGTATTACATGTATATATCAGTTAAGTACATTTATTTGTGTTTCTTGTTGTTGTCCAGGTTTACTAAGCTCCTAGAATTGGTTCTTAGGATCCATTCATCCCATCCATTCCAACCTCATTCATTTTTCCTTAATTCAACATGAATCTTATTGACTTATTCACCCCACTTCATAATCCATTACATTTGGCAAAGCCAATTCCAATTGACATGAGTCTTATTGATATGGATCATATCTCTTCACCTCCATACTTCTTTGATTTTGTCTTATCCGAGGAATTGTTAAAGGCTTCCACCAATAACATTCCTCTATCCCCTTCCCATTCACCTTCACCTTCACCTTCACCTTTGAATATCGAGGTTTTCCAGGCAGATTTATATGAGGAAAAGTTAGAAGAGTTTGATCACATAATAGACACATTCATTTGATATCTATGCCCCATAAACTTGAGAAGGTTCCCATATATCCATTGAAGACACCATCGATGTGGACCTTAGTTCAGATAAATACAACCCTCAAATTGTCAAGCTTGAAAAAAGCTTATCCAATGATGAACAAGAGCAATTAATTATCTCCTCAAGAGGAAGAAGGGCAATTTTGCATGGTCTTATAAATACATGCTTGGTCTTGACCCTAGCTAGAGAAAATCCTCTATGTTATATGATATCTCGCACTTACAATAACACTCACACCACTAAATGGATAGTGCTTCTTAATGAATTTGACTTGGAATTCATTAGCCAAAATGGTCAAGTCATAGCCAATCAGCTTACGAAAGCTCCACTACCTAGTGATCATAATTTGATTATTGAGATCCTAGATGATTTGATATTTATTGTCATAAAAAAAAAATAAGATGGTATTCCAGAGGAAGACTTCTATATCACACTATTATTTTATGGCTCTAAGTGCGAGAAAGGTCAAGGTGCTGGAGTTGTATTTCATACACCCCAGGTGGTACCTATCCATTTATCATTAAAACTTGACTTCCAATGCACAAAAAACATTATAGAGTATGAAGCCTTAATCTTAGGTCTTCAATCAGGTATAGCTATGGGCATTAAGTGTATCAGGATATTTGGTGATTCTCAACTTATTTTCAAGCAAATCAATGGAGAATACCAATGCAAAGAGCCTACCATTAAAATTTACCATGAAGTAGCAATGAAATTGCTATCTAAATTCAAATGGTATGAAATTGATAGTTTGCCACGTTCAACTAATAGATTTGCAGATGCAATGGCCTCCCTTGGATCATTGATTCCAAAAGACTCCTTAGGAGAGGTACAACCCCTTATTATCTCAACGATCTCTAAATATGCAATTGTCCATGCTGAATATAAGGATGAAAAGGATATTTGCTTTATTCAGTTAGATCCATATGAGCCTTGGTGAAGCCAAATAATAGCATTTCTCAAGTTTGGAACACTCCCATATGACATGTATCAAACTCCTAAACATATTTTCAAGAAAAAAGTAACATGTCTTGTTCTCTTGGGGGACGTGTTGTATAAACATGGTTATAATGAAGTCCTTCTTCAATATCTTGAGTCTAGTGAGGCACAAAGAACCATAGCAAAGCTCATGATGGTACTTGTGGTGGTCATTTTAGTGGGATGGCCATCGTAAAGTGTATTCTATGCATGGGTTATTATTGGCTCACCATGAAACATGATTGTTGCACTTATTTTAAACATTGTAAGACATGTCAAGAACATGCTAATCTAACTCATGTGCCATCACAAGCTTTACAACCTATTTTAATCCTTTTGCCCTTTTCACAATGTGGTCTTGATCTCATTGGCAAAATCTCACCTCCTTTCTCGAGATAATATACATTCATCATCATAGCCACTAAATACTTCAAAAAGTGGGTTGAGGTAATTCCTCTAACTAGTATGATAGGACTTAGAATTATGGATTTTTTTACTTCACCACATCATTTGTTATTTTGGTATCCCCTCAAAAATCATCTCTAACAATGGCAAGTCTTTCAAGAAAAAACATGTTTGAGCACTTTGCAATAAATATAACATTCAACACAATTTCTCAACTCCTTATAGCCCACAAGCAAATGGAAAAGTTGAGGCTACCAATAAGACCTTAATTTCTATTATCAAGAAACTCGTTAACAAAAATCATAGAGATTGGCATACCAAAATTCCATTGGCATTATGGGCTTATTGAACAAGCATCCACACACCTCCGAAGGCAATGCCATTTTCATTGGTCTATGGAGCTGAAGCAATCATACCTCTCGAGCTCAAGATCTCCTCCTTACAAATTTCTTTGCAAGAATTCATAGATGATGATACTAATGGACAAACACATCTTGACCAACTCACACTTCTTGATGAGGTGAGTCAATGCTTTAGAGCATTTACGAGTTTATAAAGACCACCTAAAGCATTCTTACAATGCAAAATTTCATCTATGTGAATTACAAGTAGGAGATCTTGTCCTTAAAGAGAATAAACAAAAAACCAATGCATTGCTACATCTTCATGATAAATTTATGGCTAATTGGTTGGGTCCATACATCATCACTCAAATAGTGGGTAACAGTACTTATAGGCTTGCAAGTCTAGAGGGAGAGTAAAAACCTGAATCACTTAATGTTATATACTTGAGAGTATTCTATGCTTTATGTTGTTTATATATATACTTATACATGGCTAATACACAAAAACATTATATTTCATTTTTACATATTTGATTCAAAACAATTGCATGCATACACTTCATTTCACAAAATTGCACTTCATACATTCCATATACATTTCACATTTCATATTAGGGATAATTTATTCAGTTCAAGGTATTAATTGGTCCAATAAAGTCATGTTGCCTTAATCAGGGGCACCTAAAAAAACATCATCCATGTCACTACATCATTCCACCAAGCCAAAATATCATTTTCCTCCATATATCCATAATTCTTAGGTATTTTCGGTCACTCAACCACTCGTATGTTTTAAGCAACCTCCAAAATACATGTTGAGTTTTATTTAGGACCAAGACACAATTTTCACTAAGAAAATCTTAAGTTTTGGGAATTGACTCCAAAAATTTCTTGAACCAAACACAATTCCACATATTAAAAGCATCTTGTGTCAAATAGGGATAACACCATACTTGGCTTAAACTTTGAAGTGAAAAGGGTAATCCTCTCTTGTCCCGTTATGCAACATAGTCCACAAAAATAGTGGTTTTTACCACTATCATAGTTACTTCCAAATTCAAAATGTAGATTAGTAAGGATAGGGTACAATTCTCATCACACTTAGGTTGAGAATTTGATTCCCCAAAGCTCTAAATATTTTACATCACACACCACTGATTATTGGGTTGTAAGGATCGTACTACATTTCTAGTTAGACGATTAGGTAGTCATCCCCAAAACTTAAGAAATAAAAATTCATGGACTATGGAGTCAGCCTCCACTAGAGCTATAGATGCTTTATTGGTAGTGGATTATGCTCATGTGTGGCAACACGTATCTTTTAAAGAGACCTATGACCACACATACAAACAAACTAGCTTCTTGGTTTCATCCATAGCAGGTCACCCCAAATTTACTCAAGATGAGTTAATGAACTCAATTTCACACACATTGGTTCTTGATTGCCTCATGTCATTACCATGCTCATGATTCAATAAATGAATTCACTGCACACACATTTGGTCCTATAAGGATTAGGCAGTTTTAGTAAGTTTGTTTGATGCCACTAGTATGTTTGAGTCTCTACAAAACAATCAGTTTTCCATATCAACATCCATATCTTTTTCCATATCAACATCCATATCTTCTTCCATATCAACATCTATATATTCTTCCATGTCAATATCCATGTCACTTCATGATTCATACACCCCAAAAACCACAAAGTCGGTGTCCCTGATTAAACAAAAATGCTAGAACATGGTCAAGAAAAATCTAAACTATGAGTGATCATTAGAACATGTGTATTTTGTACCTTGCATTAATAATCCATATATTTCCACTTGCATTAATCATACATAACATATCCTATGCATTAATAATCCATATAAACAAATCATTCCACAAAAGCATTCACACAAAAACATATAATACAAAAGTAAAAGCTACCTACAATGGAGCACCAAGGATCATATACAAAAAGTGCATCTAAGCACTGGTGAAGCCCTCCAAGAGGACCCCTGTGACCTAGAAGGAGCCCTAGACCTAGAGCTATACCTATAATTTCTATGCATAGTAGCCTTGGTTATAGAGGAGGTAGGAGGATAAAGAAGTGGAATATGATGCTCCATAAACCTATCCTCCAAAGCCTCTATATACCCATGTCGAGATCGAAGGCATGCTATATCAACATTATTATGTCTCTCTATCTATAGTAACTTTTCCTAGAGCCTTGTGATCTTCTTATATCGAGCCATCACCATTGCATCCCACTCTGCCACCTACTACTCTAGCCTCACCCAATCCTCCTCACTCTAAACTAGAGGTCCATTCAGAGTCTCCTCCACATCATCTCCATCTCCATTATCTCCTCCACTCTCAGAAGCCTACCTCATCATACTCTTAGTACTCTCCCTTTGACTATCAGATCAAAGGTACCTCTATTTCTTGGAAACCTCATGGATCTCCTCCACCTCATTTCATCTCCACCAGCTGCTACTAGAGTTGGTGTCCATGGTAGCTGTGTAGTGAACCATGCATCGTACTTCAAATTAGTCCTCACATCATCCACATTGGGGAGATCTATATCCTCATCATCCTCATATGCCTCCCTCTATGGCTCAGCACATGGTGTCCCTGTCTCCTTTCGATACCTTCTATAGATCATCGGTTCATCCAAAATACCCTACCTTAGACCAAACTACCGAAGTACCCATGGGAACTGAATATACTCAACCTCACTCTGATACCTCCCAACTACCCACCTAGCCTGCCTAACACACCACAGATGCTCTCCATTGCCTGTCCACCTGGTACCCCACCATGACCTCCATATCACTTAGACTAATGTCAATCCAACCTATAAATCATAGTACCACCGGCTTGTCTGCTAGGTCAACTCAGTTGTGCCTCCTCTGCCACCACCCATATCCTAGCATAGGGTTGCCCCCTACCTAATCCTAAAATTGGTAGACCCTCTAGTCAAGCCATGCTATAATTCTTCCATCCCCAACATTTTAGCTGCAAGATGTAACCCAATACCTTCCTCCCCTGCTCCTCACCTCATATAACTCTTGGTATGCCTATCCTAATAAGGTAGGAGTCCATGCATACACTTATGAGGTAGCCAACATATCACTCACCATCCCTATTAGGTTTTTATGGGACTAAAAAATAAGGCACACTTTATTTACAAGTTATCTTACAATATATAAGCATCAAGCTTAGGAGGGAGATATGACAAGTGTCATAAGCTCCACTCCAAGTGTCTTTCAAAAGACACCACTCCAACTCAAACTGAAGACAGGGACAAGTGGCAGAAGACAAATTTCAACCTATCAATTATAGGTATAGTGCACATTATAACAATAATAATATTCTAACATTCCCCCTTAATGTGAACTATCCTAAAAAGATAAATCAACATTAGATAACATTCCCCCTTAATGTTGACTTCTTTTACATAGATATAGCAAATTGCTAAACTGAGAAAAATTGTCTTTCCCAAGTGACTTGGTGAAGATGTCTGCCACTTGATATTGAGTTGGTACATACTCCATGTGTATAATGTCTTCTTGTACCATTTCTCTAATGAAGTGATGATGGATCTCAATGTGCTTTGTTCTAGCATGGAAAACTAGATTCTCGGTCATCTTGATGGTACTTTGATTGTCACAATATATATTTTTTGGACCATGTATGAATAGCCTAATATATTGAATTAATTTCCTCAACCATATTGCCTCCTTAGTTGCCTCAACTTCTGCTCTATATTCCGCTTCTACTGAAGATAGTGAAACTGTGTTCTGCTTCTTTGTGCTCCATGAAATAGAGCCTTGGCCTAATTGAAAGCAGTAACCTGATGTAGATCTTCTAGTTTCAGGACAATTGGCCCAATCTGAATCTATGTATCCAAACAAAGAAAAATTATCACTTGATTTATACTTAAGGCCATGATGAGGTGTGGCCTTTAGGAATATTACAATCCTCTTAGCTGCTATCCAATGGCTCTTCTTAGGATCCTGCATGAATCTAGAAATAAGGCCAACTTAATAGCAAATATCTGGTCTAGTTGAAGTTAAGTAGATCAAAATTCCAACTAGTTGCCTGTAAAGTGTACCATCAACCATTTCTTATTTATCATTATTTACCAATTTCAATCTAGTTTCCATGGGAGTGAGATAGGGCTTACACTCCTCCATGCGAAACCTCTCCAAAATAGACTAAATATACTTAGCCTGTGAGATAAAAATCTTACTAGGTTGTTGCCATACCTCTATTCCTAAGCAATAGTGGAAGAAGCCTAAATCTGTCATCTCAAAGTTCTTGCATAAGTCCTCCTTGAGCAACCTTATTCCTTCTATGTCATCAGCTGTAATGAGAAGATCATCCGCATACAATGTAACCAAAATGATGTGGTTCCACCAATGTTTCACATAGAGAGTATATTCTGTCGCAGATCTAGTGAAACCAAGGTTGATAAAATAGGAGTCAATATTTGCATACCAAGCTCGGGATGCTTGCTTCAACCCATATAGAGATTTCTTTAATCTGAGAAATTTGTTGTTTTGGCCTTCAACTATGTACCCTGGTGGTTGTTTCACATACACTTCCTCCTTCAAATGGCCATTGAGAAATGCACTTTTGACATCCATTCGATATATTGGCTAATGTTTTTGAGCTACCATAGCAATAACTATCCCGATTGTAGTCATCTTAGCCACAGAAGCAAAGGTCTCTTCATAATCAATTCCCTCTTGTTGCTTATAGCCTTGAGCTATTAGGTGAGCCTTGTAGCGATCTAGTGAGCCATCTGCTTTATATTTTGCTTTGTATACCCATTTTGTGCTAATGGTATATTTTCCTTTGGGTAAATCAACTAACTCCCAAGTGTGATTTTTTTCAATGGAATCTAATTCTTGATCCATGGAATGAACCCATTTAGGATCACCAAGTACTTCTTTGACATTAGAAGGTTCAGGTTGGCTAAGAACTTTGGCCATTAGGGCATAATTCACTTGGTGTCTTAGGGATGAAGGCCCTGTATAGGTGGGCAAATAATTTTGGGCTTCATCTATTGTGGCTTGAACCCACTTGGGTAATGGATTGGATGATGTTACTTTATCATTAGGAGGAGGATATGGATGACATGGATCATTTATAATAAGTTCTTCTTGTGGATGAATTTCTTGATTTATGAGTGAAGGAGAAGGACTAGATATTGTATGCATGAATGAAGCAACTATTTCATTAGTTATTTCTAAAGTGGGGGCCTTAGAAGGATTAGATGGGGATACTCATGAAAGGTAACATCCCTAGATAAAATGATTTTCTTGGAAATAGGTTCATATAATTTATATGCATTGGCACTATCACTATAGCCAAAAAAGATGCATTTTTGGCTCTTATCATCAAACTTCTTCCTTTTATTATGAGGAATATGAGCATAGGCATCACATCCAAAGATTCTCAAATGGCCCACATAGGGCATCATTCCACTCTATGCTTCTTCAGGTGTTCTTTCATGTAAGGCTTTTGTGTATGACCTATTAGTCAAGTATGCAGTAGTAAGAACAGCTTCTCCCCAAAATGAGTTAGGTAATATAGCAGCATGTAACATTGATTTTGCCCTATTTTTGATTGTTTGATTCATCCTATCAGCAACTCCATTTTTTTGCGGTGTATAAGGGGTTGTGAATTGCCTCCTTATCCCATGATACTTAACAAAATTAAAGAATTCATTGGAGACATATTCTCCACCATTATCTGATCTTAAGGTGGAGATTTGATAGCCATTTTCTCTTTCAACAAGTGCAATGAATTCTTTGAACTTATCAAGGGCTTGCCACTTATATTGAATTAGGTAAATCCATAAATTTCTACTGTAATCATCAATGAAAGTGATGTAGTATTTAGCCCCAGTATAAGATTGAACAGACATTGGCCCACAAATATCTGAATGAACCAATTGCAAAGGTCTATTGGCTCTCCATGTCTTTCCTATTTCAAATGGTTGCCTATGGTGTTTGGCTATTACACATGGCTCACAAAAACATTTTGACTCCTTAATATGTGGAAGTCCTTTAACTAATCCTTTTGTAGCCATCATTTGAAGATTATTAAAATTTAAATGTCCCAATATTTCATGCCACATGTACTCCAAATAGAAAGTAGTTGTTGTATGCAAAGATGTTTTTGTTACAGATTTTGTAAGGAGGTAGTAAACACCATCCTTTTTCACTCCCATGGCCTTGACATTGCCATTGGGTTCCTTATTATAGCATTTGAATTTTTCAAAATAGACATTATATCCCTTATCTGTAAGTTGTCCAATAGAAAGAAGACTCCTTTTAAGACCAGGCACATACAAAACATCTGTTGCAGGAACATTATTACCATCATGCAAAGTTAATGGTGCCTCCCCAACACCTTCAATGGGTAGAGCACTTTCATAACCAAAATTAATGAATTTATTTGATGTAGGTTGAACCTTGGTCAACCAATCTTGCCTTCCTATCATGTGCTTTGCTACTTCAGAATCAATATACCAACATTCTTTATCTTCAACATTAACTTGGTTGGCTGCATACAATGTGTTTAGATTATTATTTTGTCGTTCTCCTTGTTATCTTTGCATTTTATAGCAATTAGCAACATTATGATTCTATTTTCCACAATATTCACACCCTTGTTGATTGTTGTTTTGACCCCCTTAAGGTCTTGTTTGCCATCTTTGCTGCTGCTAGTAATGCTACTGATGTGGCTGCTAATTTGGTTGTTGTTGGTACTATTGCTAAGGTGGTTGCTGTTGGTACTGTTGATTTAGCTACTATTGGTACTGTGTGTATCTCTGATGTTGTCTACCCATTTGATTCTAATTATGCTGATTTTGACCCTTGTTTTGTTTAGGCTATAAATTTTCCTTGGTGGCAAAAGCTATTGATGTGGCTTCAATTTCTTCATATTTGATTAGGGCTTGCTCATGCTTCTTAAGTAGGATCTCAATATCCTTAATTGTGGAATTCATTTTTTTACCACTCAAGCCTAACATGGTAGCATAGGAGTGAAACTTTGAAGGAAGACCATGCAACATTATTTGAATTAACTCATTATCATCTAGGGTTTTACCAGAGCTAAGAAATCATTCTTAATAGACTTCACTTCCATAATATAATCGGTAAGTGAGCCTTTCATACATAGATTGTGCAAATTTTGTTTGAGATACAAAATATTATCTTGACTTGGCCTATCAAACAATCTATTGAGAGCATCCTATGCTTTTTTAGGTGTTTTTGCAGCCCTTATAGTTTCTCTGCATTGAATTCCTGTAGCTAGCTTGATTAGACTTAAAGCTATATTGGAATTTTTCTCAAATTGTGTTTTTTATTTAGGGTCTGTAGGTGCAGTGAGTGGGTCTTCATTACCCTGCCTATATTTCACAAAGTCCCACATGTCATTCATCATTAATATTGATTCCATATCATACTTCCAATATGCAAATGTGTGTGCTCCTTCAAGTTTCTTTGTAAGTCCACTTAATATATTTATAGTACCCATGATTTAGAAAAGGATCAAAAGAAAAGGGAGCTCAAAAAAGGATGAATAAGAATGAAAAATTCCAAATTAGATCCCTCAAAAAAATCTAGGGTACACCGCTAAAGATCTAGAGGAGGGTTCACCTAGTTTTTCCACTCTGAATTGTCAAGTGATTCCAACAGTGGGAGGGTTAAGTTGAACATAAGTGCCTTTTTCTATCCAAAGAGAATAAGAATTAGAATTTTGGCAGACCTTTATACAAAAATTCTCAATATACCCACCCTTACGTGAGGGAGACTATAAGCATTTGAGCAGTTGATATGTGGAACATAGTTGATTCTTAAAGGGAATAACCTGCCAGACCTTTATACCAAAATACTCAATATACCCGCCCTTACGTGAGGAAGACTATAAGTATTTGAGCAGTTGATACATGGAACATAGGCAGTTATAAAAATGTGATGCTTGCTTTTTGTAGAATTATTACAATCGATGTGCCAATGTAATATTATTTATAAGAATTTTCCTATATGTGTTTGCTCTCTTGTATATGGCTTAGTATCAAGTGTGTATGAAATGGAACTACACTTGATTACAATTATAAAACCCAAAGTCATGCAAGGGTAATAACAATCATAAAAATGTAGACAAAGCCCAAATAGAAGATGCAAGCAACAAACACCTAGTGGCCAAGAGAGTGCCACAAAATGTCTCCACAAGCAAGATGCAAGTGGCCCTAAATCACACCTTGATATGATGATTTGTATTGGAAACTTGGCTAAAAATATTTAGCCCAAATGTACCTCCAAAATATTGTACAGGATCAATGCCTTCACTTAGAAAATTACCTCAAACTTGCCAAATTCAATGAATAACTTGGCATAATGTCCCCCCAAATATTTAAAAATTTGAGCCCCTCACAAATTTGCAATTTTTCACCCAAGAGTATCGGATGCTACCGAAAATACACTATGTTTTACAATCTCAACTTCAAGTCATAATTCAACTGAGTAAATGATCTCAAAACTGAAAACTAATTTTACCAATAGATCGCCCTCAAAATTCTCTTTCCAACGACTATATATAAGCATATAGTCGAATACAAATTGATGTTTCAGTAAAACAAAAAACAATGACTCTCAAAATGTGTGCAGTTCCAGGACATTCCCAAGTAGTCACCCCTTCGAGCTGTGTTCTAGAAAATAATGCTTGACTTGAGAGTTTTTGTAAAATGCAACACCAATAAAAACATTACAATTTGTTTGGAACTTTAGTGCATGTCTTCAATGTTTCAAATAATCTTCTGTGTCTTAATATGGTATGACTACACTCAAACATTTATACTCAAACTCATTTAAAAAAGGAGTAATAAATTTAAATAAAAATTTTCCTTTCTAATCATTTAAAAAAAAATTATTTAAACTCTACCACGAACTAAGTGAAGCACAACTCAATTGCAGCATCAAAGGCATCGGAGCTCTCTCAACGGCTTCACACTTCAAAGTTTCCACCTATCCATTCTTCCATGAAATATGGAATGACGATCCGCTGCTTCCGGTAAGTACTCCTTTGTAGATAAGAAATTAAAATTGGCAACCAAAAAAACACCCAGCTAACTGGGACTTTTTGGCAAAAATAAGACATAAAATTTGAAATGAAAAAACATCATGGGAACTGCATCTATTTAAAACAGACATGAGTGCGGCTCTAGATGCTCATCTTTGTTGTTCAACATGTAATGGTTACACCCCCCAGCATGTCCATGATGGACATCACTCTTATGCATTCATCGTATCCACATCGCAGTCTCTAAAAGTCTTTGTGGATTGCACAAATCATAGGAATAAACCATTTTTTGCCTAATATCCTCGTGTCATCTTCACCATTTTCATCAGCAGGTCACAAAATGGGCTATAGAAATACATAGAACTTCACGCGTTGTACATAAATTAATGCATGCCACGATCTTCATTTTTGTATCCACCGTTATCACCATGAGAGCAAGCATCGTCAAACCCAGGATGCATCTTATGGTAAAATCTATGCACCATAAAAAAAATAGATCCCAAAACATAATTGCTATTGATGCGACATCGTGGGTGCGGTAGCGGAAAACATCAATAATGTGGTGGGACACAAAAAATTCCATTGAATTTAGAAAACATGGATGCTGGCTTGCAAATATTCATGACCTAAGTGACAATCGACCCATCCCTTGCTTGCGCTAAACGCGAGGTGAGTTGAGGAAGACGAGAAGAACATTCACACTTCGACTCTGCAGATAGAAATGCAAGAGCACAGTGTCGTAAAAATCGGATCCAGGCAATAGCTTATAGGCCGTGTCACAGCTTTGTCACAACAACGAATCCTCAAATCATCATCTCTGCTTTCAGCAAAACAAATAGTCAATCAAATCCCAAAAAAAACTTATGAGGCATGTCCTTGGATTGCGAGGATTGTCCTTTGAAAACTTTCATGGATTAGAAGTAGAGAAAATAAAACCAGAAAACAAATAGGGAGCTTCTGGTTTCTGATCCACTTAATGAGTGGAGAGCATACTCCCTGACTCCATATCCCACATGCGGATCTCACCGCTCTGATACCAGATGATGGGACTGAAAAATAAGGCACACTTTAATTACAAGTTATCTTACAATATATAAGCATCAAGGTTAGGAGGGAAATATGACAAGTGTCATAAGCTCCACTCCAAGTGTCTTTCAGAAGACACCACTCCAACTCAAACTGAAGATAGGGACAAGTGGTAGAAGACAAATGTCAACCTGTCAATTATAGGGATAGTGCACATTATAACAATAATAATATTCTAATAGGTTCCAAGGGAACCTATAGTCAATATTGTTCGGGGCCACAATGTTGGCCAACACAAACATCAATAAAGCCCAAAGGGCATCCAGTTCCTTGTCCACATACATGAACAAGTATGGAATGCCCCCACACTCTAACTTCACACTCTGCTAGCTATATCTAAATATATTCTTCATCCTTGATCCATGATTGCATCCAACCTCGATGTGAATCCCCTACAATGATAGCTTGAGGATGTGTTATACATCCTCAAGTGTAACAGTAATATCTCAAATAGGAAGCTGGAAGGTCCCCCTCTATAGATCCCACCTTTTTACTAAGGTCGAGAGGTACCCTTCATCCACCCTTACCACATCAATCCAGGCTACCTCCTCTAGCCTCATAGTCCTCAACAAATCCCATTCCTCCTTCACCAACACCTTTCTCATCCTAGGGATGAGAGGCGAGAACCATTGTCGAGCCTCTAAAATCCTAAGTTGCAGCACAACATAAGACATTTGTTAATACATGTTCATAAAAAATACATACAATTTTTACACAAAAGAAAAGAGAGATTCAAACAAAGGACTTACCTCAACAAATCGCACTCTTGCTCCAACTTCAATCCTCGTATATGCTCCTTCTGCCACCATAGCTTTCGCACCCACCTTGCTTCACCTCACTCCACTCCACTTCACTCAACTCTCCTAGATGTAGCTTCTCAAACTCACAACCGCACAAATGAGTTTCATTTTTCATCCTACAAGCTATTTATAGCTGCTTTAGGAACCTTGAAGCACCCATGGGTATTTCCTGGCATACTGAAGTGTACCAAGGCATTTGCAAAGTGGCAAAAAATAGACGAGTTTTTGTGCATGTTGAAAGCGCCAACCGACGTTTGGCATAAAAAATTGACAAAAGACCAAATCAATGAAAAAAAGTGGCTTACTCCCACCAAATCACTCCATATTGCATCCATACATAATTTTCATCATCTTAACAAGTTTTGTGAAGGTTACAACTGATTTGGATGCATAATTTCCGTTTGCGACCAAAAGTCGTAAAATCGCATAAAAGGTTCCAAAACGGTCCAAATTTTCACAAAACAGCCATATTCATCATTCTCATCATCAATACTTCATTTCCACATCATTTTCACTCACCAATCATAACATTTGCATATTTTCCAAAATTTAAGTGAACCTTGTATCTAGTGGTTTATTCTATCTACTTGGTGATTGCAGCAATTTGCATCCATGCAATTTGGTAAGATGAATAAATCACCATAAGGACACTTGGTCATATTCATCATCCTATATCTCCTTGTTCGAAATCACAATCACATTTGGTACTTCACATTTTTGCATGAAACCTTGTAAAGAACAATTTGCACAAAAGTTATCATTGATGGCCTAGTTCATGGGGCTTAAAACATGGACAAAATCACATTTTATCATTCCACATCTCCTTGACAGTCATCATGGTGACTGGCCTTAGCTAGGGTGATTGGTTTCGACCATAGAAATTATCTGATAGTCACTTAGTTGGCCCTTTGAATTTGACTATTTTTATCTTTGCATAGTCATCTTTACATATCAATGATGCCCAAAGGCACATTCTTCAACAACATCAAATCACCCCAAATTTGGGGTAACCACATTTGGTTTTGACTTTCCCACAATGGGATACATCTTACATGATCATGGTATCTACACTTGGCAAAATTTCCTTCTTCTGTTGTGGCAAAAATAGACACATTTTCATCATATTTTCACAAAACGCTTCAAATTTTGGGGTAAAAATAGATGCAATCATTCCACATTTTCCACCAATCCCCTCTCCCCATTGGGGCAAAAATGATATCACATTTACATCATTCATATCATCCACAATCACATCATTCTTTTACACAACCAATTGCACTCATTTTTCAATTGGCTTGTGAGATTCATTTGCAAACTCATTCACCAATTGAGGGGGTAAGCTATGCAAATCCAAATTCTTTAATTATTTTGTCTTCAAGCTCATTTTTTCATCCCAGGAGAAAGTTGCTTCTGTGCCTAGCCTAAGTAGGTGTCTTGTGTTTTTTGTACTGCATTGTGTTTCATGCAACACAGTACAAAAATTGGCATCTATAGACATCAAAACTTAGCCACTTGTTGTCCATCCAGGTTTTCCTACCATTTTACCTATTTATTTATATATATTTAGGCATATTTGTTAAATATATGTTTAATATTAATATTTTAATATTATATTTTATATATATTTAATAAATATAAATATTATATATGTAAATAAATCCCAACCATCCAATTTGACTTAATCCTAGCCATTCATCCGCCTTGATCCATGCCATACACCTAGAATTAATATCCATCCTCCACTATGTTTTGATCTGAGCCACATAATTTATGTCACTAAAACCCTAACATGCCCTAGTGTGGATTATTAATATGATCCATTTTGATGGCTCAATCCCTAAGCAGTCTAAGTCTGAATTCCTTGAGTTGCTCCTGAGTTCTCACTCCTAAGAAGTTGATGTATCCAAGCACTCTCACCATATGTCCTTGTTCACCCTAGCCTCTGCATCCATTTCCACCCATTTCACTAATCTAGATCTATTGTTGCCTATCTTCACCTCAGCTCTCGAACACCTTCGAGTGCTCTTTATCATCTTCAAGTGCCTTCGGGTGCTTCCTTCTACCTCCAAGTACCATTGGGAACTTCCCGCCATCCTCGAGCACCCACAAGCATTGTCTGCTACTGTCGAGCATTTGCGGGTGTTTCAGAACCCACTACTGAAGACTGGAAAAACCCTCGAGTGTTGCTAGGGCATTCGTGCACCATATTCCTGCAACAACTATGGATCAAAAAATGTCAAGTTCAACAAGGTAAATCTCATTCATTGTGTTTATTTTAATATTCTTAGATTTGCTTATAGCTTCATTTTTGCAACTAGGTTAATATTTTTCATTTGAGAGCCTCACACATTAGATCCCTCACAAATATTATTGAATTCCTATTGTTTTGTGTTCATAGTTTTAGGGATCTACATACATTGAGCAGTTGTTTAAGCTAGAATGGTTTGACCAAAGGATATTTGAAGCCCACTCACTTCTGTTGGGATCGATCGAGTGTGAAGACACCACCCTAATTTGTTGGCTAGGGTTTTGGAGAACCCTAACATGTTAATATTATTGTATTGAGCAATAAAGCATTGTAAAAACCCCAACCTGGGGTATATTTGGTTGTAATATCAAAAATCCACCCGACAATAAAAATCAAATTTATTTCTATGCAATCATGTGTTTATTTTTATTTAATTATTCATTTATTTAAGTTTAGTTATTTGGTGTTGTTCGATTTGCATCTACATGTGCATTTGAAGACTCTTAATTCAAATCTCTTTTTTACAACTTTACTCCAATCAAGGTGCTTAAAAAAATTTGATATGTAATCCACTTAATGAATTTACTTGCACCAATAGTTGCTTACCTTTATTTAAAAGTATTTTTTGCCACTTATGTAGATGATGTAGATGTTGGTGTCTAACATCACCAAGTTGTTTCCATGTGTAAGATCTTGCAGATCTGTGTAGGTTGCCTTGAACAACTTCTTCTTCACAAAAATATGGCTTCCAAATCTCTTTCATGAGCATGAGCCTAGGATTTTGGTGGCTTGCTCTCCTCTTGTATTATCCTCATTTTGCTGTATATTAGAAGAGATATTTGATTCTGAAGTGGTGCCTTCTTGCTATGAGAGGTAATATCCAAATATCTTGGATTTTGTAGGCTTCTTCTATGTGAAACTTCCTTCAAGCTTCTTGTCAAATTTTTACTTCAAACATGATCTTCTTCTTAATATTTTGAATGTCTTGATGTCTTATGAGATTTGGCACTCATTTCCAAATTCTTCTTCTTAGGCTTGTTGCCGAATGGTGACAATTGTCCTAAATATTTCACTATATCCAATAGTGAATTTCTCCAATAAGTTTTCCTTGGAACTCCTTTGATGATTTATTTAGTAAGGCTCTCCAATCCTTTTACTGGATGCTCGTAGAGACCTTTTGGAGGCCTTGTAACTTCTTTTGGTCTTTTTGAGACCTTATCTTCAACCTTCTACTTTTGGAAGTGTTGGTGGTGATATCTTCTCTTGGATATCTGATTCTACTGCCTCTGTATTCGAGCAGGACTCTTCTAGCCCTTCTTCATAAATGAGATATTCTCCTGATCTCTTTTGCTTCATGTGTTGGATTGATTATGAAGAAGATACTCTTCCTAACCTTTTTTCAGAAATTTTTCCCAACTCACTGAATATCCTTGTTCCTACAACAAAATATTAGTACTAAAATTTACTTGTAAATTAGATACTCTCTTCTAGAGTCTTCTTCAAGATCAAGGCTTATGTGGCCTTTTCTTCAAGTCTTTTATTTCATTTTCTTTAGTACCAAGGCTTCTATGGCCTTTTTTTTTTGGATCAAGTCTTCTATGGCATTTTCTCTATATCAAGGCTTCTATGGACTTTTCTTTTGGATCAAGTATTCTATGGCCTTTTCTTCTTGTGAAGTTTTCAATCTAGCAATGGAGATCTCCTGTCTCCCAACTTCACCACAATTCTTCTCTAGACGTATCTTCTATAGTGTTCTTCTCTTGAAAAAAATAATCTCTACACTAGAAAGACACTCCGACCTTTGGACAACAAAGTTGAAATCTCCTAGCTTTCTATTGTACGATGTGTCCTAATCATATGATAATTAATTCCTTACAATAAAAGAAACTTCACGTTAATTTCTCCAGATATCTTAGATAAGCTTCACTAGTTAAATGACCAATCTAGTGGATCAAGTGCTGAGTCCTAGTCTTCACAAGTTTTCCCTTGAAACTTTGTGGAAAGACTCTAGCCATATGCAATCTCAGTATTCCAAAAACTAATATTTCTTTCAATCCTTACTTGTGGCTCTCCTTAATTCTACCACCTAGACTCTTCTGAGAATTTTTGATAGTGACTGGTCCAATGGTGGGTCAGGTTGTCAAAAACTTAGGGTCAATGATAATGGTGGTTTGCCTATTGACCTACCATGACTCTAATACCACTTTTAGATTTTTATGCAGCATGTAATGGGAGATAGCAATCACAAGATGCAAAATAATATGAAATAAAGTAAATCTGCAAGATGATTGAAAATATACTATAAATAGAAATGGAGATGTTTACAAAAGTAGCTATGGAGGAAATGAACACTCCATGAATATAGCTATTGCTCAAGAATGAGCATTGATCATATTACACCCCATCAAATTACATCACACTACTACATCATACCACACTGGTCTACAGTACTTCCTACTGCTCTATCTTGCTCTATGTTTTTGGCCCTTTATATAGAAAATAGGTTCCTTGGCCAACACTCTACCTAGATTTGCAAGGGATAACTTGCACATATACAACTTGCACTTTGATACTTGTATAGTTATTACATTACATGAACTAACTAGATATCTTCCCCCTAAAGTAATCTAATGTCCTAAGTATGTACCAAGAAAGGTACATTTACATGATCCAAATTATGTAATATACTCTATTTCTAACACTCCAACTCTTACGACTAAAAGGATAACCTTCACAAATACAATGATGGATGAGAATATTTCAGCCCTCATTGTTCGCAAGGGCTTTGATGACCTACTTAACATAGAGAGCCTAACCTTGATTTATTTTTCCTCTTTAAAATCATTGTAAAATTTATCTAGTTATCATCTACATATCTCCTTTTGTTTCTATTTTTAAACTAAAGGTCAAATTAAAATGATGAATTGTACTTTCTACATACTCTCTTTATTCAACACCATAAAAATAAGCAATGGGATACATGTTCTTAACATTGTTATGACCAACCAATGTATACTTATACGAGGCACTTTCTTTTTTAAAATATGCTATGAATTTGAACCCTTGATACCTATGAGATTTTTATTATTTTAGTATCGCATATTACACCCCATTAGGAAAAGAAGCAAGTCAAAGTTTCTTCTATTGTATAGAATTTTGATAGCTTCATACAAAACAACAACATGCTCTAAAACTAACTTAGACCATACTCATATGTACTTCATGATCAACATCATACTCATATTTATAATAACTTTTCTATTGGAACTTGCAATAGCTCTCGTGCTTTCCCCTCTTCACTATTGCAAAGTTGGCAAGGAGTATATCGTCGATGATAACAATTAAAGATGTTTTTTTTTTTCTTTATTGGCATTCCTAGTTTTGTTTTAGGAATCTTGTATTAGATTTTGGTATTTTTTCTAATTCACGTGGTGATTGCAATACTGTTACATTTTCCAGCATGTTTGATTGTAACCTATTACTTAATTTGTAATTTATTTGTTATATTTTAATTATTGTTTATGATTTTTATTTGTTATAATATAAATTAAAATTAGGTGATGTTAGAAACAAAGAGAAGATGTTTTTTTGTTAGGGTAATGTGAAACCCTTATAATTAATGCTTAGGACCGAGCATGCCTATCCCAACCATAACCCCTCGTAAGGCCAAAAGCTAAAATTATCAATAAGGGTTAAACACACATCCATACACACACTCATCCCCTCACACTTGATCATATTATGGTTTGAACTTTGGACTTTGTAAAGAAGAGCCAAAATCCAAACTGTTGCATTGTCCCCACCCTGAGACAGGAGAAGATTTTATTGAAAAATGATATAAGGATTGTGCCCCATAAAGAACCATTAGTTTGGTTATTATGGTTCCACTTTCCATTGAAAGGCTTGATATTATTGTATACACACTTGATCACAGTGCGGTTTGAAATTTGGACTTCCCAAAGAAGAGAAAAAACCCAAACTATTGGGTTGTCCCCACCGCGAGACAAGAGAAGATGTTATTGAAAAATAATATAAGGATTGTGCCCCATAAAGAACCATTAGTTTCATTATTGTGGTTCCACTTTTCATTGAAAGGCTTGATATTATTGTATATTATTTAATCATAATATAATATAACTTTGAATTAAATTTAATAAGAAGCATTTAAAACTTTAAATCTATGGATTAATAATTATATTATTTAGAACATTTTATCTAAGATAATTAATTATTAATTATACTGTTAATGTGTAAATAACATTTAATGGTATTAATTTAACTAGTTATATTTTTTTACTTGTTTTAATACTAATATATGGTGATGATGTAATATAAATGAGACTCATTTCAATCTTACTATAGATAGATAACTAGATTAAATATTTATCATTTGCAATTACTATATGTAGAGTGACATGCACTTGAAGCCTTCATTGCTAGATATCAATCTTGTATGGTTTAAGATTTATTTTATATTTTATATTTTATATTTTATATTATTTATTAAATTTAAAATCCCAATATTGTTAGTGTGTAAATAATATTTAATGGTATTAATTCAACTAGTTAGATTCTTTGACTTCAAACATAGGAGACCAAGGTTTTGAATATTATCAAAGGATAAATGTTTAAATAATTAACTTGTTTTTAATACTTGATGATGATGTAATATATTTCAATCCTAATATTATAGATAGATATATAGATTAAATATTTATAATGATATGCACTTGAAACCTTCATTGATAGATATCAATCTTGTATGGTTTAAGATTTATTCTATATTTTATATTATTTATTAAATTTAAAATCAATTTATTTTAAACTATATATACATATATATATATATATATATATATATTTTTTTTTTTTTTTTTTTGGTGTAGGTAAACCTCTATAAACCATAGTTCATTGGATAAAGATAAAATCAATAGGATTTTAACTGTCCACCATTGCTACCAACTCTATCCTTTTTAGATAAAAATTTAAGGTAAAGTACAAGCTTTTGAAAGGGTGTTGGTCCTTTGTATAATGGTTTAAACTTGGGTCTCCTAAATGAAAAACCAAAGTCATCCCACTACAATGTTCCAACAGAAACTAAAATTTTAAGATAAAGTATGGGGTTTTGAAAGGATCCTCATACCTTGTGCGAGTTTTTTAAAGGATCCTCGTTCCATCCCTTGTGCAAGTTTTTGAAAGGGTCCTTGTCATTTGTGTAGTGGTTTGAACTTAGGTATTCTAGATGAAAACCCAAAAAAATACCATTAAGGAACAAAAATAAAAGGGTGAAACATGTTTTTTTTTTTGGAAAGGGTATGATCTCCTTGTATAAGGTTTGAGTTTGGGTATTTTAAATTAAAAACAACCAAATACATACCACTGTGGTATCTCGTATGAAACATTATTAAATTTAATATCATTATGGTGTAATATTAGCACCTCCATTACTAGACATGAATCTTGTATGGTTTAAGATTTATTTCACATTTTATGTTATTCATTAAATTTGAAAGTATTTTATTAAATTGTAAGATCAATTTTGGAATGTTCAATTATTTATTATGTTAATAGGTGTCTACAATGGGAATAAGAGGGGATATGGCTTGTAATAGTTGTGTCTATTTGTCACATGACATAAACTTTTGCTATTAATAGTTTATATTTTTGATGTAAAAAGTATTTATATTAAAGGATTAATAGAATATATTTTTACAAACCAAAAAAAAGTGGTGGATAACACATCATGTGGCCAATGCCATCAATTAAACCAAAGAGCTATTGCTATTAAAACAACATAAAAAACCAAGAAATCAACTAACAACTAGCAGACACTATTAACTAGCTAACAAAACGAAATAATTACAAAATGAAATGACTACATACTAAAAAAATTTGTTGAGCACACACCACAAGAGCAAAAGCAAAAAAAGAGAAATATTTGCAATGCTAAATATCCATTACATGGATTTAGCCACCATTGGGAGCAAATCCCACCTAGCATTATCATCAGAAAACTTTGGTACCAAAACCCATCCCTACTCGGAAGAAGTATCAAGAACATATTTCTAACCATGAGCAAATGGATCCTTATTGGTAGCAAACACCAGTATATATATTTAAACTATTAAAAATTAGAATTTTATAGTTAATGTATTTTTTATAATTATTATTTTAATTTAATTTTTATCAACCTATTATTAATTAGTAACTTATAGCCAATGTACTATGAATAGTTGTTTTTAATAATTTATAATTACTTGCTTTATTGACTATTATTTTTTCTAGATAATAAGGGGTTGTACTTGGGTCCCCCACCCTTGAAAAATTACATCTCTCTTCTTTAAATCTTGAGATTTTACAAATAGATACACTTCTCATTTCAATTGAGATGCTATAGCTAGAAACCTAATCATTTTACATAAAATGTTTGAACTCTTGATTTTTATTTTCTGGATATTTTCAAATATATGTATGATACAATTAATCCATAACTTAGCATCTTTCTTGAAATTTTCCTATAGCAGCATTCACAATGCCAAAACTTCACCTCTACTATCTATATGCCTTGCATCTTATTAGAGTAATATTTTTAAAACATCGCACTATCATAGTCCGTTTTACCAACTATGAGTTGCTAGTTTCCCTTCTCGTTGAAGTCATAGCCCTTCATTGCTCTTGCCATTGTTCAAACCCTAGTTGAAAAATATTTACAATTTCATTTTTCATGACTTGAAAAATCATCATTGCCCTTGTTTCAAATGGTTAACTTCATAGTGTTGTATCTCCTTGTTTCATTGTAGCTCCTTCAACCATCCCAACCTTCCATGCTCCTTCAATTAATCTAGTCTTCCACGCTCCTTTAGCCTTGACACTCCAAATATCAACTCATCATTCAACCTTCCACACTCTTTCAACCTCCAGCCTTCCACGCTCCTTCAACCTTCATATTTGTTTATCATTAAAGCACTAGACTATTTTTCGACCCCTTAGGGGGCATCCCCTTGGATGAGGTAAGACAATGATGTTTGATATTGTTTTATTAACTATTTTTTTAATAATTTTTATTTTAATAATTTAATGGTCAACCATTTTTTGGTCATCAAATTTAGTTATTAATTTTAATAATTTATAAGTGGCATATTACTTTTTTTTTATTAAGGCACAATATTACATCAAGAGGTGGATATACACACCTCCAGTAAGGTCCCTAGTATCTATTACATAGCATATCCGCAACATATTAGAGAGAGAGATTTGAACCTGGGACCTCTCCAACACGAGATTTTTAACTACCCATTTCTCTCCAACTCCCCCACATGGGCGGATAGTGGCATATTATTAATCATTATTTTTATTGTTAAAATTCTAAATATTTAAGTCTTGGTATTTTTTGGATAGAATTTTTGTAAATCCATAATTATGGCATCTAAATAAATATTATATTTCATCTCTTTTAATTGTTCATAATTTTTTAAAAAGCATATGTTTAAATTTTATAACTTTCTTTTTAATAAGTTATATGCGGTTTTTATTGGGGCTATTTCCATCAAAATACTAGATTACTACATTTGTTTTTATGCCAATTAAACCATATCTAACATGCTTTTTATCATAATTTTTGTTTTATTTATTTTTTATTAAATATATTTTTAATTTCTTCAAAGTGCTATATTTCTACAATGAGCTTCTTGACATCATTTTGATTAAGATATAAAATCTCACTTGGTCAGTTACCTTCTAAAACTTGAATTTTACCAAGATGAAGATCAATGTTGCAATTGGCTAAATTATTTGCTACCTAATTTTCTTCTCTATAAATATGCTCACACTTCCAAGAGATTGCCTCTAGTAATAGGTGATAAATATCAACAATAATATTATTTTTTTATCTAGTCTTCACATCCATTTTTGTTAATAGCATTGATGATAATTTGTAAATCCCCCTCAATTGAAATATATTTCCATCATTTTTATATTACAATTTTAATCCTTGTAAGTGCCCTAACCTCTACATAGTTGTTAGTTGAAGTTACATATGATCTGAATGAGGAGATTTTTTTCTTCACTATTTCTAATAACACCTTCCTCAAAATTTTCCCATATATCCTTTAAAGCACCATCAAAATTAATTTTGATAAACCCAATTTTTAAACATTTCTATTTTACCCTAGATCAAAGTAGTTTTTTTTTTTAATTCCATTGTTGTAGATGACTCTTCTATATACGTGCAAATCTTATATCCAAGTTATTAGCACTTGTTTTTTTTTGTAGTTAAGACTTCCTATGATGAGCACCATATTTGTAGATATTCTACAAGAGAGGCAATAATAAGATTCTAAACTTGAGCATGATTTTGAGATTTTATTTTTTAATTCTATTATTTTTTCAAACCATAAATTCCAACAAATGATGGCAGGTCCAATATTACATAAAATACATAATGCTTTGGCTTTAAAATGACTAGTCAAATTTTCATCAACTCTTTTAAGGTTGATGAAACTACTCAATATAATATCATATTTATAAAAAAGTAACCCCAAATGGTGTGAGCAAGGCACAATGAAGAAGTAAATGGTCTGATATTTTTAAATCCTTCTCACACAAGGCACATCTAAAATATACATTACATCCTCTTCTTTGTAGATTCTCTCATGTAAGAATATTACTTTGAATTGCTAACTAAAGGAATGTTGAGGCCTTAGGGAGAGTCTCTAATGACCAAAAATTCTTCCAAGGAAAAAATTTGGGAGAAGGAAATTTTGACTCATATCCCAACTTGATCAAGTATCCATCATCCTTTGATAAATTCTAAACCAATGCATCCTTTCGTATAAAAATGGGAAATAAAACTCTTAAAACATATTTTGAAGTTCATCTACAATTTTTTTGAGTTTCTCTCTTTCAACAAAATTACCAAAATAAATCCATGATCTGGAGTTGTTGTTCATATTAATATAGTATTTGACGTTTGGACCTTTACATGCTAGGCATGCTTGAGTCAATTGTTTTCATTTTGAGTCAAATATAAGAGGATAAGGATTCAACCAAGCATAAAATCAAAAATTTGTATAACTCCCCTCATTTACTATCCATCTAATATGTTTATTTATCAATTGCAAACTATATGATATGAAGTTCCATGTTGGTAGTCCTTTGGGTAGGGTTATTCTTCTAAATACTATTATTGCATCAAGATAACCTAATATTTTTACCCAATTCTTTCCTTGATATTTGAATAATATCCATCTAAGTTTTTCCTCTAATTTCAAATTCATAAGTCGGCAATTCCACAAGCCTGCTCCTCTAATATTATTTTCTTTTCAAACCCTATGCCACTTACAAAGAGAAAATCTAAATTTTCCTCACAACCTTTTTATAGAAATTTTCTTTGAATTTTATCAATTTATGATGTTATACTTACTAGCAATCATTAAAGTGGCATCATATAAATAGGGATAAATTATATCTACTAGCAATATTTAAAGTGATCATTTAAATAGAGATAGATTGCAATGTAGTATCTATGAGTTGTAGCCTTCCTACCATGGTTTAGAACTTACCTTTCCAACATACCAAAAAATATTTCGTTCTATCCAAAAAAGAGATCCAATATATACTTTTTATTTTTTTTGAGACAAAGGAATGCCTAGATAGGTTGATGGAAATTTTTTAATTATAAACCCTAAAGCATTCAAATAAAATTTATTGTAAATCTAGGGAAGTATTAATGAAAAAAATCTAGATTTGTAGTATTAACCAACTCTCCACTAACCTTCTCATAGCATTATAATATTAATTTAAACTCCATGGCCTCATTTACTAAGGGATGGCTTAAAAGAAAACTATCATCAAAAAATTGAACATGAGATTCAAAAGGACAATTTTTAACAACTTGAATACCTTTTATTTTTCCTTCCATTTTTCCTTTGAGAAAAATACTTTCACAAGAATAATGAATAGATGAGGATATAGTGGATCATCTTGATGAAGCCCACAAGATGACTTGAAGTAACCAACAAGAGAAATATTGATCAAAATAGAAACATTTGAAATGTTATAACAACATTTAATCCATTCACAACAACTATAATCAAAGCCAATATTTCTAATAATAACATGTAGAAAATTCCAAGAAACCCTATCGTATGTTTTGTTCATATCTAATTTCATAAGCATATATGATTTTTTCATGGAATGAAGAGAATGTATGGCCTCTTGTGCAATAATTATACCATCAATAATTTGTTTACCACAAACAAAACCACCTTGTTCCTTTGAGATAATACAACCTAGAATTTCCTTCAACCTATTTGCCATAATTTTTAAAATGATCTTATAAATCATATTACAAAGGCTTATTGAATAAAAATTATCAAAATATGTTGTCTCACCTTTCTTGAGAATCAATTTAATAAAAGTGGCATTGATCTCTAAAAAAATATCCTAAAAGAGTTATTAAGGAATTAATCATTATTAAGGAATTTAATAAAAGTAGCATTGATCATTTTCATCATAAACACTTTTAATTTTTATTAGTGGGCTTAGCCCCACTTCTTTTTAACACCTATGATATTTTTATTTGGCTTTCCAAATCAATATCCTTTTGTTGTTCCTATTTTGATAGTCTTCCTCTCCTTTTTCCATTTCCACAAACACTCTCATCTTCATCAATCTATTCTATTTTTTCATATTGTTCATAATGAGACTTATCTTCTAAATATTTATGTTGCCCTAAAGAATCTAAAGTGTAAGGAATAGCCTCATTAGAATTTTATTCTTTATGTTACCTTGAAAACCCTAAAGTGCATAGATGATCCTCCATGGTCATTACTTTATTATGTTGCATGGAAACATTAAATTTCCTTAGATATCCTCCATATAATTATCTTTATTATACTTCTCTTGAGACCCTAAAGTGTAATTAATACACTCTATACTAATTTTAGTTTTATTGTAAGGAGAATATTTTATGCTACTTGAGGAAAATAAATATGATTTACCTAGATTAAGCTTGACCTTCTTCACCTCATTTACTTTAAAATTCACCTTCTCATCTTCCATTGCTTTAGAATTTTCCTTCCCTTCTACATTCTCACCTTTATCTACTTTTATATTTGAACTTGAACATTATACTTCCTCATACCTCATATCATTATTTCTTTTAATGGTTTATTTGAGTGAATAGTAATGGCCTTTGTCATCTGATGATGTAGAAGGCTTTTTCTTCCCACTTTCCTAGGAGTGAAAAATACTTTATTTGACCTAGATTCTCCTATGATATGATCTCCTTATTTCATATTGAATTTACCCTCATACCCAAAATGTTCCATATATTTCTCCATTATTTTTACTTTTTCATCTCTTGCTATGTGCCTCATTTCATGATATTTGTGACATTGGAATGCAATGTTTTCATAATCCACTTGTTGAACCTATTCTCTTGATTTAGATTTAATCCTAATGGACTATGATAAATATTTTAAAATATACATGGCAAAACATATTGAAGTGTATACAACATACCTTCTCTCCTTAATATTTGGTCCCTCTTGGATTAATTCATCTAAATTATTACCAATATTCTTCAAAACCTCCTTATTTAAGGAACTCTAAAAATCCTAATACATAACAAAATACTTATAATAGTCTTTGTATCCACAAAAAATTCTCACTCCAAGATCTTAAATACAATGCGTATTTACAACTAAACCAATGGCTTCCATCCATTATTTTATTCCTTGTTTTTTAATTGGAGAAAATAATGAGAAAAAATTCTTTTGGAAGAAATGTTTTAAAGTAATTAAAATTCAATCACCACTTCTACTTGATCCAATTTTGAATGTCATAAAAACTTGTCTAGTATCCATGAAACTTGCATACTAACCCTCTAGTTTTAAGAACCATTATATCATGCTCAATCATCTCATCCTTGATAATCACTTATGATGTAGTATCTACTACTTGGCTAGGGTTTTCCATAGATTCACTCTGCCTCTTATCACTAATTAGAGAATCCACACTTCCAACTAGGCTATTATTATTTTCAGTAAGGACTTTAAAAAATAACTTTATTACCATGTTACCTAGATTTTATTCACATGAATCCTTTAAATTTTCTCCTAAGATATAGAACAAGAAGAGGAAAATTTCACTTTGCTTTCTACTTCTTGCTTCCTACTCACACTTCATCCTACTCGCTCCTAGATATTATTTTGATAACTTTTTTTTTATTTTGATTTTTATTCAATATTATACACACACACACACACACACACACACACACACACACACACACACATATATATACACACACTTAAAATTTTAAACAAGATTTAATTTTTTATGCTTAAGATGTCTCCATGATGTCCAAGTTATATAGTTAATGCATACTTGCATCGAAAAAGAGATCAATACTAAAGGGAAGAGGAGAGAAGATGACATATAGGGGAAAAAACTAAATTACAAAAGGAAGAGGATAAAAAATGTAATATGTGAGATGCCTATATATAGAGAGTAGAAAATCAAACTTAATGATAGAAAATCATATAGAAGAACTAAGAAGAGAAGGTTATGAGATAAAATTTTAGTGAGAGAGGAACAAGTGCATGTAAGACTGTAAGCTTGAGTTATAATTATAGAATACCAAATAAAATAAAAGAGAAAGAGGACATATGAGAGTTGAGTTGATCAATATGAAGAGAAATAGGTACATAAAAGACTATAAATCCAAACTCCAATAGCATAAGATCAAATGGAAGAACAAAACAAATACGAGAGCTAATCTTAGCCAAATGAAGAGCAAAATGTTTTAAATATTGAGATTACAAGCTAAAATATAAAAATACCAAATGAAAAAAATAAAAATAAAGAGGGTGCACAAGAGTTAGTTTGAGTAAGAAAATAGGAATATATGCATCAAAGACTAGAATTTTGAGCTATAATTACAAAATATCAAATAGAAGAATAAAAAAAGAGGGTGAATTAGAGCAGAGATAAGTAGGATCAAGAAGAAGTACATAAACGAATACAAGGACTTTGAGTTGTAATAATAGAATGCCAATGGAAGAACAAATGAAGAGGGTACTTGAAGAACACAAGCTTATACTGAGAGGGGGGGTGAATAGTATAAGATCACTTTTTACTTTTATTTCCCAATAAATATTATGCAATGTATAGATAGCAATATCAACAATAGTAATCAAAGAAATATACACAATATCATACACAATATAGACACCACAATTTATGTGGTTCACCGAATGTGGGCTACTCCACGAAGAAAATATTTTACTAAAATTTTCTCAATCAATATCTTGGGAATCCTTCCCTATTACAATGTTTATGGACCTTTGTCCAAAGGAGATATCAATCCCCTAAATCAATTTCATGGATCTCTATCCATAGGAGAAATTATTCTCCTCTGCTCTGGTTGGTGATCCTCTAGAAGACTACTGCCTCCACTGCATTGGCTTGTGGATTTCTCTCCACTGAATACTCTTGTCCCCACTCAGAAGACCTGTCTTCACTACCCTAGCTGATGGATCTCTATCCACTGGAGACTACTATCCTCTCTTCTTTGTCACCTCCAAAGCTCTATCTCAAATCTACTCAATAGGTCCACTTAGAACCTACTCAAATATTCTCAATAGGTCCACTTAGAACCTGCTCAATTTTTCTCAATAGGTCCACTCAGAACATTCTCAAATATGCTCAATAGGTCCACTCAGAACTTGCTCAAATCTACTCAATAGGTCCACTCAGAACCTGCTCAAAAATGATGAACAAGTCCACTCAGAACTTGCTCAAACTGCTCAACAAGCTCACTCAGAACTTGTCCAAACCTTCTCAACAAGCTCATTCAAAACTTGCTCAAATATGCTAAAAAATTCCACTCAAAACTTGTCTAAATTGCTCAACAAGCTCACTCATAACTTTTCCAAACCTTCTCAACAAGCTCACTCAGAACTTGCTCAAATATTCTATACAAGTCCACTCAGAACTTGTCTAAATATGCTCAATAAGTTCACACAAAACTTAACCAATATCATAGAAACATAAAGTGAATTTTTAGAGACCCAATATGTTTCAACTCAATGCTCAAACACTTTCTCAACTCAAATTAGAATATAGGATAGTTTGTTTTATGGAACTTAAACAAAAACTTCACACACCCACTTGACTAGGCTCAACCAACTCTACTCAACCAATTACTCAAGAAACAACCCTTGCTCACAAAACCTAGTCCAAGCATGTAAACATCAACTCAAAATATTTCCAACAATGCTTAACAATAAATTTCACATAACAATGATACTCATGTTATTTTGCAAAACCCTAACTCAAGTTCTTTGCATAACAACTCTCTTCAACAACAATGCTTATAAATCAATCTTCACATAACAATGATACTCATGTTCTTTTAAAAAACCCTAACTCAAGTTCTTCACACAACCAATGGCTTCAACAATAATGCTTATAAAACAAGGTTTTAACAACTCTTTATTCCAAAAAACCTTGAAGCATTAACTCAAACACTCTAAAAAAGGAAACCCTAATCAAATCCTTTTCACTCCAAACTTTGTTTTTTCAGAAAGTCAATCAATTAAATCAACTATGGAATAATATGCTCATACCTTTTTCTTAATGATGAAGGGATCTCATAAATCTGCCACACTCACAATCACTTCTTTGCCAATATCAAAGAAAGGTTAGAAGATAATAATTTTCTCAATTAATCACAATACAAAATGATATCAAACAAAATACACCTTATCACTCCAACTTTAAAATAATATCCAACATCTTCATAATAATCTCTTTGGAAAAAATCCCTTTACAGATAAAATCAACACTCTTAAAGTTTTACTCCTCCAATATGTAAATATAATAATTAAGACTTTATTTAAAAATAAAATCAAACTCCTTATAACTCCAAAATTTATTAAAAACAATTTTCAACAAACACCAATTTTCAACTAGCAACCCTTTCAACTATTTCCAACTAGCATCCCTTTTAACTCCCAACTTTAGAAAATATTAAAAATAATTAAAATTTAATTACCTTACCTTTGGAGGGATTTGAACCCTCAATGCAGCCCATGACCAATACCATTTTTGTGGCTCCAACCGCTGCTCGAGCTAAGTTCTCGCTTGGGATGTGGAGAGCACAACGTGCTCAATGAAGCTCCATATATCTACTAAATAAAAAACGTGCGCCATCCCTTGGCACTTCCAACACAATGTAAACACTGCCATCGCATTTCGAACACATGCAACTTGGTGCCTCAATATTTTAGCCAATGTCTCCTCACCACTAGGTCACGTTGCCCAGCTAGCTCTTAAAATTTTGGTGCTTTCAATTTGTTCTCAACCACTGTCACACAAAATATGAATTTGTTGTCTTTTCTCACGAGCTCCTCTTCATTCAATTCACATACTAAATAACATTTGAAGCAAGGATAATTAAAATTCCTTCAAGGTATGGTATATATATAACCTTTCATCCTTTATACAAACACGTCGGTGCTCCTCCAATCTTATTCGACGTCAACATTCGAATTAATTTATAAGTGATTTAAATTTATTTAAATTTAAATGTTATAAATTAATTTAATAAAACCTTTGGTTGTATTAGGGCCTTCTTTTATTGCAAAACTTGGTATTAATGATATTTATTTATAAAATTTAAATTCCTTTTGAATTTAAATATTTTATAAAATAAATATTAGGCCTCCTTTTAACTTTGCAATAATCCTCCTTAGATTTTTATGAAACACCTTTTAAACTAGGCTTTCATATAAAATTAAAATATTATGGATCCCTTTTGCCTTTAATTTTTGCACTAATTCTCTTGACCTTTGGTGTTATTTGAAGCTTCTTCCTGGATATAAAATGACAACCTTGACAAATTTATTTCTTTACAAAGTCCTTAACATTAATGATGACTTCATTTGGTGACATCAATGACAACTTTGACTTAGGGACTCAAAATGTCCAACAAGTGCATGAGATTTAAGCTAAGAAATATGAGGAGGAAGAGGCACATGTTAGATTGTAAATTTGAGTTTCAATGACAAAATATTGGATGGAAGAACAAAGAAAGGGTGCATGCAAGAGTCAAGCCCAAAAAAATAAAGAGAAATAGAGATATGAATGACTATAATTTTAAATTACAATGATAAAAGACCAAATGAAATAATAAAAGAGGATGTAAGATAACCGAGTTGATTTAAGCACTATAAAAATAAATAGACACATGATAGTATATATGTTTGAGCTATAATAAAAAAATATTGATTGGAAGAATAAAAACGGGTGTGTATGAGAGCCAAGCTAAGCAATATGAGGAGAAAGAGGGACATGAAAGCCTACAAGTTCATGTTATAATGATAGAATCTATAAAATAAAAAAAGGAAGGTGATGCATGAGAGCTAAACTAAGGAATCTAAATATGAAGAGAGATATTATAGACTATAAATTTAAGATATAATGATAGAAGACCAAATAGAAAAACAAAAAATAGGGCATATGAGAGTTGAGCTAAACAATATAAAGAGATAAAAACACTAAAAATAAAGTTAGAAATATAGAGGATCAAATGGAAGAACAAAATATGACATATAAGAATTGAGTTGATCCATATGAAGAGGAGGAGACACACACAAAACTAAAATTTCAATCCACAATGACAAAATATCAAATGGATGAATAAATCAAGAGAGGACATGATGAGAAATAGGTACATGAAATGTTATAATTTTGAGTTATAATGATAGAATACCAAATGGAAGAACAAATAAAGAGAGCATATGAGATCCAAGTTGATCAAGATGAAGAGGTATAAAAAAGAGTATATTTTTTAGCTATAAATAGAAGACCAAATGGAAGAATAAAAAAGGATGAATGATATCCAAGTTGAGACATATGAAGAGGAAGAGGCACATGATAGACTAAATGTTCAAGCCACAATGATATAACTATCAAATAGAAGAATAAAGAAATGGGGCATGTGAGATTCAACCTAAGTAAGATGAAGAGGAAGAGACATAAAATAATGCAAGTTTGAGCTACAATAATAGAATATAAAATAGAAGAACAAAAAGAAAGGATGCATGAGATCTGAGTTGAGAAAAATTAAGAGGAATAGGTACATGAAATACATTAAGTTTGAGTTGCAATGACAAAATACCAAATAGAATAATAAAAAAAGAGGATGACTAGGATCTAATCTAAGCAATATTAAGAGGAAAAGGCTCATGATATATTGTAAGCTTGAGCTACAATGATAGAATACTTATCAACATAGAAAAAATTGTATTATTTAAATGTATAATAGCATAAAGAGTATCTACAATATAATATTGGATATCTTGTTTGAGAAGGTTATGCCATAATAGTATATTTAGGATGGTTGCATTGGGATATATTATTTAGTAGAATGAAAATATAATTAAGGACTAATAAAACTATAGAAAAATATATACATAAAGAGTACAATAAGAATATAATGATAAAAACGAGTCATGATAATAATTAAAAGTAAATAGTAAGACTGTCAATATCATAATAATATTAAAATATGTGTAATTTGATCTTGTTAGGCCAATACCAAAAGTGTTAAGAAGGTCTTATGAGCACTATTAATGTAGCCTACAAGAATGTGTTTATGTAAGCCTACATGCATTTATCATTTATGTAAGCCTATGGACATGATAATGTAAGCGTAAGGACTCTTTTCATTTTTCACCCTCAGTGGTATTAGTTAATCCACTTTTATGGATAACCTTTCTTAAAGGGTGTAATTTATTATTATTTTATGACAAGTTAACCTTAAAATAAAGTCAATGTCGACTTAAGGTTAACCTCTCATTGAGGTTTTAATATCACTATAAATACCTCTTCAATGAGCATTCACTTGTATTATGTGTGAATAAAATATGATATATGGGGATGCTTGTGGGTACCCACCTTCCAACTATTCTTGTCCTCTCCCTTATTATATTTACTTAATTTTTTATTGTTATATTTTGATTCACTTCTACTCCTTTTTATGTGATTATGGTGAATTTAAGTTTCAAAATGTTTCTAAAAAATATTATGAATTTGAACATGGTATTAAAGCAAGGTATGAAGCTACGTCACTCATAAGAAAAAGAGATTCTTTCCTTGGTGATCAATGACATTGCATAAGAATCTAGATTTATATTTCTTTTAGAAAAATAAAATTTCAAATTTCAAATTATTTTTCTTGCCTTCTTTACCCATCAAAAATGTATGTTTCTTTTTCCATTTCATGTGTAGCCTTCCTACCTTTGCCATCATGATTATGCCAATATGGATAGCGTAACAATAGGGTTGTATGGTTTGGGAGGTATTGAATTTGAAACCTAACACATTTTTATTGTTAAACTTTGTCATTGTCATATCTAGACTTCTTGTGGAAACATCCTTCTTTGTTTTGTGTCAAATGGAATCGCAATTGTAGAGTCAATATTTTTTTATTGAAGGCCATAGGATCAAATCCCCAAGGCTCAACTACTACAAGAAAAAATTCTTGGTTTATTTGTGTGCAAACATGTCAAGAGGATGGTCTTGTAGCTCAACCCTAAACAATATGGAATGGTGTAGTAGTTTGACCTCTCCTTTCCTCATATGAGGTCACTATATTGAATCCCATCAACCATTTTTTGTAGGTTCTTCAAAATAAGATACATTAAAACATGTTTCCTTTCTTTAAACATAGTTTAGTCACCATTGTACTATGGTTATATGGATTCCTTATAGCATTTAGTTTAGTTATTCATTCCCCATGAGCAACCTTTTAAAAAAAATATCCTTTACCATTTTATAGATGGTGTATGTGCCATATAGAAGAAGATGTCACTTAAGTTGCAACTGCAAGAATGACACAATAGTCAGAAAGGTGGTTTATTGAGGGTAAATTTTGAGTTCAAAACTTAGCATTGACATTTTGATTACTCCAAGGTATAACCATATTCCACACAATATTCAAATTGAAGCTATTTTCTATTTTGGTCAAAGGTAACATGCATGACACATTGGTCTACTCTTTCACTTGCAAGTGGATAGTCTAGGGTTTTAACCCCATTAGATCTAAACACATCAAATTATATATATATATATATATATATATATATATATATATATCGTGTGTGTGTGTGTGTGTGTAAGTATGAGGATCTCAGCCAATCAGAATAATTAGTTTACCAATACTTGATTCATAAATTGGAGTAGTACCCAACCCAATGGTGTCATATGGTAAAGTTTGATTTGACAAAAAATTATAAGGATTGGCAGTTTGATTTTTATATTTAAGTTCTAATATACAAAAAAAATTTAAGGACATAAATTTTTCTATAGAACCATTTGGAGCCCATTTTTTTCTAGATTGCATATATTTTTTAAGCTCTACATAGTGATGACATTAATTTATAGACTTGTTATAGTTTTGCATGGGTTTTGTCTACAAAATATATTCCTTATGGTATGTTACTTGTCTTAATGGAAATAATTATAGTACTTCAATCTTCAAAAGAAGGTCTCAATGATCATGAACTCGATAAGATAAAGGAGAAGCTCTTGGAATATTTTTCATGTTAGTGGAACCAAATGTACTTTTCCACATTAGAGAGAAAATTGATTCTATTGAGGTATGGTCTACTTTAAAATATATCCATGGAAAATTATTTTGATAGACTAGAGATAGAACTTTTCAATATAAAAATTTTAGATTTCAATAATTTAGAAGACTACATATCTCACTTCAAAACTCTAAAATTTGAACTAGCTATAGTAGGAGGTAAGATAAAGAGTGATCAAAAGTGTTTCAAATATATTACTTCTAATATTTCTCTTCCATTTCTTACAGTTGGTTTGGTTCTTTATGTGAATTTTATGACTATCAAAGATCCATGACCCATCTCTCTTGAAGGACTTTTCAATCTTCTAATTCATTATGAAGTTGCAATGAGAAATTATGGAGCTCTTTTCTCATGTACAATCTCATCCAAAAGACTTAAATAAATGTAATCTAATGCTAAATTACCCTAGGGTAAGTGAAAGAAGTGAAAGAAGTTAAATACTTATGAGTATTATAAAAGGAAAGGACACTCCATTAAAAATTGTATTATAAAGTTAAAGAAGAATGAGACATAGTTCTTGAGGACTAGACTCAATATTTTTAATGATGAATTTGAGCATCCATTATGGGGGTAGGTGTTACCTCTAATGGATTATCACCTTGGCTCCCTCAACATAAATTATGGGGGTGCTAAAAAATATGTAATTTGATCTTATTAGGCCAAGGCCAAAAGTATGAAGAAGTTCTTATAAGCACTATTAATGTATCCTATATGTATATTTTTATGTAATCCTATAAGCATTTATAATTTATGTAATCCTATAGGCAAGATCACATAATCCTAACGGTCCCTTTCATATTTTACCTTTAGAAATATTGGTTAATCTACATTTATGGCTAACCTTTCTTAAAATGTGTAATTTATTAGCAATTTATTATAAGTTAACCTAAAGATCAAGTCAATGTTGGCTTAAGGTTAATCTCTAATTGAAGTTTTGGTATCAATGTAAATTCCTCTCAATGAGCATTCATTTATAATATAAGTGTGAATAAGATGTGATATATTGGGGTGCCCACAGACACCCACCTTACATCTATTCTTGTCACCCTCATTCTATTTACTTCCTTTTCTACTGTTATATTTTGATTCACTTCAATTTTTTATGCATGTGATTATCGTGAATGCATGTTTAAGAATGTCTCTGGAAATATTGTGGACTTGAATAAATAAAATATCTTTATCATAAACTCTGGGTATATTGGGATATTTTTTTAATAATTGAGTATATCTTATAGAATTTCTAGAATGTGTCTAAAAGTCCAAGATACATTTTGAAGCATTTTGTAATTCCAAGAGGAAATCTCTAGAGTTAAGATATATTTTATCTATAATTTATAGTATTAAGAATATAATATGAAAATTCCACAATGTAGATAACTAGAACCATATGATACTTTGACAATATTATGTAATTATAAAATATCATGAAAAGAGTCCAAAGGAGATATCTAGAATATTTTGATATTTTACAAATCTATATTAATTCAACCATGAAACATCTAGTTCCTATGTGTCTATAATTAGGGGATAGCTCTACTCATGGGGGACAATTGAATACTTAAGAGCTCAAGCAAGCAAATGAGAGTTAAAAGAGTAATGGATAGCAAGCATAGCTAGGTCAAAGGAAGAATGTATCCAAGGGATTATCTATGTGATAGTATGGTATATGATCATTGGATGAGTCCACAAGAGGTAGAGGTTCAATAAGAGGATTGAATCCACTCATTGAAGGCAATTTATGAGCACCTATATATGTTATTTTTTTTTTATACAAGTAATACAAATAGTGTTTTGTCATTGTGTAATCCTTGGGGTGTTATATTTTTCCATTGTTTATCTTTGTTCATGCCATTGTGCATATTCCATTTGCATATAAGTTATAAGTGGTAGCATCCCATCAGTATCTAAATTTTATGCTTTGAAATGAAAATACCATATAAAGAGAAGTGATGAGCACCAGAAATGCTCATATTTTGTACACATTTTCTTGATCATTATGCGGTTGTATAATAAGGATTGCATACTTTTATAAATGATTATATAGATATTTGATGAAATTATGCGTGTTATCTAATTTGTGTGTTTTCAGTGTGTTTTGTGGAATTGCAGTTGGTTTAGTTAGATTTGGATCAGTCGAGGTCTTTTTGATGGACCTGGCACTTTGTTTCTTTGGGGATCAATGCAGAGAACATAGGCGCCTTCCTCTTCCAGGAAGGCACCAAGAGAAAGTAGGCGCCTTCCTCTTCCAGGAAGGCACCAAGAGAACGTAGGCGCCTTCCTCTTCCAGGAAGGCACCAAGAGTAAGTAGGCGCCTTCCTCTTCCAGGAAGGTGCCAAGGAAAGAAAAGCGCCTTCCTCCTCCAGGAAGGTGCCAAAGGGAAGGAAGCGCCTTCCTCTCATAAGGAAGGCACCGACGGGAAGGCGCCATGATAGGCAAAGTGCCTTCCTCCCATAAGGAAGGTGCCACTAGAAGACAAGCGCCTTCCTCTCATAGAAGGCGAGCGCCTTCCTCCCATAAGGAAGGTGCCACTAGAAGGCAAGCGCCTTCCTCCCATAGGAAGGCACCAATAGAAGGTAAGCGCCTTCCTCTTCCAAGAAGGCGCCATGGTAGTAAGATACCTTCCATATAGGGAAGGCACCCGATATACTTAGGCGCCTTCCTCATAGGGAAGGCACCTCTGTTCTTCACCCGTTGACCAGATTTGCATGACGTGGACAGCAACGGCTGGTGCAGTTCCAACTCTACGTCATGTAGAGCTAAATTGGAGATCGCACCAATATATGAAAGTGTCTTACCAATGCCAGGTGAAGCACGAACCAATCAGCGAACACGCCACCATTAGAACCAAATGCCAGTTTTAAGCAGACATCGATTGCATTCACCAGACTATCTTAATTTAGTCTAGGATGAATCGACTGTTGTAACCTCTTTGTAACAGAAGTTCTATGGGTGTGTTATATAAACACACGTAGACCACTCTGAGAGATATAGATTGATATAGATTTATATAGAGATATAGAGATAGATAGATATTGTAACACTTTGATAAATATATTATAGTTCTAAGAGTTCTAAGCGCGTGTTCAGCTAGGAGGAAGCTGCTGGAGCCTAGGCCCACTCCAAGCCAGTATTTCTTCCCCACTTTTCTTCTATTTTCTAGATTAGTTTATTGCTTTTATAAGGTCATTTACCACATTGCTATTTCTAGTATTTGTAGTAGATTCATTTTTAGGAATGTGTGAATGTTTTATTTTCATAGATTTAATTATTTTCTTCTTACGTAAATTATTGAGGAGTGCATGAATGATTGACAACCATTTTGAAAACACCCCCCAATAGTAGAATTAGCGGACTCATCTCAAGTGGTATTGTAAGCAATCTTATTCAGACCCTTCGCAAGTTTACGAAGCTCCCTGGGTTGATAATTAAATGCACGGGCATGTGACAAAAGTAGGAAAAAGTTAACCTTGTTTGGCCCGCAACATTTTGGCGTCGTTGCTAGGGAAGCGTATCAACTAGATTATTTACAATACCCTGAAACCTTCCATCTGACCTTGTATGAGTTCTTCGAGAAGAAGAGGACCGGACGGTCGGTTTATAAGAACCAATCCATCAGAACCAGAGTCAACCGAGCATTCTGAATTTGAATTAGACTCGCCCGACCCACCAGCAATCCATTGGAGTGAGGAACCACACTTTGTGCAAAGTGCCTCCTCATCCCATCAACGTGGGGAAGAACGAATCATCATAAATCCCCTGTTTAATAGGACTCCCTTAGAGGAAGCCCTATTGTGGAAAGTTGTAGAAGATCGGACGATCTCACCAGACAACCTTAGAGCTTTGACTCAGAAAGTCTTAAATGACCGTAAGGCCATAAGCACTGCATTAGAAACCACATTTCCTAAAAAAATGGCTGATAACGATGAAGTCTCATCTGGATTTAGTTTCCCGATAGAGGAAGGAGTAGGAGATGCCAAAATGAAAAACATATCCCCTGCTCACCTTTCGTCCTTCAGAGGATACCCAACTGAGGACCCTGACCTATTTTTATTTAAGTTTGATGTCTTATGCAGGTCTGTGGACTACAAATCCGATACGTAGAAGCTGAAACTCTTTCCTTCTACATTAGACGATGCAGCTCTATGGTGGTTCATCGGTCTGGGAGACAAACACATTGCCACATGGGACCAGATGAAGAGGCTCTTTTTAGAGCAATACCAAGATTTTGGGAGAGCAAGAGACTCCAGGGAGGAGGTCCTGAGCATGACACAGAAAGAAGATGAGTCTCTCGAGGAGTACTGGGAGAGATTCAACTTTAATCTTCAATGATCTCCTCACGCGAGACTATCTGATAAGTCCCTCAAAAGCATCTTCTTGAGAGGACTTACCAATGAATCACTGGAGGCTCTTAACATGATCTTCGGAGGTGATGTCTACCAGCATGCTATGGAAGACATCCGAAAACTATGCCGGAACTACTCAAGAAGGCGAGGCAAGGCCACCTCCAGAACCATGAAAGTGACTGCTTCAGTCACAAAGATAGAAATAGGTAACATGTTGGAGGATTTAAAGAGTGAAATGCTCTCATCTCTAGCATTGCAGATGGATACATTGTTGTTAGAGAAAAAGAAGCAAGAAAATGATGCAACATTGGCTTATTTCTATCCAAAATGTAGAGGGAGGCATGCAAAGAATGCATGCCCAGAGAACAAAGTCAGAGTATGCGTAGTTTGTAGGCTGAATCATAAAACTCGATTGTGCCCACAACTGCCCAGTAATCAGGAGGAGGCTGAAAGCATGGATGCCTATTTCATAGGCAATCGAAAGAGTTGGCCATAGCCCCCTACGGGGAATATGCCAACCGGAATGCCGCCATATGGGGGAGGGCCATACATGCACCAAGGACCACCTCAACCACCTAACATGGGGTGGTGGGGGCCATCACCCTGGTCTAACGCACCCCCAGAAGCATTCCCAAACCAGCAGCCATGGATGCCATATCCATATCCTGGGCAGCAGTGGAGAGGCCACACTACATGGAATCAGGCTCCATAGAACGTAGCACCTGCTCACCCCCAATAGAATTTATCGACATTTCTAGTAGTGAGACCTACGCAGCTACCCGCACAACCGATGGCAAATCTAAATAACAGGGTGAACCAGCCAACATACAACATGGAGGGTGAGATGTATCCTATGTACAATATTCAGCTTAGGTCAGGTAGGCAGCTAGGAGTAGGAACACCTCCACTGGTAGAAGAGGAGGAAGAGGTAGAAGAAACACCTTTGGTAGAGGAGGAAGAAACACTTGAGAGAGTGAAGGCTCCATTTCCTAACCGGTTGCAAGAACAGAGAAAAGTAACGCAACCAAAATTTGACATCTTGTCAAGCTTGAAGAACCTCACAATGACAATTCCATTATTTCAAGCAATCCGAGATGTTCCAATATATACCAAGGCAATCAGAGAGATGTGTCTGAGGAAGCCGGGATGAAGAGCAACCCAGACTATCAATGTCATGGGTAAACTAGTAGATTTGATGATGGGCAGAACATGCCATCCGAAGTATGCAGACCCAGGAAGCCTGATGTTGACTATAAAAATTGAGGGACATTCCCTATCCAATACGTTGGTCGATCTCGGAGCAGCCATCAATGTAATGCCTCAGGAGACCATGCAGAGGCTACAACTCATGAACCTGAAACCCACCATGATAGTGCTATAGCTAGCCGATCGATCGACCGTAGCATCGAAAGGGATGTTGGAAGACGTGATAGTAATGGTCAATGCATGGGAATACCCAATCAAATTTTTAGTCTTGCAATCCAAAACTAGGCTAGGTGGTTACCCGCTCATCTTGGGGAGGCCATGGATGGCAATAGCTGATGCTTACATCAGCTATCGAGATGGGCTGATGACCATCTTCGATGGGCGAAACATTAAAAGGTTGACCATTTCACCCCCAGCATAGTCTATCGACTCAGTAGGAGAACCCATGTTCATCGAGCATGGAAATCTAGAGTTATCCATAATCCAACCGATGATGACATTGGAGGAGTTGATAGAAGAAGATGAAGATGGTGCTATTGTGGAGTTTCTCCATGGAGAGCCCTCCATCTCCACACCTAGATCACCATTGATTGGCGCCCAAGATCACCACGTTCGATAGATACACGTTGGGCCAGGAAGAACATTAAATGTCAGTAGTAGGTTGATGCCCACACAACTGATAAAATTAGAAGAGCTCCTAGTAAGGCACCAACAAGCATTTGCATGGGATTACTTAGATATGTAGGGCATCAGCCTAGAGATCTGTACCCATCGAATTTATCTAGATGATCAGGCAACTCCAAGCCGACAGCCACAGAGAAGAATGAACCCGACAATGAAAGACATTGTCAAGGAAGAACTGCACAAACTCTTGGCTGTCGGATTCATATATCCAATTTTTGATAGTGAGTGGGTATCACCGTTAGTGGTGGTCCCTAAAAAGAATGGGAAGTGGTGAATCTATGTGGACTACAGAGCATTGAACAAAGCAACCAAGAAAGACCACTTCCCACTCCCGTTCATTGATCAGGTCTTGGACACACTCTCGAGGAGGAAGTACTTCTCCTTTCTAGATGGATTCAATGGATACAACCAGATCCAGATAGGAGAAGAAGATCAAGATAAGACAACGTTCACCTACCCATGGGGAACGTTTGCCTATAGGGTATTGCCTTTCGGACTGTGCAACGCACCTGCCACCTTTCAAAGGGTGGTGCTTAGCATATTCTCAGACATGATGGGAGATGGGGTCGAGGTATACATGGATGACTTCATCATCTATGGAGAAACCTTTGAGGAGGCAATGACGAACTTGGAAAGAGTGCTCGACAGAAGCAAGAAAAATAATTTGTCCCTAAGTAATGAAAAATGCTTTATGATGATGCAAGAAGGCATCGTACTAGGGCACCACCTCTCTGCAGAAGGAATAAAGGTTGATAAAAGGAATATTGAGGTCATCAGGGACCTACCCAGCCCTAGAACGTAGAAAGAGGTGAGGAGTTTTCTTGGATCAGCCGGGTACTATCGGTGATTTATCGTCGAATTTAGCAAAATTGCCAAACCATTGCACACTCTATTATCTAAGGATGTGGAGTTCAATTGGATGGAAGACTATGAAGAAGCGTTCCAATTGCTTAAGGAGAAACTGATATCTGCACCAGTTTTAAGAGGACCAAATTGGGCCATACCATTCCATATCTACTGTGATGCATCCAACGGTGCGATTGGAGCAGTCCTCGGACAAAAATATGGCGAAGAATTTTATGCCATTTATTATGTCAGTAAAAACTTGGCAGGAGCAGAGCTCAACTACACGGTGACAGAGAAGGAGTTCCTCATAGTTGTCCATGCTATAAACAAATTCTACCACTATATCACCGGATATAAGGTATTTTTCCATACGGACCATGTGGCTATCAGATACCTAATGAGCAAGCCGGCCATTGGCGGAAGAATTATCAGATGGCTATTGCTACTGCAGGAATTTGACATCACCATAGTCGACAAACCAGGCAAGGATAACGTCGTGGCAGATTTTCTATCCAGATTGATACCAACAGACCATCAAGCAGTGGAAGACCAATTTTTGGATGAACATTTGTTCACTATTAGTGAGCAAACCCCGTGGTATGCAGATATAGCCAATTACTTGGCCATCGGAAGGACCTCACCTGCTCTCTCTTTCCGAGAAAAGTAGGCGGTCATAGAGAAAAGTGCATCATTCCTATGGATGGATGGCCTCCTATTTAAAATAGGACGTGACCAAATTATAAGAAGATGCATAGTAGAATAGGAGTTCTCAGAAGTACTCAAAGCATGTCACGATGAACCATGCGGAGGACACTTTGCAGGGAAATGAACTGCCTACAAAATCCTACAGGTTGGGTACTTTTGGCCCACTCTATTTAAGGATGCGGCTGCGTATGCCAGCAAGTGTGACGAATGCCAAAGGATGGGCAGACCAACCCATCGAGATGAAATGCCCCTCCAGCCTCAGGTACACCTGGAACCTTTCGATAAGTGGGGCATGGACTTCGTGGGACCGTTTAATCCACCTTCGATGGGGAGGAGGTTTATTTTGGTCTGTACGGATTACGTTACCAAATGGGTTGAAGTTCAGGCATTGAGGGATTCAAAGGAAAGAACGGTCGTCGATTTCTTATTTGCCCATATTTTTACATGATTTGGGGTCCCTAGGGAGATAACAATAGACCAAGGGCCTCAATTTACCTCCAAGTTGATCGAGGAGCTGATGGAGCAATACAGAGTTTGGCACAATAAAACTATGCCCTACCATCCACAGGAAAACGGGCAAGTGGAAGTGACAAACAGAGAAATAGAGAACATCCTGATGAAGACCATGCAGCAACATAGGAAATATTGGGCTACATGGTTGTCGGAGGCAGTCTGGGCATATAACACCATGTGGAAATCCACCATAGGCTTTACACCTTTCCAACTGGTCTATGGGAAAAATGTGATGATGCCCATCGAATTTGAAATCAAGACGCTGAGAACGGCTTCAGAATTGAACTTGAGCTTGGATGAAGCTCAAAAACAAAGGATTCGATAGCTAGATCAGCTGGACGAAATCTGATTAGATGCTTTGTAGAGAACGAAAATTATACAAAAGCAAAGAAAGTGGTGGCATGATAGCCACATTAAGTTGAAGCAGTTCCAAGAAGGGGAATGGGTACTATTGTATGATTCTCGGTTCCAGGAGAGGAAAGGCAAATTAATGCAGAGATGGATGGGGCCGTATGAGGTGGTAGAGCTCATCAAGAATGGGGCAGTGCGTGTTAAGACAATTGATGGTAGCAACACCATGTTCACAGTCAATGGCCACCGACTACGCCCCTATAACACGTCCAAAACATTATAGGTAGAATCCAGAATAGGCATGGGGGAGACCCCATCTTGTTAGATCTGGACCGAACTCTCACAGGTGAAATGGTGGGCATGGAAGTGCTCACCCAAAATTAGTTAATGTAGTTTTTTTTCATAGTGTGTTTTTGTAGGGACGACGCCCGCATGCAAGCTGCAGGCATCCTAACCCAGGGCCTAACAGGCATGGAATGCATCTAACTGCCTTTATTTTCCTTTCTTTTTTGGTTGCTTTTTGTAGGTGGAGGACCTGACAGCACGAGGAATAGGTATCTGGGAAACCAGGCCTGATTCGGCTCAGCATTTCGACACCGACTCGTAGGTAGAAGCTGAGGCAGCATGAAGCAAGACTGAGAAGGCTTGATCACCCTTTCCTAGTCAATCGCAACATGATTACCAAGAATAAGGTACCTTCCTTATAAAGAAGGCACCCAACCAGAAGAAGGCGCCTTCCACATCCAAGAGGTGCCCCAGAAGAAGGTGCCTTCCTTATAAAGAAGGCGCCCAACAAGAAGAAGGCACCTTCCTTACATCAAGAAGGTGCCCAACAGAAGAAGGCACCTTCCATATAAATAAGTGCCCCACCAAAAGAAGGCACCTTCCTTATAAAGAAGGCGCCCAGCAGACAAATATATATATATAGGCACCTTCCGTAGGTGGAAGGCACCATAAAAAAAAAAAAAGCCAAGGCGCCTTCCACATCAGGAAGGCGCATCCAGCCAGAGGTGCCTTCCACATCGGGAAGGCGCATGCAGACTGAGGTGCCTTCCACCATCGAAAGGCGCACCCAATCAGGAGCACCTTTCATAGCAGGAAGGCGCCATCATCAAGAAGGCGCCTTCCACCACCGGATGACACATCCAATCAGAGGTGCCTTCCATCACCGGAAGGTGCATCCATTCAGAGAGCACCGACAACATCGAGAAGGTGCCACATCAGCGCCTTCCACATGGGGAAGGTACCAAAGAATGCCTTCCACGTACAGCCAGCACTCACGCCTCCTGGATGCCTCGAGCGGAATGAAGCATCACACGAATGAGCGGCACCAGATGACCATACCCCTCCCCCATGTCACAAATCAATGAATCAACGGCCTTCATGATGCCTGAAACACCGAATCAGGTACGCGCATGTTAATTCAAATTTTTATATAATTATTTATAAAATATGCAGTACCAAAAAAGATACCATCATCATAAAGATCATATCCCCCCATAGCCGAAACCGCATGCCAATGATATGGTGCCTTCCATAACTACTAGGGTTAGGCACCTTCCCTATAAGAAGGTACCTTCTTGAGGAAGGAAGGACAGAAAAAAATAGCAGTAGTAAGGGAAGGCGCCATGGGAGGAAGGTCTAAGAATCACGTAGTGAAGAAGAATGAACCAGGTGATACGGACGGAATCAGAGGAGCGGTGAAGACACAGTTCGAGGCCGAGGGATGGCTCGAATACTATACCCTAGTCAGTCAGGGCCAGGATATGGAGGCAGCCAAGGAGTTCGCTACCTCCTTGAGGGGTGATGTAGCCCAGGTGCGAGGGGTAGAAATTCTAGTCACCCCCGAGTTCATCTCATAGGCAACTGGATTGCCCCTCATAGGGGAATGTGTATACAAGGGTGGACTATTGAAGCCGTACGTCGAGGTGCTACTGCCAGGGGAGAATGTGTAGATAGACAAGGAGGGGTTACCCAAAAATAGCCTCCCCATGAATCTATGGAAGATATTCGAGTAGGTTGCTCGATTCTTCACATGCACCAGGAAATATACCCATCTGCATGCTAATCATGTGCAGTTTCTCAATCACCTGGTGCATGGAAGGAAGTTGAACGTGCCCTTCTACTTGGTGAATGCTCTAAAGGATGAAGCGGCTCGGTACCAGAAGGGGGCACCATCCGCCTTAGCCCACCATGGGCTGATATCGGCACTGGCCCGCCATGCAGAAGCACAGAGGTAGAACCCCGACGCAGAGGGAGATGGCGGCCAAGAAAGGTGACACGATGTTGTTGCCAAAGTAGGGCAAGACGAGAGATGCCCTATAGAGGAAATAGTGAGTATCAGGCAATTGGCATTGCCCTATTTCATAGAGGAAAGAGGGTAGTCACCAGTGCCCAAGAACATGGAGGAAAGAGGGCATTCCCTAGTGCCCGAGCATGAGGAAGAAGGAGCACCGCTTATTAGCGATGAGGATGAGTTTCGGTCGATAGAACCAGTCCCCAGGAGGAAACATCTATGATGACTCCTCTCGATAGAAGAAGAATAGAGTGACCCAAAAGTAGACGTTGCAGCCCAAACCCTCCGAGAATTGACAAACCGGAGCCCACAAGATGTAGGGACTTCTAGGAACAATGACCAGGTCGATGCGGCCTTGGAGGAGGTGCTCGAATGGCAAACCAATTGTTGGATGACCCAACAAATTTTAGAGGACTACCAGAACAAGCATGCAGGGGAGTTGAAGGAATGAGACAGATGGATCACCTAGCTCGAGCAGCTAGTCCGATAGTTGCGGGAGGAAAACCAACTGCTTCAGGATAGGGGAATGAAAAGAAGGGATGCATACACTCAAACTGATTGGGTGAAAGAAGTCTCGATGAATTCTCCCACATCTATCGAATGAGTATTCTCTTCAGGGGAAATTCGATCGGACGCTCGATAGAGCAGCCCGAAGGTAGGGGAGAATTCCTCTATTTTTGGGAGTGAAAGGGAGAGAAGTCCCACAATACCCCCTGTCATCATCCTGAGTGATACAGAGTAGGACGAGGGCCTCCAATAGTAGACAGGACCAGAGGATAAGGAGGAACTCCCCAGACCTAAAGAAGGAGAAGAGCCTAAGGGGTCGACACCGGACAGATAGGAGAACGAAGGATCACCCCTAGAGACAGCAGCATAGAATGAAGAGAACGCTCCAGAGCAGGCCCCTCAGAGCGAGGAGACGTCCGCCAGGGAGAAAGAGAAGACCCCTATTCGAGCCACCACATTTTCCATAGAGGCCAGAGGAAAAAGGCCCAGGACGGCTCGAAAGAAGGTGAAGGTGACCTTCGTCGAGCCAGAAGAGGATGAGTGGGATATGCAGCCATTCGTCGAAAGGTGAAAATAGTTTGAAAGACTGCTCAAGGAGATGAAAGCAGCCAAAGAGGCTAGGAAGGCAGCCTCGAGGATGCGAGGAGACTCTAGCATCTACGTCAATCCGACAGAGGACAGCCAGTTCTAGGATATTTATGGTTCATCCCGGGGATGACCCTCCATGATGAGGAGGTATTTGGAATGATGGGGGGTATATGGCCCCCAATTGGAGGCCGCTGCCATTGCAAAGGAGAATGTAGGGCTTACTCCTAAAGCAGCCAGATTATACAAGGCCCAAGTAGTACCTTCCAGGAGGGATAATTTAGATATCCCTCTAGCAGTGGTCAGACCTCTAGACGCTGACCTCTGGCAAGCTGCCGAAGCTGCATTCCAGTCAGTAGAGACGATGTTGGCTAGATCATCGCCAGTAGTGGCCAGAATGAGAAAAGGATAGTCGATAGCCGCACCCTCAGTTCTACATAGGAAAAGGTGAGCCACACCTTCAGATGCCAACGCGTAGAAGAGACAGACTCGGGCCGTAGGTGCAGCCGAATCCTCCAAGAAATGGCAATGATGAAGGGTCAATAGGGCTACCTATAATTTTGATGCCATGAGGGCATGGCATATGTTAGGCATGGGGGGATGATGAGCACCAGAAATGCTCATATTTTGTACACATTTTCTTGATCATTATGCGGTTGTATAATAAGGATTGCATACTTTTATAAATGATTATATAGATATTTGATGAAATTATGCGTGTTATCTAATTTGTGTGTTTTCAGTGTGTTTTGTGGAATTGCAGTTGGTTTAGTTAGATTTGGATCAGTCGAGGTCTTTTTGATGGACCTGGCACTTTGTTTCTTTGGGGATCAATGCAGAGAACATAGGCGCCTTCCTCTTCCAGGAAGGCGCCAAGAGAAAGTAGGTGCCTTCCTCTTCCAGGAAGGCGCCAAGAGAACGTAGGCGCCTTCCTCTTCCAGGAAGGCGCCAAGAGTAAGTAGGCGCCTTCCTCTTCCAGGAAGGCGCCAAGGAAAGATAAGTGCCTTCCTCCTCCAGGAAGGTGCCAAAGGGAAGGAAGCACCTTCCTCTCATAAGGAAGGCACCGACGGGAAGGTGCCACGATAGGCAAAGCGCCTTCCTCCCATAAGGAAGGCACCACTAGAAGACAAGCACCTTCCTCTCACAGAAGGCGAGCGCCTTCCTCCCATAAGGAAGGTGCCACTAGAAGGCAAGCGCCTTCCTCCCATAGGAAGGCACCAATAGAAGGTAAGCGCCTTCCTCTTCCAGGAAGGTGCCATGGTAGTAAGATACCTTCCATATAGGGAAGGCACCCGATATACTTAGGCACCTTCCTCATAGGGAAGGCACCTCTGTTCTTCGCCCGTTGACCAGATTTGCATGACGTGGACAGCAGCGGCTGGTGCAGTTCCAACTCTACGTCATGTAGAGCTAAATTGGAGATCGCACCAATGTATGAAAGCATCTTACCAATGCCAGGTGAAGCACGAACCAATCAGCGAACATGCCACCATTAGAACCAAATGCCAATTTTAAGCAGACGTCGATTGCATTCACCAGACTATCTTAATTTAGTCTGGGATGAATCGACTATTGTAACCTCTTTGTAACAGAAGTTCTATGGGTGTGTTATATAAACACATGCAGACCACTCTGAGAGATATAGATTGATATAGATTTATATAGAGATACAGAGACAGATAGATATTGTAACACTTTGATAAATATATTATAGTTCTAAGAGTTCTAAGCGCGTGTTCAGCTGGGAGGAAGCTGCTGGAGCCTGGGCCCACTCCAAGCCAGTATTTCTTCCCCACTTTTCTTCTATTTTCTAGATTAGTTTATTGCTTTTATAAGGTCATTTACCACATTGCTATTTCCAGTATTTGCAGTAGATTCATTTTTAGGAATGTGTGAATGTTTTATTTTCATAGATTTAATTATTTTCTTCTTACGTAAATTATTGAGGAGTGCATGAATGATTGACAACCATTTTGAAAACACCCCCCAATAGTAGAATTAGCGGACTCATCTCAAGTGGTATTGTAAGCAATCTTATTCAGACCCTTCGCAAGTTTACGAAGCTCCCTGGGTTGATAAATTAAATGCACGGGCATGTGACAAAAGTAGGAAAAAGTTAACCTTGTTTGGCCCGCAACAAGGAGGTCCTAGGAAGACCTTATGTTCATGTTAAGGATTGACATTTTTAGTTTTATTATTAAGACCTCTCCTCTTTGGTGGTGGTGTTGTACAATAACTATATCTTTATGTCTATGGTAACTTTGTTTTTACCCATGGTTAATTTTACTATAGTAACTTTCAAGTCATGGGAATTCTAATTTTACTAATAGTAAATAAATTTTACCATTATAACTCTAGTATTCACTTTGTGTAAATTGTATTTACTAAGGTCACTACCAATTGATACCGCTAGTTAATTATTTACTTATGGGTTATGTTTGTTGTGATTTTGAGTATACGTGTATGGTGAAGATTGGTTAATAATTATATGCTTAAGTGATCTTGTGGATAGTTTAAGATTATCCTACCTGGAAGGAATATCCTTCCCTTTCTCCGTTAGTATAATTATCAATCATAAATATGAACAATTAACAGCATAATAATAACAATTGAAATAGTAAATCAATCACCTCTTACAGGAGTGCAGATCCCCGCCACCAAGGGCAATAATACGAAATCACAGATTACAAGAGAATAATTGATGGTAAAGAGATAATCCTATTCACTTGGATAACTAACCCTATAAGTATGTATAAAATATGAATTGATAAAATAAAGCTGACTGATCATATTTGTATTGTAACATGGCTCCCTCCCTTAAAAGCTTTGTCCTCAAAGCTTGGGAAGGACTGAAAAATATTTTGTATGCCTTGTAGCATCATCTTCGGGAAGGCCCTACCACTGAATTAGGAACTCTTGAATTTGGCATGGTCGATGATGAGCATTATAGGAGGTATTTGTCAAATTCTTCAAATTTCAACGGTCACTTGAGTAGTCCAGATGAATTGATGCAGAAATTATCACACAATTTTGCTGTAAAAGTCGTTGCCAAAATTGTTGTAAATGTTATCACCAAAATTGTTGTAAATGTCATCGCCAAAAAATTGCTATTCTTCCTTGTGAACACCAGATACGACATTGATCGCTACGAATGATATAAAATGGTTATTTTTCTCTGATTCGTGCTAATATTTATGGGTTCCTCCACTTAGATACGTGAAAATTTTAGGTATTTGAGATTTTAATATTATGAACTGATGAATCCACTAACTGTAATAATCACAGGATATTACTAGAATGTTCTCACGTTGTGTGGACTGAAATGTTTCTGAGAATGATGTGGAGATGATATCTGCTGGGAATCGATGACTATTGCTGGAATATCCTCAAGCTATGCAGACTGTAATTTACTTGAGAACGTTGTAGATATGATGACCGTTGGTGGGAATTATTGTAATTATTAGCGATGATGCTTCAAAATATTAGTTTTTCTAATTCAACACAGGATTTGACTTTGTGATGCACAGGAAAAAGTAATTCATTGGGCATTGATTTAAGATTTGGACTGATGAATGGATAAATCTTCTCTTCATTAGAATGGTGCTTACACTCCTTTGGAAGACTACCTTTTGTCCTTTGGTGGGTGGCCATAGTTTAGGGATTGTAAATATGTTACCTTCTTTAATATTGAGGAGTAAATTTTTTGATAATGGACTGTCAATTATTTTGAAGTGCTCGTAACCCTGTTACCATAGGATTTCTAAAGACGTTGTTGGAAAAAAAAAATGAAAAGAGGTGCCCGTTATTTCAACCGTTTATCCGCAAGCTGTTCCCTTCCAAACCAACGAATGGTGCTCTACGCGTGTACAACTTTGATTGGCTGGCTTATTTTTCGGCAATGTGATTGGTTGACGTGAATGGAAATGATAGTTGAAATTTTTGGTAAAACCTAATGTTTCAACAAAATTTCTTCCACCCTTGATTGGTTGATGAGAGTATATTTTAGGGTTCAGCTTTGTTGAAGTTTAAATATTCGGATGCGCGAAGGAAGGAACACGTTAGAATTGAAATCTGCCTGCCAAAATTTTAAGTATATTCTCAGTTGCCAGAAACCTTCCTTGGATTAGAGATGCAAATATTTCTTTTGCTAATGCTCCTTGGGTGCTTCCGTATCAACGCAAATATTCATCAATAACCAATACTCTCAGACTGACTGCGAGTTCTGCCTTAAGACTGCAACAATGGGGAATGTGAAGTAAACTATACAACAATGGAAAAAGAAACACTAACAATAATTTTGTAACTAAGAGGTTTAAAAACTATTTATTAGGGAAGAAGATCACCATTGTTACAAACCATGTTGTCCTCAAGTATATTGTTAATAATTGAATCCATCAAGAATGATTGCAACATGGATTATGATCTTGTAGGAATATGAATTTGATATTTTGGATCGACTAGGGAAGAAGCATATTAATTTGGATGCTCTTTCAAGAGAATATGAAAGGTATCAATGTCGAGTGTGTGCATGATAAGCTTCCTTATGCATCATTACTAGTAGTAAAAGTTATTCAATAGAAGTAAGTAGACATTTAGAAGTGCCTAAATAAGGTCAAGTTTCTAGATGGTGCAACATCAAAGGTGAAGAAGAATATTACTCATGCCAGCCATCCCTAATACATTATACAAGGTGTTTTGTGTTGAGTGGATCCAAACAAAAGGTATTGAAGAGTAGTTGAACAAGAACAAAGAAAACAATTGATCAAAGCATTTCATGATGAATTTTTACTAAGTATATTTTCCATATAACTTGTAACAAATAAATATTAAAAGTAGGATATCATTGGCTGACAATATTTAAAAATTGCACAACTTATTGTAAGACTTGGAATGTATAAAAATATTTTAGGAATAATAGGATATCACCTACAACTTTGTATCCTATTGTTTTCCTGGGTCATTTTAAAACATAGGGCATTGATCTTGTTAGATCCCTTCCTACAACATCTTGAAAAAATAGGGTTATAATTATGGTAATATTATTTGACCAAGTGGGTTGAATCCCGGTTAATGAAGCAAGAGCCAAAGGAATAAGTTGTATAGTTCGTTGATGAATAAATTATTACCAAGTTTAGTTATCTAATGGAGATCATCTCTAACCAAGATACCCACTTTCTCAACAAAGTGGTGGAAGACTTAACAATAATTTTTTATTAAGCATATGAAGGTAATTGTGTATAAATTAAGTACCAATGGGTAAGAAGAATAGACCAAATTATGTGTTATGTCAAATACCTGAAAAGTATATAGCTTTAAAAATTGATATGTTAGATAAAAGGATCCATATAGCATCATGGACCCATAGGGATATAATTAACTCATCTACTATGTATTCGTTATTTTAGCTCACATATAACATCAATCTTATTCTTCATATAAAATATGATGTTTCAATCATATGGATGATGATGATGGATAGGAAGAGTGAAAGAGAATTGATGGATTATAGAATGGTACAACTACAACATTTGAACAAAATGTGATAGGCAACATGGAAATACATTACCAAAAATATGATGAAGGAAAAGGAATACGAGGACAAAAACTCAAGTGACCTCTCTTCAAGGTCAATGATTTGGCAACATTTATAACATACATTATAAGAAAATAGAATTCAATAAGTTATTTCCAATCTATATAGGACCTTATTGAATAGTATCAGTATATGAAAATGGCACATATGATATGGAGTAAGATGAAATACCCATTAGAAAATTGATTAATCATGACAAGCTTAAGCTACCCCATCCTCCAAAAGATGAGAAAAATACTCCATGAATGGAGTAGGAATTAGGAGGGAGATATGTTAGCATAAAAATTTAAAATGATATTATGTTTATATTAACATAAGGATTATTTATGGTATAAAATAAGATAGCTTGTTCAAAATATTCCACTGCAATAACATGTTCAGGATAGTATAACATAATAGCTTGTTGATGGGAATGGATGTTGAAAGTATAATTTGACTTATATCTAAGTCCAACATTGTATGATGCAATATTTTATAGGCCTACTTGAAATCATAATACAAATGTATTTAATTTATTGTATTATTTTATCATGTAATCCCTTGTTGGTAATGGAAATAGATGAGATGTTATTGATACAAAATAATTACAATATATAAGCAAGAGGCCTATATGAAAATATGACAAGTGTCAAGAGCATGGCAAGTATCAAGAACAAGGCATAGTGCACATTATATTCTAACATTCCCCCTTAATGTGCACTATCCTAACTATAGAAAAAATAAGTCAACATTAGATAAAATTCCCCCTTAATGTTGAATTCTCTAAAAGAACCCTATCATCCTCCTTTATTATATGATTTGGTCTAGGCTCATGATATTTGCGCTTGGCTCTCCAAGTGTGAATAATTCTAGATCAACAATGTATACATCATGGTCTTTTGCCTCAGGATCAGCCATTTCCTTAGATTTTTTACCTTTGGGTTAGCTATCTTAGTGCCTCAGGGTCATCTTGGGTGCCTCAGGGTCAGCCACATCTATGGGTATATTACCTCTATAGGTCATCCTCTAGGTATGTTGCCTCTCATAGGTCATTGACTAGATTCACCATGAATATCATCCTCCCTCATGGTGAACTCAATCTAGAAGGTGTTGGTCTCTACCAAAAATACACCTTAATACAAAATAAATACAAGCCATATAAGAGTGTCAGTATCTACTAAAAATTTACTTAAAAATATAATAATTTGAGCCATAGAATCTAAATGTGGAGGAGGAGAAGAAAGGAGAGAATATAATCTTTTGAAGTGTCTTCATCTGTGGTCTTCGAAAGTTGATCCAGAAAAGACCTCAGATAGAGTCTAGGGTGTTTATGTCTATAGTACCTAGAGTAGGTGCCCTTATGGTAATCACCTCATCTTACCAGAATGCATGGGTAACCAGTCACTGCATCCACCAAGTATGATAGAGAAGAATACTATATACTAGGTTCATTTACATAGAGTGTCTAATTCAACCGAAAATACATTCTAGAATAAAATAATATTTGAGGCTAAAAAATACATATGGAAATACCTCAAAATTACAACTGGAAACTACTATTGTGTTCATCTCGAAAAAACCTTTTCGATGACTATAAATACCCCTATGTTGCTTTTTCAATGGGAACTTCATCTTGTGGAAAAAACAACATCAAGAATATGAAATATTCCTAGCATCAAAGAATATTCCCCTAGAATATTCCTGACATCGCTCTCTATGGTGGAATAAAAAATAGATAATTCAATTATATGGGTGTATAAGTACTAAGTCCTCATACAATAAATAAAGTGGTCCCTTCCACTTTAAAAAAGATGCCCCTTCACTTTATATTGGAAGGCGATATGCAATTTGAATATACCCTTCCACTTCCCATGTGGAAATAACAAATAAATGCCCAATAAGGACATATGATGAGCTAATATACACGTGCATTTAACTTTTGCTTTTAATATTTAAAAAAAAAATTAAATAACAAAACTAGAGCAAGTGTGTGGAATTCTAAAAAATATTGGGCCTAAATTTTTTTAAAAAACTATTTTTAAAAACAAATTGGCGCTCTTGAGCTCTATCAATTGACTAGCTGAAATGGACGCAGGTGGTGATCAAAAGTATTTTAAATAAAAAATTCTCCTTCATGCGACTAGTGGATTTGCTGCTTCCACTCAGTCTCTCAACTATTTTTAGAAAACTCACGCACATCAAGTCTGGTGCAAAATTGCTCTCCACAACAAAATATTTACTGTAATTTTGATATCGAGGCAGACACGGTCATGTAAAAAAAATTCATAGCAACGTAAACTACTCACATCGAGCACTTGGTAGGAAGTGGATAATGTGGTAACATTTGTGTTATCATATCAACAAGCTCTCCATGGGCAGATTGCTTTCTGCACACACATATCGCCCGATGGAACAAGGCATTTCGTAGACCAAAATGGGAGCTTTCACTATTATTGCTCATATTATGAAATATTTGATAGGGTCGACTTAGACATATGTAAACACGACACAAGCACTCTCAAATTTTGACACCATCACCAGGACCTAAAGCTTAACAAAGCTTTTTGATGAAACAAATTTGAATGAAACAACACTCAAATCCTACCCTCGAACCAAACCACACCAAATGCTTAGGGCACATTCCTTCCAGTTCTTCTTCGTCCTCCTGATCAGAGCTTAGGGTACGTGCCTTCTAGAAAGTACAGGTGGCTGTATCAACTTCAATGCAAGTTCATTCACAGTAGGAAGGACAAGTATCACACAACATGGACGAAGACACCATAGCACATCATATTCAAAATGGTAGAAAATCCCTTTGAAAAATTATCAAGTGGTCATTGCATGCATTCTCTTTAACATGTTTTAAATGTGTCTGTAAACTGACAATGTCAAAAAATAAAATCGAATCGACAACATATAATATTGATGTCGCTCAATATTTTTTGCAACCGGCTCCACAACATGATTTTGGAACACCCTGCACAACCCTGATATTAGAGATTATAAAAAAAGCTCAATTTTATTAGAGAGTATCATTTTGTCACATGAGAAAAATTAGAAAAAATCATGTAGTTCGTATCGTTGTTGTGGACCACCATACAATGGATTTTGGCATCGATCTCCATTAAGGAAGTAGCTTCGATCACTTGAAAAACTCACAATAATACGGACAAAGAGCCAATGATCATTGAAGTGTAGAATCTATGCATTGTGAATACAGACAGATGCAGCGCAGCCTAGGGGTCCACCCACGATCACCCTCTGCATTATTCAATAATTTTAGTAGAATATGACCATTGTGGATATGTGTTCTATGCATAGAAGACACTGGCATACTATGGCATCACCGTCGACCAATAAAAAACAATCAATGAACAGGCCCACAATAGAAACATCTCGATGTATCAAACTGTTGTAAAAATATCCAAGTGGGTCAGGCTCATAGACATACATATTCTTGGACTGGGATCTTGGTAGGAAAGCCCATTTAACCATAAGTGTACAATGTGATATGGTCCCGCCACTAAACACACGTTGGTTTCTTTCAAAACCACCTCCAAACACCTCGTGGCATCCCATGGGACCAATGTGACTAGCAAAAAAAATCCTCCATCTCAAATCCTAAAATTACTGGAAATAATTGCACGATCAATTTTTGTCAGGAGACAGAAATAATGCCCTTCTATCGCCAAACCAACATATCAACAGCCATGAGGCAGTAAAAAAATATGGCAATTTTTGTTCACGACTCAGCTCTGTCTTGGGCCACGAATACTTGCAAAGGATATATCCTCCATGTTCATAAAAAAAAATTCCATGATGGTAGTCAAATGCATTTTCTGCAAATAATCGTAGAGAATATGGATGCCTCTTCTAGACGTCTCAATGTATAGTAGTAATAAGACTCAGGCGGTATAAACAAATAAGTTGCACACATGAATCATAGAAGCACAGTGCTTGGATGCTCTACATGAAGTCCCTCAGATGCATGGTGAAGTTCTTTTTGTGAAGATTGAACAAGACTCAAACTCGTAGTAGCAATCTTGTACCAGATATAGTCCTGCATGAAGACTCAGTTCGGTCTATGAATACCTTCAACTAGATCAGAATAATAACTGCTAAAATTCAACCAGTGACATCAGCCACCAATGATTGCAAATCATCCTCCTTAAGATGCAACTCGTTAGGTACCACTTTTAGCCATTTTTATCGGGCTGCATCGACGTGGACAAAAAATAGAGACATGGATGATCTCATTGTATCTCATAGAGCCCGATCACCATAGAATCCATTCCTCACAATGTATACACCGGACTATTGTAAGAGCATGATCAGATAAATTTTACATGAAATCACATCACGAAGCCACGAATCTTGCATCACAGGTACTCTAATGGTTGCAATAAATTGACCTCCATCCTATGCTTAGAAACTAGCAGAAACAAAACTACGAATGGCTTCTTCTACAACAACAACACTGGAGATCTATGGATGTCGTGCTATTTATGAGATGGCTTGGCGATCATAGTGAAATTATTGCGTACAAATAGGGTGGGTGCGCCACGAGTCTCTTCATCAGTATGTAACACCAAGTTAGTAAGCTCAAAGGTAACACAAGCTGCAAACCTGCACAGGATTTGATGACTAGGCTGCCTTGAAATGACTCTTGAACAATACCCAATGGCTACTTCACAACAATCATGATCTTGAAGAAATAGCACTATGGGCTGGAATTACCATGATCATTTGAATTTTTTGAATTATCCATTGAAGCCATCGCCAATAGTAGTAGTCCTCCATGAGAGCAATGGAAACAACATGTAGCATGGCATTTGAACATTTACATCAGGCGATATTTGAATAACATGTCTAAAAATTTCATAGTCAGCTCCATGTGTTGTAGTAACGTCTTCACTATGCTTCCACCAACATCACCATGGATTCACCAAGCAGATATTTAAAAAAATACCAATGTGAGAGGGGTTCTAATATCGTATATTGGCCCAGGATGTAGTAGACAATGATGGAGGTTAGGATTTTAGCCTCCACATTCCCTCAAATACGTAGCCCAAATACATGGGCAGATTCTCAAAAAAAATTCAACACCATCTCAAGCCTTCTCGGATATAATTATCTGCATTTTTTTTTAATAATAACTCAACATCCTCTTTCTATGTCGTGGCAAAAAAATAGATTTGCTCACTTTTCCACCATAAAAAAAACTTCTCACACTGCAACCAAGAAATGAATCCTAAATGATCACCTATAAAAAAATGTTAAAAAATATTTTCACTCTATTCGTCAACATATTATGGCTCCAAGCAACAAAGCTTCAAGGGCAACCATGAGTTTTCTCAAGCTGTTTGGTTTCTGATCCATTAAAAAAATGGAGAGCATACTCCCTCGGCTTGAAGAAATAAAATTGGGGAAAAAAGGGGAGGGAAAAAATGAGGGGGGACAAACCAACAGGGCAGGGAAAGCCTGCTCTGATACCAAATGTTGGTAATGGAAATAGATGAGATGTTAGTGATACAAAATGATTACAATATATAGGTAGGAGGCCTATATGAAAACATGACAAGTGTCAAGAGAATGACAAGTGTCAAGAACAAGGCATAGTGCACATTATATTCTAACATCCCTATGGGCCATGGTTAATCTTGTTATGATTAAACCCACCTTATAAATTGTAATTAACCTAAAGCTCTCATGTTGTATTAGGTTAAACTTGTTCATTTAATTTGGGTTTTGGTATTGGTGTAAATACTTTCAACCTTTCCATCCTTTGTATCAAATTATTTTGATAATTATCTATGAATATTATAGAGATTACTTATGGTATCTAGCGGTGTTTACTATATATTTCTCTCTTTCATCCTACTTACATTTTTTATATAAGTTTTGAGTGGATGATTTTCTTTTGCTCATTTCTAGAAATAGGTGTGAATTCTAACATGGTATCAAAGCGAGTATGGAGTAGAATATTTTGGTCATATAGAAATTTAGTTGGGATCCTCCAATCCTTCTTTTGAATTTTAGGTCAAATTACTCTTCTAAATATCGTAAGCATTTTTAGTATAAGTGGTACAAAATATATCCTTTTCCATGTTTTTTTATCCACTCTTCCATAAATTTTCAAGAAATTTTCATTTCTCCTCTTCCTATTCTATCATTATCAAGGTTCTTATGTATATTTATGTTCACTACTGCATGGTGATTACTTTAGTTTTTATTCATAGGGAAGCCATCGCATGATGTTCGAAAAAAAAAGTAACTCTATTTTTCAAATTTGAATTTGTTATTTATGAATCTCCTATACACACCATTTAAACGTAATATAATGCACATGCTCCCTTCATTTTGGCATATTGTGAGTCTACATCACTCTCTAAGGAGAGGATGTGCATTTCCTCTACAGTATGTGATTTTATTAATGGTCAAAGTTGTAGGTCTACTCCTTGAAAATTTTTAGACATGGAAAAATCTTGTTTGTTCAAAATCCTCGGTTCTTGAACGTCCTACCAAGCATTCTCCATAATAGATTAAAATAAAATTAACAAGATGAACCAATTATATATGTGTTTGAATAATCATTCAAATATCAATTTGTATAAAAGTATATGCATTATTTATCTAGGGTCTTTTGTAGAACATAATAACAAGTCCACGGGTAAGTTTATCAAAAACATAAAAGATGAAAAAGACACACAGGGTTTGTTCAATCCATCTAGCACCATCTTCTCACAACCTCTATTAGAAAAAATTTCATCATCTTAAAGCAACATAAGAGAACACAAGGGCTATGAATGAGTCACTCATAAAGAGATGTCAAAAAATAAAAGAGGTAACATCAAATATAGAGTATAAGTGATTTTATCCATAAATAATATATAAACCATTTTGAAAAGGGAAAAACAAAATACTAATAAACAACTACATAAACCAAAATCAACTACAAAAATACTCAGTTCAATGCAAGCTTAAATGAAAATAAAATAATAGTTATGCAGATAGACCACTAAGGGAGAAGTAAATGGAGAAAAGGCAATCTTTGATATAGGCTAGGCAATGAAGGAGCCCACAACATCCTTCATTGTGGCCATCTCATCATTCCTTCTAAACAAGATTATATATGTAAATGAATAATTCTTATTTCAAGTGCAATTCTTATTTACAGATATAGGTGAATGGACAACCTAAGCCCTCCATATAATGGGTAGATTTCTAAATACCCCCACCCACCCCGACCATTAGAGATGAGGCAAGAGGGTATCCTAAGACTTCTGTTAGATACATAAATATCCATCTATACAAATCAAGCACTGTTGTTAAGGACTCGGACTAATATTCAAACATGAAACATCAATTTCATAACTAACACACACTCAACACAATAAAACTTCATTTCAACGCATTACAACATGCATGCATGATATACTCTTAATCCTATGCCCTAACAACATGTGTACTCTCTCTCTCTCTCTTTACCAAATTACCTTCTTGTATCTAACTTGCCAACCTTATGCTTTGGATACCTACTCACCTCACTCCTAGCTTAGCTTCCCATTAATTATCTAGTAGCATTTTCTAAAAATAGAGTAAATATTTCTAACACATTAATTATTTCCCTTAATTATAACTACTTTTTAAGTACAGTAATTAGTCTTCCAACCATGTACCCTCATATTCTTCATTGACATATTGAATGTTGCCATCACTTGCATTTTCATCTTGTGTAGTTTTAGGTCCAACAAAATTTGTTGCTCCAATGACACTCCTATGCTTCAATGTATTTGATCCTTCTTGGAGGCAATGCGAGAACCACATACCAGTTGGTATCAAGTGGATCATTTACATACAAGACTTGTCTAGATTGTGATGCTAGGATAAATGGATCATCTTATAGTCTATCTTGACCAAGTAATTTGTTCTATAAAGCCCATTTCATCCTTTCTACATCCATTCATCATATCAAGAGTATTTACCCAGTCACATTTGAACAAGAGGTATCAAAATCGATAGTAATCTAATAAGATTATTTTCTTAATAAAACCATAATATGTGACTATTCAAAGCATTGGGTTTGTGTCTTTTGTGCCTGCTCTACACAAAGTAGTAGCATTGACACACACCACTATTTTGAGTTTTTATTTGGTCTTCTTTATATTTGATATGAAATATATAATCATTGATCAAATAGACTGAATGTTTTGTTGCAACTTTCCTCGAACCACATGCCAACCATTTTATTGTGTTAGATTCATTATTATGTTGCATTTCATCTCCATGAAACTGAAATAAAGCATAATACTTTAAATTTTATTGGAGAACATTACATGATGTTTAGTACATGATAATTAATATAAATATCAAAGATCATATTCAAGAGAGCAAACAATAAACTGATCTTATAGCCAAGTGATGAATGTGAAGAACACAAGCTTATACTGAGAGGGGGGGTGAACAGTATAAGACCACTTTTTACTTTTTCTTTCCCAATCAATATTATGCAATGTAAAGATAGCAATATCAATAGCAATAATCAAAGCAATGCACAAATCACCACACACAATAGAGACACCACAATTTACGTGGTTCACCCAATGTGGGCTACTCCACGGAGAAAATATTTCACTAAAATTTTCTCAATCAATCTCTTGGGAATCCTTTCCCTATTACAATGTTTATGGACCTCTCGTCCAATGGAGATACCAATCCCCTAAATCAAGTTCATGGATCTCTATCCATAGGAGAACTCCTTCTCCTCTGCTCTGGTTGGTGATCCTCTAGAAGACTACTACCTCCACTGCACTGGCTTGTGGATCTCTCTCCACTGAAGACTCTTGTCCCCACTCAGAAGACCTATCCTCACTACCCTGGCTAATGGATCTCTATCCACTAGAGACTACTGTCCTCTCTGCTCTGTCACCTCCAAAGCTCTATCTCAAATCTGCACTAAACACAGTCCTTCGATCTAGCACAAATCTGCTCAATCTCTATCTCTGGTCTGGCACAAACTTATCCTCAAATATGCACCAAAATCTGCTCTCAAATCTGCACTAAACATAGTCCTTCGGTCTAGCACAAATCTATCCTTGATATCTGTCCTCAAGCCTTAACTCAAAGCTTGACTCAACTCTACTAGATCTGCCCTAAACCTTAACTCAAGGTTTGAACAAATCAATCAACTCTACTCTCAAGTCTTCTCAAAGACTTGTCTCAAATATGCCTTGTAAGCTTCCACAAAAGCTCACACTAATCTGTCCACAAGTCCTCTCTAGAACTTGCTCAAATATACTCTACAAGTCCTCTCTAGAACTTGCTCAATCTGCTCCACAAGTCCTCTCTAGAACTTGCTCAAATATGCTCTACAAGTCCTCTCTAGAACTTGCTCAAATCTTCTCTACAAGTCCTCTCTAGAACTTGCTCAAATATGCTCCACAAGTCCTCTCTAGAACTTGCTCAAATATACTCAATAAGTCCTCTCAAGAACTTATCCAAATCTATATTGTAAGCTTTCACAAAAGCTCACACAAAATCAGTCCACAAGTCTCCTCAAAGACTTACCTCAAATCTGCTCAACAAGTCCACACAGAACTTGTCCAATCTCATAGAAACATAAAGAGAATTTTTAGAGACTCAATATGTTCTATACTAATCACAATGCTCAATTACTTTCAATCACTCTCTTAGAAACATAAGGAGAATTGTTAGAGACTCAATATGCTTCAAATTCAACTCAATGCTCAATCACTTTCTCAACTCAATTCAGAATATAGAATAGTTTGTTTTATGGAACTTGAACAATCACTTCACACATCCACTTGACTAGGCTCAACCAACTCTACTCAACCAATCACTCAATGAACTAATCCTTTCTTACAAACCCTAGTCCAAGTATATCAACTCAAAATATTTCCAATAATGCTCAACAACAAATCTCACATAACAATGATACTCATGTTCTTTTCAAACCCTAGTTCAAGTTCTTCACTCAATAACTCACTTCAACAACAATGCTTATAAAACAACTCTCACATAACAATGATACTCATTCTTCAAACCCTAGTTCAAGTTCTTCACTCAATAACTCACTTCAACAACAATGCTTATAAAACAACTCTCACATAACAATGATACTCAAACCCTAGTTCAAGTTTTTCACACAACCAATGGCTTCAACAACAATGCTTATCAAACAAGGTTTTAACAACAATTCTTTATTCCAGAAAACCTTGAAGCATTCACTCAACACACTCAATAGGAAACCCTAATCAAGTCCTTTTCACTCCAAACTTATTTTCTAGAAAACCAATCAATCAACTCAACTATGGAAGAATGTGCTCATACCTTTTCCTTGATGATGAAGTGCTCTCATAAATCTATCACAACCACAAACACTTCTATGCCAAGCTCAAAGAGGTTAGAAGATAAATCTTTCTCACAATGTAATGTAAAAACTCAATTACACCTTATCACTCCTCCTTTCAAAACAACCATCAACATACATAAAATATTTTCCAAATAACACCTTATAATCTCCCAATTAAAAATAAATTCAACATCCACCAAAATTAACTCAAAACCTCTTTAAATCAAATTTTAATGGCAAGAAGAACTTTGGCAAAAATCAAATCCACTCCAATAACATAAATCAATTATCAATCAAATAACCTTTCATAAACCCTTATAACTCCAAATAACATAAATCAATTATCAATCAAACAATCTTCCATAAACCCTTATAACTCCAAATAGCACTTTATAGAAAACCTTAGGCAAATAAAATTTTAATTAAAAATACCTTTGCCACTAGTGGGATTCGAACCCACAATCTCTGCCTCCATGAGTGCTCTAGCCATGGGCTTGACCATCGCATGTGCTAGATGCATGTTTGAGAGCTTAGGAGCACTTCGTGCTCTTTCTCCTAAGTTGGCGCTCAAAACGAGTGTGTCCCAAAAACTTTCTCCTTGGTGCTCAAGACAAACACGCCAACTCCACGTGAATCGATCGTGGATACTTCCACTCCCAATGCTCTTACGAAACATGCACTGCCAATGGACCACCATGTCCTATGGGAGTGAGGCCTTCTCCTCCCTTTTCATATTTTTCCCTGGTGCTAAAAACAACACGAGTTCATCTTCTTCCTCAACAATCGCACGAATTATTTTTCTCTTTGGTCGCATAAAATAATCGAAGAAGGGTAAGTTCTAATGTCCTTTGGCATGGTATTTATACATGATTTTCCCTTTTTCCATAGACGTCAATGCTCCACTAAGATGATATCGACGCTCCTTTAAGATGACGTCGACGCTCCTTTTTAAAACCTTTTATAATTTATAAATTATTTAAATTCTAAAAGAATTTAAATTTTATAAATTATATTTATAAACCTTTGACTTTAATAAAAATTAAAGCCTTCCTTGGGATGAAATTTAAACCTTTAACTTGTACTCCACTGACTTGATGAAGATTATTCTGCCACCATGGTTTTAATAAAAACCTTAATAAAATAATATTTTGACAACTTTTTCTTCAACTCTTTGCATTGTTCCTGGTGACAATAATGGTGTACTCCATGGTATTAATGATAGCTTCATGTGTTCACTTTGGCATCAATGACAACTTCTCACCTTGACATCAATGACAACTAAATGAGCTCAAAATGTCCAACAATCTCCCCCTTTGTCATTGATGGCAACCCAAATTATTTTTACTAAAAACTTGACCTTTCCTTTGTTCTGCTCCCCCTGGGACATTGCTCCCCCTAGCTCAATGCTCTCTCAAATACCAAATCTCTCCCCCTTACTCAAATCTCTCCCCCTTTGACATCAATGGCAAAGGGTCACCTTTGGGGCTTGGGGCTAAGAATGAGCCTCTTAGCTTAGCCCCTCCCCCACCTTCTCTTGAGGTGGTTAATTTTGGGGTGGGAGTATTTCTACTCCTAGAAAGCATTATTCTTTACCTTTATCCTCTTTTCTTCTTATCTGATCCTTCTGATTCCTCTGACTATTTCTTTCCATGTTCCTATCCATGTCTACATTCTTGTCCATGTTCCTATTCCTGTTCCTATTCATATCCATGTTCCTATTCTTCCTCTCATATCCATGTTCTTGTTCCTATTCATATCCATGTTCATGTTCCTGTTCCTATTCCTATTCCTGCTTGATTCTAGAATGTCTGCTCTACACCACTTTGTTGTGTGACCATCATTATTGCACTTATAACACTTAATGTTATTATTCCTTGGAGGTGCAAATGTCTTAGGATTTCTCCTAGTGAAGCCATATCCTCTTCTGTCATGAACTCTGCAATTCATTGCCTTGTGACCAAACTGATTACATGAGTAGCAATACCCATGGAAAAGTTATTTGTTCCCATATTCCTATCTTTCATGTGTCCTACACTGTGAAGCCATGTGTCCAAACCTGTGACATGAAAAACATCTTCCATTGAAGTTTCCTTGTCTTGACCTCATTGGTCTCTTAGTCTCTCTTGACCTATTCTGATTGTTGTTCCATCTGTATCTTCTTTGTGCATTGTTCCTGTTCTTGTTGAACTCTCTATTGTCCAACTCATCCTCAGATGTCTCACTCTCTTTTACACTATCTTCTTCTGAAATATCTTCATCTAAAGTTTCTTATCCTCCAAAACTTGAGGTTGACTCTCCTTCCCATTTCTTTTGAACCTGTTCAAATCCAAGACCTATTTTGCTTGATGTAGGCTTTTGTATCTTGATGAACTTATCCAAGTTCTTTGAGCTATTTTTGAACCCTTTTAGCTTGACCTTGGAGTCTTCTAAATCTTCTCTTAGTAGTGCCACTTCTTGTGCTAACTTTTCACATTCTAAGATCTTTGCTTCTAACTTATCCTTGAACCTTTTTGCCTTAGCCTTTGATTTTTCTAAATCCTCTATAAGCAATCTTCTCTCTTCATCACATTCTTGAAACTGAATTTCAAGTTTAGAATGTTGCTTTCTTACCTTCTTTACCATGTCAAGGGCATAAATAAGTTCTCCCTTGAGATCATATCCATCCTTTTCTGAATATTCCTCTATTTGTTTACCTTTGTCCACATCTTTATTCTCTGTTGGCTTGTCTTCTATAGGATCACATTCTCCTTCTTCTAGTGCCATTAGAATATTCTCTTCTGGTCCTTCAAGTGTATCTTCATATTCATCATCACTGAAACTATAACCATCCCTTGTACAATCATCTTCAAGATGTCCAAAGTTACCACATCTAAAACACTTGAGAATTACTAGAGTCCTTTTCTTAACTTGTTCTTTTTCTTCAATCATAAAGAGGACTTCATCTCTATCATTGTCTGAAAAACTAGCATCACTATCACTTGAGTACTTACTTGCCTTATCCGCATAGTAGCTCCTCTTTTGCCTTTGGAAGAACTTCTTTCCTTGTCTGCTTTGTCCATCCTTGCTTTTCTTTTGGTGCCTGTATCTTTTTGATTCCCTATTCCTGTGATCCTATTTTTCTTCACCATTGTTATTCTTAGCTTCTTGACAATCTATTGCAAAATATCCATACTTTCCACAATTGAAACATTTAACAGATCTTGTATCTCTAGATCTTCTTGAATCCTTATTCCTTCTACCATAATTTAGCTTCTTCATCACTGGATGACTCATTGCTTGATTTTGACTTCTTACCCTTTGTCTTCTTGATTGCTTTGAATGTTGCTTCCTTCTGGGGAATAGGATCTTTTGTTCTTATCTCAAATATTGTGAGCATACCAAGCAACATATCTCTTGTCAAAGTATCACCATCCATTGACACTTCTATAGCAGAAACCTTTTCACTGAATCTCTTTGGAAGAGTTCTTAAGACTTTATCACAAACATCTGATTCATCAATCTTCATTCCAAGTCCTTGCATAGCATTAACAACTTCATCAATTCGAAGTAGGTAAGAACTAATATTTTCCTCATCCTTCATTCTTAATTCTTCAAATTGTCCTTTGAGATTTTGCATCTTTGCTTTCTTGACACTTTTATCTCCTTCATAAATATTTTGTAATTTATCCCACATTTCTTTTGTAGTTTGACAATGCATAACTTTCATAGACTCTATTCTATGCAAACCTCTCAAAAGTGCATTCATTGCTTTTGAATTGTAATGTTGTAGGAGCTTACCTTCCTTATCTGTAGGAGGATTAATCAAGGGATCATATCCAAATTCAACTACTTCCCAAATTTCATTGCCAAGTGCCATCAGGTAGATCTTCATTCTCATACTCCAATATATATAGTCACTTCCATCAAATACTGGTGCTGAATTATCTGAGGACACATTCTTAGAATCCATTGTGTTCTTGTTAGATTTTCCTTCAAGCTGTTAAACTCTTCTGAAGGAACCCGCTCTGATACCAATTGAAGAACACAAGCTTATACTGAGAGGGGGGTGAACAGTATAAGACCACTTTTTACTTTTTCTTTCCCAATCAATATTATGCAATGTAAAGATAGCAATATCAATAGCAGTAATCAAAGCAATGCACAAATCACCACACACAATAGAGACACCACAATTTACGTGGTTCACCCAATGTGGGCTACTCCACGGAGAAAATATTTCACTAAAATTTTCTCAATCAATCTCTTGGGAATCCTTTCCCTATTACAATGTTTATGGACCTCTATCCAATGGAGATACCAATCCCCTAAATCAAGTTCATGGATCTCTATCCATAGGAGAACTCCTTCTCCTCTACTCTGGTTGGTGATCCTCTAGAAGACTACTACCTCCACTACACTGGCTTGTGGATCTCTCTCCACTGAAGACTCTTATCCCCACTCAGAAGACCTATCCTCACTACCCTGGCTAATGGATCTCTATCCACTAGAGACTACTATCCTCTCTGCTCTATCACCTCCAAAGATCTATCTCAAATCTACACTAAACACAATCCTTCGATCTAGCACAAATCTACTCAATCTCTATCTCTGGTCTGGCACAAACTTATCCTCAAATATACACCAAAATATGCTCTCAAATCTACACTAAACATAGTCCTTCGATCTAGCACAAATCTATCCTTGATCTCTATCCTCAAGCCTTAACTCAAAGCTTGACTCAACTCTACTAGATCTACCCTAAACCTTAACTCAAGGTTTGAACAAATCAATCAACTCTACTCTCAAGTCTTCTCAAAGACTTATCTCAAATATACCTTGTAAGCTTCCACAAAATCTCACACTAATATATCCACAAGTCCTCTCTATAACTTGCTCAAATATACTCTACAAGTCCTCTCTAGAACTTGCTCAATATGCTCAACAAGTCCTCTCTAGAACTTGCTCAAATATGCTCTACAAGTCCTCTCTAGAACTTGCTCAATATGCTCAACAAGTCCTCTCTAGAACTTGCTCAAATATGCTCTACAAGTCCTCTCTAGAACTTGTTCAAATATGCTCAATAAGTCCTCTCAAGAACTTATCCAAATATATATTGTAAGCTTTCACAAAAGCTCACACAAAATCAGTCCACAAGTCTCCTCAAAGACTTACCTCAAATCTGCTCAACAAGTCCACACAGAACTTGTCCAATCTCATAGAAACATAAAGAGAATTTTTAGAGACTCAATATATTCTATACTAATCACAATGCTCAATTACTTTCAATCACTCTCTTAGAAACATAAGGAGAATTGTTAGAGACTCAATATGCTTCAAATTCAACTCAATGCTCAATCACTTTCTCAACTCAATTCAGAATATAGAATAGTTTGTTTTATGGAACTTGAACAATCACTTCACACATCCACTTGACTAGGCTCAACCAACTCTACTCAACCAATCACTCAATGAACTAATCCTTGCTTACAAACCCTAGTCCAAGTATATCAACTCAAAATATTTCCAACAATGCTCAACAACAAATCTCACATAACAATGATACTCATGTTCTTTTCAAACCCTAGTTCAAGTTCTTCACTCAATAACTCACTTCAACAACAATGCTTATAAAAAAACTCTCACATAACAATGATACTCATTATTCTCCATTCTTATAAAACAACTCTCACATAACAATGATACTCAAACCCTAGTTCAAGTTTTTCACACAACCAATGGCTTCAACAACAATGCTTATCAAACAAGGTTTTAACAACAATTCTTTATTCCAGAAAACCTTGAAGCATTCACTCAACACACTCAATAGGAAACCCTAATCAAGTCCTTTTCACTCCAAACTTATTTTCCAGAAAACCAATCAATCAACTCAACTATGGAAGAATGTGCTCATACCTTTTCCTTGATGATGAAGTGCTCTCATAAATCTGTCACAACCACAAACACTTCTATGCCAAGCTCAAAGAGGTTAGAAGATAAATCTTTCTCACAATGTAATGTAAAAACTCAATTACACCTTATCACTCCACCTTTCAAAACAACCATCAACATACATAAAATATTTTCCAAATAACACCTTATAATCTCCCAATTAAAAATAAATTCAACATCCACCAAAATTAACTCAAAACCTCTTTAAATCAAATTTTAATGGCAAGAAGAACTTTGGCAAAAATCAAATCCACTCCAATAACATAAATCAATTATCAATCAAATAACCTTTCATAAACCCTTATAACTCCAAATAACATAAATCAATTATCAATCAAACAATCTTCCATAAACCCTTATAACTCCAAATAGCACTTTATAGAAAACCTTAGGCAAATAAAATTTTAATTAAAAATACCTTTGCCACTAGTGGGATTCGAACCCACAATCTCTGCCTCCGCGAGCGCTCTAGCCATGGGCTTGACCACCGTGTGCGCTAGACGCATGTTTGAGAGCTTAGGAGCACTTCGTGCTCTTTCTCCTAAGCTGGCGCTCAAAACGAGCATGTCCCAAAAACTTTCCCCTTGGTGCTCAAGACAAACACGCCAACTCCACGTGAATCGATCGTGGATACTTCCACTCCCAATGCTCTTACGAAACATGCACTGCCAATGGACCACCGTGTCCTATGGGAGTGAGGCCTTCTCCTCCATTTTTGTCTTTTTCCCTGGCGCTAAAAACAACACGAGTTCATCTTCTTCCTCAACAATCGCATGAATTATTTTTCTCTTTGGTCGCATAAAATAATCGAAGAAGGGTAAGTTCTAATGTCCTTTGGCATGGTATTTATACATGATTTTCCCTTTTTCCATAGACGTTGGTGCTCCACTAAGATGACGTCGGCGCTCCTTTAAGATGACATCGGTGCTCCTTTTTAAAACCTTTTATAATTTATAAATTATTTAAATTCTAAAAGAATTTAAATTTTATAAATTATATTTATAAACCTTTGACTTTAATAAAAATTAAAGCCTTCCTTGGGATGAAATTTAAACCTTTAACTTGTACTCCATTGACTTGATGAAGATTATTCTGCCACCATGGTTTTAATAAAAACCTTAATAAAATAATATTTTGACAACTTTTTCTTCAACTCTTTGCATTGTTCCTGGTGACAATAATGGTGTACTCCATGGTATTAATGATAGCTTCATGTGTTCACTTTGGCATCAATGACAACTTCTCACCTTGACATCAATGACAACTAAATGAGCTCAAAATATCCAACGAGAATGTATGATTATGGAATTTTTGCAACACCCCTTCATCTCTCGTTGCATGGGGGTTGGATGCCTTGATACTCTTTAGGTGCTTCCTGATTTGGTCCAAAGTTTATCAAGCTTAGTTGGATCTAATTAATATTCTACCATATATAACAATAACAAAGAAATATCTACTTATTATACCCAAGGCTGAACTTCATCCATGTTAAAGAGAACGCATCAATGGGCTTGCTCGTAAGAAGTTTCATCTAAATCAAAGTCTTCACCACTAGGTAAAGGCCTCCCATCGATTATAGTTTCTTCATCCTTGTCACTCCATACCTCATTACAACCAAGGTGATCGCTAATTGCTTCTATAGGTCTCATGTAGTCTGCACAGAATGAAAAGGATTCCTCGACAAGATAATATTTGGCAATGCAACCTTCGGGCCTAGCTCGATTCTTCACATACCCCTTAAAAATCTTCATAATTCTAAGAGATGAAATAAAAAATTTGGATTATATGAGACACTACAAAAATTAGAAAAATGGTGGTTTATGAAATTGATGAATGCATACAAAACTCTTGAAAGGGTGCATCCATCAATATTGTACAAGTCCACATAGATGTACCTTATGCACCAAGTGAATATCTAGGTGCACCATGTTATCAAAAAATGAAGGGGAAAAGTACTTTTTAAGCAAACATAATGTCTCCATGACATCTAGTGATAATTTCTCTATTTTTATGGGATCCACCACTTTAGCACATAGACCCCTGTAGAACATGCACAACCGACAAATGGTTTATCACACTAGCTTATCAAGAAAATATCATAGTGCTACCAGAAGTTGTTGCATGAGAACATGGCAATCGTGTGATTTTAGACCGTAGATCTTAAGTTCTTTCATAGAGACATGTTTTCTAATATTCAAACTATATACATTCAGTACTTTTATATTACATAGTGTACGACAAAACCTTTCTTTCTCAACATTTAATAGATTGTAATGTGTTGTGGAATATATATCTTGTTTCCATCCATTACTGGTCATAATGTGTTCTTGATACTCATAATTTTTAAATCCTCATGGTATTTTTTTCCATCCTTTGACTTTCCATAGATACCTAGTAGTGTTTTGAATAGGCTTTCATATATATTTTTCTCCACATCCAAGTTGGGATGAACTAGAAGATGTTGTTCATAGATAGCAACAATAAATAGAAATTACTCGACATTGAGAGACATAACAACTAATATAGAAAGAAAGTTGCATGTCATACCTTCAAATATGATAGTTTGAAGAATATAAATTTCTTCTTCCATATTGCTATAGGAACAAACATTCTCTCCTCATCCATGTTGTGTTTCATTTTATTTGAGTTGATCTTTCCCCAATTTGGTTGGATTTCCTATACTATTTTTAGTATTTTCATCCTATTTAAAGGTTTGGGTGATTTATCGAGCTCTTTTTTACCATTGAAAGATGTCCTCTGACAATGAAATATATGATCTAGAGGAATGAATCTCCTATGGCCCATGTAAGTCATATTTCTACTACATTTAAGATATTTTGCACAGTCCATGCATATTGGACATGTTACCTTTCCCTTTGTCACACATCCTGATAGATTTTCATAAGTAGCAAAGTCATGGATGGCCCACATTATTTTTGCTCTCATATTGAATGCAGTATTGAAAAATGCATCATATGGTTCTGCTCCTTTAGTTCATAGTTCATGCAAGTCATCAACCAAAATCTATAGATAAACATCAATATCATTGCCTGGTTGCTTAGGGCTAGGTATTAATAATGTGAGCATTGAATGTTTCCTCTTCATCCACATCCATGGTGGGAGGTTATAAGTGATCAACATAATGGGAAAGAAAATGTAAGTAGTACTAAAGTTAGAAAAATGGTTGAACGGCCAGGGTTATGCATAGTGGTGAATATTCGTAAATTGGGCGAATATTAGGATTTCCAAAATTGAAAATTGGCGAATATGAGGACCCTCGACGTCAACCCATTTGCCTAAAATTTTCAGGATCAATTTTTTCTTAGGGTCAATTCACCATAATATATATCCAAACATAAGCATATTTGTACTCATTGGAAATCTCTTTTCAAGCCTGATCTAATGGTGGTGTTTTTATGAAGTTATAAGATGATTTAATAGGTTAAAAGTGGCCCCAAATATGAATTTATATTTTAGGTCTTCAAATACCCCAAATTTTGGTATGAAGATGCTTTATTTGATTTTCTTAGGATTCTCCATGATTCACCTTGATAATGATTAGTATTTGCCATTTTTTTACAAGTACATTTTGAGTTCAACCCCTTATGCATAACCCTTGTTGAGCCCATAGGTGCTATTGAAATTTGTACACTACGTGGATTCTTGGCAAAATATTTCCATTTAAATTTATAGTTTTCCACATCGAGGATTCAACCGAATGTCGCATATTACCATGTGAACTCTTGTGTTGGAAATGCCATCTCATATTCTCCACAACCATTGTAGATCTACGGGAAGAAAGCAAATAACTTCAATCACATATAATAATTTTGAAAGTTGAAACAAACACAATCCCTTACCTATGCATTCTCTTCAACCTTGGTATAATGGGGAAATACCTCAACACCTTCACAGGAACATTAATGCATATATTTTGTGAATGAGGATCCACTTTCTATCGATATTTACCACATGTTGGGTAAACTTACTTCTTTTCATGATATTTCCAATATTAAATACATTGATGCATGCATGTATCATTACATAATCTAATCCCAATGGTATAATAATTTTATTCATTGCATACATGGACTTTGGAATTGTATTAACAATTGAGAGTATATCTTTTAGCAACTCCAATAAGTCACCAAATATTTTATCTAGCCAACCATGTTTTTCTTTGAGATTATAAAATTTAGCGATCATCGATAGCTTTGTGTACTTTATACAACTTGGGTATAATGGTCGTTTAGCATCTTCAAGCAAGTTATAATATTCATCAACAATAACTACTCCTTAAGATGATTGGAACTCAACATCATTATCTCAAATTTCTGGTCCATTCTCTAGGTAATTGATATTGAACAATCCATATGCATCATTGACCATTCCAAAAATGTCATCTTGTACATCTTTGATAATTGGACCCTCATCGGTGGTAGATAACATGTTTGATGCATAGTTATCATAACTAGAGTGTTGTTCTCCATACAAAACAAACTTGATATATATCTTGTCAATACCATGATAAATCAGGTGGTCACGAACCTTTGAAAAACCAAGAGTTTCTATATTTGAACACTTTCAATACGGACATCTAGTTCTTTTAGGGTCTATTGAATTCTTTCTTATGAAATCTAGGAATTGTTGAACCCCATGATAATATTCCTTTTTATTTCTACAAACAAACCCCCCCGCAAAATAAGAAAGTATAGTTATACAAGTAGATCTGATCGAAAGCACAACTTTTCTTCGTCAATGGAGATAATTTGACATACCTAGCTGATCCTAGCTAAGCTTTGTCCATGATACTTGATGGACAAATAATATTGACCCAATTGACCTAGCTAGAGTTGGTGCTCTGAGTCTTGAGGATGATCCAAATATTAAAAGTATATACAATAATCCTACTGCCCAAGCACAACCTGCACAAGGTAAGTGGAGTTTCTTATGCAACTTATTACTACACAGTACAATTTAGGGAAAGCTTTCCACCTTTACTAAAGTTGATGATGTAATAGAAATATTTAATATGATTTAAAGGAGCAAGATTCAAATAATTTTTTAGTCACTTTGTGCATGGGATCCAAACAAGAGGCCAACCATAGTTGAAGCACTCAAGCATCCAATGAGTCTCAAAACACATGTAACTATAATATTAAATAAATAATGGTATAATTGTGTTGAAGGTGGTGTACATGTTACTCAATTAATGCTAAACAACAAATGCAGGAAAATGATAAGGATGCTACTTTGAAGCCAACTACAATTCCTACTGTAGATAAATGATGATAGTAAATCTGATGAAGTGTTTAATAGATTCAAAGATATAAATTTTGTTGCAGTATGGCTTTAGTTAGGATATCCTTTAAAGAGCTCTATGTTGTTGATACAACTTTATGCATGCAGATAATGATAATAAGCATGACAGAGATAATTGTTATAGTATGCAAAACTGGTCTTGAATAATAATGCTTTGAATCTCTATGGTTACATGGTAGCCTTTGTAGAAAACTAGTTGCAGATAGACCTTCACTTGTTTAAAATTTCAAGTCTCATCCCATGTGCAAGAATAGTGAAGGTGGAAAATGTAAATCTTGAAGACCAAAGGTCCAGGATGCAAAAACACCAAAGACCTTACCAATAGGAGTTTCACACATATGCCATTGTGTAGTATGCAAGTAAGTAAAACAAACCCTCAGGGATATTGAACTAGTTAAAATTATTGAGGTACACAGTCAAGAACTAAGAATCCCAAGAAAAAATGGATAAAAAAAGTTATTTGAGTGTACAATGAATCTCAAGGATAGAGGCAAGACCCGAATTTTGGAGCCAAATAAATTTTTCAAGCACATATAAGCATATTTTAATTATAACAATGATAAAGTACTCCTCTATGAACACAGAAGCAAGTCAAATGACAAATATTAGCTAGAAAAAAATGCAGTTGTAGTATTTCACACAGTAAGCCAAGGTTCCAATCCCATGAGTGAACCTTAACAGTTTTGCATAGGAAAAGGAGCTAATGCCCTACCATTGGCATAGCTTTAACACATACAATGCACAATAAAAGGAGCTAATTCAAAAGCACAACTCTTGGTTAATGTTAGGATCCTATCCTAACGTTAAATTTGTAATTATCATTTACTTAAGTAATGATCCACTCCCAATGTGGGGGATCCCAATATAATATTATTTTGTAATAATTTGTAATGTATGTGGCAAGTAAGGTGCCTAGCCAAGTGACACCATCTCATGTAACCATTTTTATCAAGATTGTAACCAATGTTAGGTAGGATATTCTATCTCGAGTGGAATTTTGCATGTAAGCCAACTCTTGAGCCTTTAGATAGGGTTGCATGAAGTTTTTATTTAAAAGATATGAAGCCATGTACGAATTCATATTTTTGTAAGCTAATAAAATATTGAAGTAGGTTTCCCCATCGAAAAGGCCTGCAATTCTGTGTTATTGTGAGATTGTTCCATTTCTGCATTCAATTTTTACATAGTGTTATTGAGTTATTTGATGTATTCGAGCTATTTTTTAGTAGTTTGTGTGAGTGCACTTTATTTTAATAGTGAGATTATAACAAGTGGTATCAGAGCACTTTCTAGGACTGATTTCTGTTGCAATTGAGATGATTTTTGCATCCATTGCACTTTCTAGGTATAATTTTCCATGTATTTTTTGTTTCTATTTTTCCCTTTATTAAAAAATACAATCTATTTTTTTCGACCAAAAAAAACAAAAAAAATACAGTTTCTTTTTTAGTAGTTGTGTAGGTTAGAAACCTTATTTTGGGGGTTTTAAAATATCATGAAGGACCTATCATTATTGGCTAATTTAGATAGCCCATAAAACATCTAGTTATGTGAGGGGTGATTCGGATCGAATACCTAGGCCTTAGACAACACTCGCATACGAACTTAAGCTCCCAAGCATCTTCGGGTGTATCAAGAGACAATATAGGCTTAAAATAAATTATACATTAGGAAGCTTTTTAGCCTTGTATTATCCATAGTCCATAGGACACAACATCCTGGATGATCACCCTCCCATTCTATCAGAGAGGAAAATAGTGTGCTCAAGGGTATGTGTGGAATCCTCCTTGGGGAGTGGCCTAAAATATTGGTCCGAGCACTATTTTTCATCGTTGCGGTATAACAGAGGGTCTATGGGTATTATATACTCCCTTACTCAGCATACCCTGGTTTTATGAAATACAACTTCCACCTATAAATTAACACCATCCCTGTTCTGCTAACCTACATTCACAACCTCAAAAGTGATCATACTGAGAAGGCATTCCTTATCACAAAAAATAAACTTGCATGCACCAATAATCAGAATAGATTTTATAATTTTCTACAACAGTCCATGGTCAGAAACAGAACAGTTAGGATAGTGAAAGTAACAATCTATTCAATAACAGTGATAGTCAGGTTGACAATAACAACCCTCTATAACAATCTAGAATTACAAACTTACAGTGTCAAAAATAGTATTATCAGTGTTAGAGAATCCCCAGGGTCAATGACAAGAACCGTGCCAGTAAATACAGTATAGGTGATAGGGGAAGAGATAGGATAGTGATAGGGTGGTCAAGGGGTAGACTACAGGTCAGAGACAATTGATCTCGAACCCCAACTTTTGAACCATTAGTCCACATCATAAACTGACAACACCAGTAGACTCGTCAACACAACAATATAAAAAAAAATTATGGGGTTCCCAAATTCAGTGTTGTGGGGCATATCTCATTGCGACTATTTTTTTGAGCTGATCATTTTGATATACCACACCTAAGCACTTTTTTGGACACATTATTAAAAATAGTAACTCCTGAAAACTCTCGTCTATTTTTAGTAACTTAGTCAAAGAGGGCCCACAATGACGAGTGTCACTCATGGACAAAAGGAGTTAGAACTTGCCATAATATTGACCAACATGCAAAAATCCCTTGACTACTTGACCATTACAAACCACAATATCAGAGAAGATATTCGAGAGCTTTGAACGAATCATGATACCGCTATAATCTGCTTAGAAAAAAAACTTACCAAGGTGGAGACCCAATTGTAGGGTACTCTCACATATGAACACTAAGATAAAAAATTTGAACGCAGTCAAAGAATGGAAATAGAAGGTAAAATAAGGGAAACCGAAGACACTATGATCATGATTCGATCTTCAAAATACCTAAATTGGGTTTCCCTAAGTTCAATAGGAAGGATGTCGATGGGTGGTTATATCGGGTTGATCAATTCTTTTGACTCCAAAATATCCCTGTATATCATGGGATTCATATGGATTCCTTAAATTTAGAATCTAAGGCCTTACATTGGTTCCAATGGCTATGAGCCACTACCCCTGATCTATCTTTGGAGGACTTTGAGTCCCAACTACTCACCCGATTTGGCCCTAGTGCCTATGAAGATTTTATAAGAGCATTGCCAAAGTTGAAACAAACAACCATAGTTTGCAATTACCAGACATAATTTGAGAAGTTGGCAAATAAAAGTAAGGGCTTGAATGAAGGATTTTTTATGAGTTGTTTCATGAGTGGGTTGAAATATTATCTCTAGGCTGAAGTCAAGATGTTTAAACCCCAAACCATGATGCAGGCTATAAGTTTATCCCGATTGGTTGAATATAAACTTTCAACTCAAAGGTGAACATCGCAATTTTCTCAAGCTTGACCTCCCTTTCCTCCTCGATTCCAAAATAATACTGATAATAACCCTTCTGCTCCTAAGTAACTAAATACAAATGAAATGGATGTGCGTCGCGGCCAAGGGCTATGTTATAATTGTGCTAAAACAATTGTAAAAAAGCATAGATGTGCAAATACGAGATTGTTCTTAATAGATGTAGAGGAACACGATAGCAGTGACCATAGTGATGAGGAGAGTGACACAACTAAAGCACCAACTCAATAGGAAGATAAAACCCAAGAACATCAGACAAAAATTTCATTCCATGTTCTTGTTGAGATTGCCACTCCACAAACCATGAAAGTTGTGGGTTTTTTAAAGTCCAATTCCTTACTATTCTTATAGATTTAGAAAGTACACATAACTTTATTGATCCTTGAGATGCTAAGTAGACCAATTTCTATATACACACATGCAATTCATTTGAAGTCATGGTGGCATATGGAGGAACTTTACCTTGTAAAGGTATATTTTGCAATGTTAAAATAAAGATGGGGGATTATGAACTCAAGCAAGACATGTTTGATCTCCAATTGGAATAATGTGACATTATGTTAGGATCTCAATGGTTGGGCACCTTGGGAACTATCTCCTGGAACTTTGCATAACTATGAATGTAGTTTTCACAACATGGACAAACACACACCCTCCATGGTACCAAAAAAATTCTTCCCAAATTATCAGTTTCAATCATATGGAGAAGTTGTTGAAAAATCATCCCATGGGGTCATTGCATAAATATTTTCAATTCAACCAAGCACTTCCATAGTGGATCAAATTCTAGTAGATTTTTAACTTGTTCTGACCAAGCATAATGGTATTTTTTCATAACCAAATACCCTATCGTCTCATCGCTCACATGACCATGCTATTCCATTGCTACCAGGTAATGCACCACCCAACATTAGACCGTATCAGTATTCTCATGCTCTCAAGTCCAAAATTGAGAATATGGTACAATAACTTCTCAAAGCTAGTATCATTCAACATAGTAACAACCCTTACTCTTCTCCAGTTTTAATAGTTCTCAAGAAATATGGCTCGTGGTGATTGTGTATAGACTATCGTGAGTTCAATAAAATTACCATCAAGGATAAATTCCTCGTTCTGGTAGTAAATGAATTACTATATGAATTACATGGAGATATGTACTTCTCCAAGTTAGACCTTCATTATGCATGCCATAAAATCAGGCTCAAGGATGAGGATATTTCCAAAACTACATTTCATACTCATGAAGGTCACTATGAGTTCTTGGTAATGTCATTTGGTCTGACAAATGATCCTTACATATTTTAGAGCTTTATGAACAACATATTTTACCCTCTCCTGTGGAAGTTCATCCTGGTTTTCTTTAATGATATATTGGTTTATAGTCGCTCATGGGAAGAACACCTTATCCATGTGGATCAAACATTATAGTTGTTTGGCACAACATCAACTTTTTGCTAAGTGGTCCAAGTTTTCCTTTGGTCTGACTGAATTGGAGTATCTAGGACACATTATCTCAAAATATGGCATCAAGGTCAACCCCAAGAAATTTAAGGCAGTTGAGGACTGGCCAAAACCTCACACTCTCAAGGGACTTTAAGGATTCTTAGGGTGTATTGGTTACTACCACAAATTTGTTTGTAATTATGGTAAAATAGAAGCCCCCCTCACATACTTGTTAAAGAAGGACTCTTTTACTTGGATAGGGCCCGCTGACCAAGCCTTCCTCAAATTAAAGCATGCTATGACCACCACACCAATTTTAGCCATGCTAAATTTTTCCAAGTCTTTCATCATTGAAAGTGATGCTTTTGGTTGTGGCATTGGGGTAGTGTTGATGTAGGAAGGGAGACCCTTGGATTTCACTAGTAAGGCACTCTCTGATCGTAAATTGGAAAAATCTACATATGCCAAGGAGATGTTTGCAATATTACATGTTGTAATCCATTGGCAACCATATCTCATTGGGTGCCATTTCTCCATTAAAATAGACCATCATATTCTCAAATACTTCTTGGAACAATGGGTTGCTACCCCAGAATAACAAAAATGGGTTTTTAAACTCATGGGATATGATTATGATATCACCTATAAGAAGGGTAAAAATAATCTTGTGGTTGATACTCTCTCTCGCCAATTTGAGGCCCTCAGTATGTTATATGCCATTTCCTCACCTTTTCCTTAATGGATAGATTTCTTACGATAGGAGGTATTTCAGGATGTAGACTTGTAAGCTTTGGTGGCCTTGCTACCTAATGATCCTACTTCATACCTAGGATACAATTGGGATGGCCATGAATTGTGTTATCACCAATACCTTGTTCTCCCTGGCACGTCCCCACTCCATGAGCTTTTCATCAAGGAACTACATACTACTCCCTCTGCAGGCCATTCAATATTTCTCAAAACATATGAATACCTTAAGCACACATTCTTTTGGAAATGTATGAAACAAGATATCCATGATTTTGTAGAATTTTGTGATACCTATCAACAGATGAAAGGTGAAATGATACGTTCTTTGGGTACTATTCAACCCTTTCCCATTCTAGATCAGGTTTAGACTGATATTTCCATGGATTTTATCGAAGGGTTACCTAAATCTGGTAGTAAGTCTATTATTCTCATGGTAGTGGATCACCTTTCGAAGTATGCTGCTCATTTTTATTCCCTTGGCCATCCTTACACATCCTCCACTGTTGCCCAAATATTTCTTGATTCTATTTTTCACCTTCATGGTATGCCCACCTCCATTATGTCCGATCGAGACCCAACCTTTACTAGTCATTTCTAGAAATAATTGTTTAAGTTGTAGGTAACTTAGCTCAAAATGAGTTTAGCCTATCATCCATAAATGGATGGTCAAACTGATATTATCAAAAAATATTTGTAGACCTATCTTTGTTGCTTTGCATCAGATCATCCTACTCAATAGGCAAATTGACTTCCTTTAGCTGAATGGTGGTCAACACTTCCTATCATACAACAACCAAACTCACCCCTTTTGAGTTTGTTTATGGGTTCCCTCCACTCACACCTTCTTCATACATCCCAGGTAGCTCCAAGGTCCAGGCAATCGACACTACTATCAACCAACATACCGATGTTCTTCACCAGTTGAAGTAGAACTTGGACATGACCCAGAATAGGATGCAATAATAGGATGACTAGAATAATTATGAGTGTAGCTTTGATGTGGGTTATATGGTCTTCCTTCGCTTTTAGTCATACAAAAAATCATCTCTACAACTCTGCAGGTGCCAAAAACTTACTACAAAATACTATGGACCCTACCAAGTTCTACAACATATTGGTTCTACTGCTTACAAATTGGCTTTTTTGCCCACATCCAAGCTCCATCCTATTTTCCATTTTTCCTCTCTCAAATAATTTGTGGGTACACAGGTGCAAGTTCAATCAACATTACCAAAATTGGATGAAGAAGGGTCCATATTACTCAAACCTGAACAATTTTTGGATTGTTAGACCCACACTCTCCACAACCATACCATCATGGAATTTCTTGTTCAGTGGTGTGGGATCCAACCAAAATATGCTACATGGGAGTCTCTCCATTAGCTCCAGCACCAGTTCCCTCATTTTTAGCTTTGAGGACAAATATTTTTGAAGGGGAAAGGCATGTTAGGATCCTATTCTAATGCCATTTGGTAATTCTCATTTACTTATGTAATGACCCACTCCCAACATGGGGGATCCCATTATAATATTATTTTGTAATACTTTGTAATGTATGTAGCAAGTAAGGTGCCTAGCCAAGTGGTGCCATATCATGTAACTATTTTTATCAAGATTGTAATTGATGTTAGGTAGGAGATTCTAGCTCGAGTGGCATTTTGCATGTATGCCAAATCTTGAACCTTTAGGTAGGGTTGCATGAAGTTTTCTTTAAAATATATGAAGCCATGTAAGAAATCATCTTTTTGCAAGCTAATGAAATATTGAAGGAGGTTGCCCCCTTGAAGAGGCCTGCAATTCTGTATTATTGTGAGATTGTTCCATTTTTGCATTAAATTTTTGCATAGTGTTATTGATTTATTTGATGTTTTCGAGTTATTTTTAAGTATTTTGTGTGAGTGTGCTTTATTATAATAGTGATATCCTAACAATTAAATGAATATTTGACATCTAAAGTGAATACAGTTCTATTATAGTGCCAAACTTGTGTTGAAGTGAAAGTAGAGCTTTCTACTAAACTTTCAAAGGTAAGCTTTTAGTTTTGATTACTCGTAACCATGTTGGACATTGTAAGTTTGTATGAGTTATGTATAACCTTTTCTAGGATGAGAAGAAAGGGAATGAGACTGTAGGAGCATTATAGAGGAGTAAAGAAAATTTGAAATAACTAGAAAATAAATTGATATCAACAAGAGAAAGTCAAGATTACAAGTAAGTCATTGATTTGGATGAGGTATGTTTTCGATGCTCATCATCCATTTTTTGGTTAATATCTAATTAAGGTCACTCATGGGTTCTGGATGATCCAAAACCAAGTGTTTGAGTGCTTAAAACAATGCTTGTGCAATGCAGAACCAACTTCCAACCTCGTTCACAACTCACTTCAAAGTTGGATTATTTTAGATATGGAAATAGAGCACATATGAACATAAAAATTACAAACATAGAAATGTATATTTTTTGGAAAACATGGAAGAATCTATGAGTTTAACAAGTTTTATGAGGTATAGTAATAATAGCTTGCAGTCCTAGCTCATATTCATGCAAAGCTATGGAGCAAGAACTATGAAATGAAGCTTTAAAAAATGTACTTCATTCCAAGGTTTGTTGGAATGATGAAGTAATAATTCCTCCACTATTCTACCTTAGTTCTTCTTTCACATTTGTTCTACAACATTGAAAATATCTAAATTCACAATTTAGATGTGGTCTAGCAGAATGATTGTGGGTAGATGGATCTAATGTATTCAATTTGACAAATGAGAAGTCTCTGGCATAACCTAAGTCATGATCTCAAATCTCGTGTGCATCTCAATCACCAAGTCATTTAATTGAATGATTTTAGATATAAAAAATCAATCATATCCCAATATCACCACTATGAAAAGATTCAAACAATCAAATATTGACAAGTTCGTATGTATGAGCACGGGCTCACAACTATTTTTACCCTTGTGAATAATTTTCAAATATTTCTATTAGGTTTTAGCCATATCATCATATTTCATCGAGTTGACAATGGGTAATAGCACACATGGACTCTTCTACGATTACAAGGATCTAAGAAGATAAAGAGAAGCTTTTTGTTTAGCTACAATACTTAGGATACCAAATCCACATCAACTTTCTAAAATTGAGACACATGCATATCATTATGAAACTGCTAATGTAAACATATTGTAACCTTCCATTTTGATACCTTCAAACAAATCAAGAGTGTTTCAATCATCAAAGAGAGTTGTAGCAGTATACTTTGGTAAGAGATATGAGAATCCATATAGGTAACAATTTTTTCTAGCATGTTGCATCTAGCAAGTTACAATCCAACAAGTAGTGAAACATAATAAATTTTCATGTAGCAAATCTCTTGTTGTAATTAGTCACAAGAAGAGTGTTGCAAATAGGTAAAAATTATTTAGACAAACTGATAGTAATGGTATTGATGAATATAGAACACCAAATATTGTTGGAGGAATTTCTAGTTAGAGCAAATATAATGAAGACACCCTCCTTTGCTGTAGTTTAAGATCAATTTCAATCTCGTAATGCCCCTTCTAATTTGATTTAAAATATTTGATTTTAGATATGACTCTATTTTATGCGTGAAGAAGAGCACACACAAAAGCTTTAATCTAAAATAACTTTAAACTAACAAAATGAACTTAAACTTTAAAAATCTTCAAATAAATTTAAACCAAATTTAAATCTTCAAAACCTTCTAAATCCTCCACTTTCAAATAAAAACTTAAATAACATAAATATTTTAATCTTCAAATCTTAAAAAAACAAAATTAAAAAAAAAACAAAATCCTAATATAAATCCTTTATGCTCCAAACCTTAAACAAATTTAAATCTTTTCAAAAATAAACTTCAAAAAATATTAGGATATAAAACCTTATAACTCCCATAGAAAACCTTATAACAAGTGAGAGATTCTATAGGATTTTATTATAAATGATATCTCTATCTCTGTTTTACTCCATGAATTGGGACTTTGAATCATAAATTTACAACAAAAGATTTGTGTTTTCAAAATCACGATCAACAGTTACAACACCCAACAACAGAGTAAAATGACAATTGGAAGGATGACAAGTCATTTTCGTAAACAACTTTACAAATTTTACAAATCCTAGACAAGAAGACCAAGATGCATCCAAAATAGAGTATTTCATAGAGTAATACAAAATCTAAAATTTTATGAAAATACTATCTCATTACCAATCAGGGGCAGTAACAATAAGATGATTGAAAATAAGAAAACATGCATTTTATTTGAAAACTACAAGTACACAAAAAAAAAGAAAAAATTCCATAAATAAAGATAACCAAACTACTAAAATAAATGTAAATTTCAAAATAAGTCCATATAACATGAATAAAGGCCAATAAATAATAAAATTTTATTTCTTAAAGACATGCGATTGTTTTCCATATATGTCAGACAAAATGAATACATGAAATACATATAAGATACAACAACGCCAGAACCAAGTAAAAAGGAATTCACATACTTTTCAACATGGATCAATATCTCCCCTCCAAATAGTGCCAATTCTAGAAAAGAAAAGGTCATAAATGTCAAATAGAAGCATCTTGAACAAACCATATTCAGAAAAGCAAAAATACAATTTGTTGCATGGGAACCATGGTTATCAAATACAATATAATTTGTAATCACATTTGTTGTACTTGAAGTTTACTCTTTCAATATGGATTTGGTTAACATTGTAGTTTGACTTAGAAAAATATGAAACTCTAATCCAATGTGACAGATCGACATAATTGAAGTGGAATGATCTAGTTCTAGTTCTGATCCTAATAACAATGATAACAGAGGATATTTCATCAGTTTAATAATGGTATCTTATGAAAATAACAACAAAAAAAGTAACTTATCAAGTCTATAAGAAGTGAAATACTCTAAGTGTGCTTCTAATGACAATGATAAAAAAAAATCAATAGGTTAATAATGGTATCTTGTAGAAATAACAATGAAAATAACATATCAAGTTTCTTCATTGTTCTATATAGTACAGTTCTGCAAGGATGTTGATATTGAAAAACAAAGTTTTATACATTTTTATATAATTTGTATAAACTATTTTTATTATTATATATATAATTCTACTTCCAATGATAGGATAACAGAGGATATTTCAATAGCTTGATAGTGGTATTTTGTAGAGATAACAAAAAAAGGAGCAACATGTCAAGTCTATTATTTGTTCTAAATATAACAGTTCTATAAGGACACTGATATTGACATACAAAATTATATATATATATATACACTCACTTTGTTTGATTATTTGATACTTTTATAGTTTTTCCAGTGGATTGTTTTTTACATACTAAATGTAAAGCTTTGTACAAAGTTATGATATTGACGAGAACAGGTGAATTTTTTTGACTTTAGAGTCCACATATGGAATGGAAACTTGTGAGCTTGATGGAAACCAAAAATGGAACTACCATAACCTAGAGAGGTTATCACACAACTTAAACCTTTAACTTTCCATCAAACATTAACCATTTTTGAGAGCTTTTGGAAAGGAAGATCAACAAGAAAAAAATGATCATGTCCTCTAGCAAGATGCACTAATTTTTACCATACCTAAAAGAGAGTCGATTTTAGTACATTTCATTTATTCTTGGCAACTAGTTTATATTATAATAAAAATATTAATTAATGGCTAAAAAATATCATCATATTTAAAAAATGATGGAGGTGGTCATTCTCATGCCTGAAAAACATAGAGCAAGTAATTCAATAGTCAACCAGTTTTATTTATTGATATGAAGTCTAACTTTAGAATGAGCCATATTGGTGAAAATTCTAATATTTCTATCTTGAAGGGTGCTAAAAATTAAATATAAATGTGACTTTGAGTGGGTGTATAATTGGATGTGAAAATTCACACTAGCAGTAGAAAGAAAGTAACCTAGCATTTTTAAACACAACTTTACAAACTAGGGTTTAAATTTTACAAATGTAGGGTTTAAATTTTATAAATCTAGGGTTTAAATTTTACAAATCTCATGTGTAAACACAACTTTACAAACTAAGTTTTAAATCCTAATCACAAAAATACCTGAAATAATATAAAATTCATCGAACATAAATAACCTCATCTCTTCCAATATTAAATTTATCTTCATACCCTATTCTATACCTTCAACTTATGCTTCGACTCTCATCTCTCACCATTTTGGGTTATAGATTTGTTCAACGAAGTGAATAACCATGGGTAAAGTAGCAAAATTTCTAGAGAAATTTTAGGTAAACCCTAGCTAAAAAATGAACAACACGAATCAAAGCCCGATATCCCTAGTATGGTATATGAGATGAGGCTTGGTTCGATTTATGGGGAGGTTGTATCTATTTGCATAGTGTTGGACAGCTAAGCCAATGGACTGTTGAAAGAAAAATGAAAGCTTTGAAGAAACAATAATGTTAGCGCGCAGTGTGGAGGTTGTATTCTATTTGCACAGTATCTAAGCCAAATGATTTCTTGAAAGAAAAATGAAAGCTTCGAAGAAACAATGATGTCAACATGTGGGGGTTTTAATCCCACCTATTATGAGTTTCTTTATATAAAAAAATGTAAACCGCCTCTAAGAAGGTTGTTATAAACCACCCTCTTAAGGATAAGAGGGTGGTTTATAACTGCCCTCATAGGGGCACCCAACAAATTTGAGTTCCCCTAAGAGGGCGGTTATAAACCACCCTCTTATCCCTAAGATAACCGCCCTCTTATACCTAAGAGGGTGGTTATAAACTGTCATCTTAGGTAGCCCTATGACATCAGTTTATAACCATCGTCTTAGGGTGACCCCTTAGATGATGATTTATAAATATCGTCTTAGTCCCGAGAGGATGGTTATCATAAGAGAGTGATTATAAACTGCCCTTGTAGGATATATCAAGGCAGTTTTTTACCACCGTAAAAAATTACCTTATTTTAGCCACTGTTGAAGCCCTTTTTTGGTGTAGTGGGTGTTTTCTAAGGCCTGGCAATTGGAGCATGATTGCCCCTCACTTCACTAGATGCTTTATGGGTAATATAGCTTAGCCAATAATAACAAATCCTCCATGATATTTGAAAACCCCCAACACAAGGTTTCTAACCTAATAAACTAATGCAAAAAAAAAAAATAGTAAATAAATAGGCAAAAAATATATACGAAAAATGTATACCTAGCAATTGAAATGATAGGGCAAGAACCGATGTAGTTGTAGTGGAAATTGGTCCTAGAAAGTGCTATGATACCAGTTTTTAGGAACCTTCTAATTAAAATCAACATATTCACATAAACATTGCAATAAAAGCAAAATTTCATGAAAAATAAGATACTGCAATAAAAATTGTAAATTCAAAAATGTAACAATTTCACAATACAACATAAATTTGTGGGTCTCTTCGAGGGGGAAATCTCATTCAATAAAAATGAAATGCAACCCTACCCTAGGGCTCAATATTTGGCTTACATGCAAGGTGCCACTCGAGCTAGAATATTCTACCAAACATTAGTTACATTCTTGAAAACAATTACATGAAATGACCCCACTTATCTAGGTGCCTCAATTATCACATGCCATTATAAAATATTATAAAATTTCATTATAAGGGGTCCCCATGTTGGAAAGGGGTCATCATATAATAGTAAGATAATTATAAAATAATGTTATATGGGGTCATAATAGTCAATCTACAAGTAGCTTAGTTAGGTAGTTTAGCTCTTGGAATATGATTGACCTAATGAGTAATATGTATTGATGGGAACATTATTGGTAGCTATGTTAGAGTGAAATTTAAATATTCATCTAGTAGTACTTCCACTTTTGGTGAAACATATTCCTTTTCTATCATCTCCTCCTTAGGATATAATAAATAACAAGTTCCTTAGATAGATTTATTAAATAATTCCATTTAGCTCACTAAAAAGAGATGATATTGATATTTCAAATATCTTTTATTCTTTTAATAGATTGAGAATATGTAGTTTTCCATCAAATTCCACATCACATGTATTTTTCATTTTTATTATGAATTACATTACTATAATACTACCAATTTCTATTTAGAACAAGATGAGAAGTACACGTAGGTACAATGTCGCACAATACTTAATCCTTATATGGGCCTTGTGTTCAAATAAGGAAGAATAAACATGTCCACGAGCACACTATGAACCTTTTTTGTTTAGTATAGTGTGGAAGAATAAACATGTCCACATGTCCTATTCTTCTTCTCGGATTTGGCACTCCTTACCAAATTCTTCTCGAATTTGGCACTCCTTAATAAATTCTTCGTCTCTTGGGCTTTTTTTCAGATGGTGATAATTGTCCCAATTATTTCACTATGAGAGGCTTCTCTTTGATAGTGAATTTCTCAGATGAGTTCTTCATTGAGAATATCTTCAGTAAGGCTCTCCTAGACTTTTTTTGGATGCTCGATAAGGCCTTCTCAAGGTCTCTGATATGGCAGCTTCTGATGGTCTTCCTTGAGACATTTTCTTCAACCTTTTACTCCTGGAAGTATTGGTGATGAGGTATTCCTCTGGATCTATGATTCTACTACTTCTAGATTCGAGCAGGACTTGCCTAGTCCTTATTCTCCTTCTCCTTCCTTGACTGGAAGTTTTACAATGAAATCTTCTAGCTTGGGAAGAGTGCTTACGTTCAATCCTCACTTGGCTATTTCCCTACTTTTACTGTCCTTTTTTTGGAAAGATTCAATTTTATTTTTAGACAATAAAAATAAGATTTAAATGGTGCTATTAGATATACTATAATGTGTACATAAACTTGCTTTAATGCACCTTATTTTGCACTCGTATATTAGATCATAAAGTCTGATTTTATGGAACATTTCCTACACTTTAAGGGTTTTAATATTATCTTTCACAAGTAGACAACTTCCTCCTTTTTGCTTGGTCACTTAGATAACAATTCCAAGCTTATACAATAGTAAATAGAGGCTTTTTATTTTTTGCAATTATTTTCTTGCATTCAACCCTTTAAGGCTATTGGATTTGAGACTCACCAAGTCTCATCCTTTAAGCTTCTATTTCTGTTTTTGGTTAGTTATGTTCTTCTCTAGGTTTTGGAGGATTCTAACCTTCTTTGAGTGGCTCCTTTAGACCACTATGATTTGTAGATGTATGGGCTTCAATCATGTCTTTAGACACTTGATATAAATCAGATTTTTTGCCCTTCAAGAACACAAAACTAATTTATTTTGAGAGTAGTGTAATTGTAAAAAAAATTTCTCACTTTTTACACACTAAGATTACACTTTAATATTCTGATCAACACTTAAATTAATACACTAAGAATATAATGCAACTAATCAAGAATAGTAATAGTAATTCTCAAGATTTATTCTAAAATTTTACTACAACTAATATTGTAGAGCTTAGTCTTCTTTTTATTTTCAAAACAGGTAATAGGTAGTTGATAGAAACTATTTTTGAAATCTAATCATCTCCTAATAAAAGTGCAAATGAACCTTAAAATGAACTTTTTCTTTTTGCACTTTTGAAGACTGCAATCTAATTTTATATTTGCAACTTTAATCCAAATGTAAGTGCATCTAACAAATATAATAGGTAGATGAATTAATAAACCTATTTGCACCAAAAAGTTCCATACCTTTTTGTTGTAGCTCTTTTATCACTTCTGTAGAGGATGTAGATCTTGGTGTCTAGGATCACCAAGTTGTTGCTGCAAGAATGTCCTTGTAGGTCTTTGTAGACTATCTTTAATAGCTCCTTCTTCACCAAATTATGATCTCGACCTTTTTTACGAGTCTAGGATTTTATGGATTGTTATCCTCTTTTGCTCTCCTCCTTTTGATGCATATTTGGAGAAGTCTTTGATTCTGAAGCGATACATTTTTTTGTAAGAGGTAATATTTAAATATTCAATATTTGGTGTGCTTCTTCTATATTCACGTCATCTTATCGATTTTTAACTTTAAGCAAGATCTTCTTCTGAGATTTGGCACTTCTTGCCAAATTCTTCTTCATGGATTTGGCACTCCTTGCCAAATTATTTTTCTCTTAGGCTTTTTATTGGATGGCAACAATTATCCAAATTTTTTCACTATCATAGAAATCTCCTTGATAGTGGATTTTTTGGATGAGATATTCTTTGAGAATATCTTCAGTAAGGATCTCCTAGACTTTTTATGGATGCTCGATAAGATCTTCTCAAGGTCTTTGATCTGATAGCTTTTGATGATCTTCCTTGAGACCTTTTATTCAGCCTTGTACTCCTATAAGTATTGGTGATGATATATTCCTATGGATCTCTTATTCTACTACTTTTGGATTCGAGTAGGGCTCACCTAGTCTTTATTATCCTAAACATGTCCACATGTCCTATTATGCTCCTTGCCAAATTCTTCTTAGATTTGGAACTCCTTATCAAATTCTTCTTCTTGAATTTGGCACTCCTTTCCAAATTCTTCTTCTCTTGGAATTTTTGTCATATGGTGACAATTATCCCAATTCTTTCACTATCAGAGGTTTCTCCTTGATAGTGGATTTCTCCAATGAGTTCTTCTTTGAGAATATCTTCAATAAGGCTCTCCTAGCCTTTTTCTAGATGCTCGATAAGACCTTCTCAAGGTATCTAATCTGGTAGCTTCTAATGGTCTTCCTTGAGACCTTTTATTCAACCTTCTTCTCTTGGAAGTATTGGTGATGAGATCTTCCTCTAGATATCTGATTCTGCTACTTCTAAATTTGAGTAGGACTCACCTAGTCCTTATTCTCTTTCTCCTTCCTTGTCTAGAAGTTTTACAATGAGATCTTCTCCTGATATCTTTGATTTTTCTCCAGGTGCTAAATTGATTATGAAGAAGATACCCTTCCTAAATTTCTTGTAGGAAGTTTCCCAACTCATTGAATCTTCTTTCCCTACAACAAAGTATTAGTACTTAAATCTATAGTCTTCTTCTAAATCTTCAAATTTAGGATCAAGGCTACTATGGCCTATTTTTAAATACAAAGGCTAGTATGGCCTTTTCCAATATCAAGGCTACTATTGTCTTTTCCAATACCGAGGCTACTATGACCTTTTGGTATTAAGAATTTTGTGGTTTTTGCTCTAAGGCTTCTATGGCCTATTCTCTAAGGCTTTTATGGCCTTTTTATATGAAGGCTTTTATTGCCTATTCTTCACCTTGTGAAGTTATTTGATTTACTAATGGAGATATTTTATCTTCTGGCTTCTCTACAACTTATCACAAGAATTCCTATTTCACAATATTCTTCTTTTACACAAAGAACCAATATCTGCACTATGATGGTATGCCAAACTTTGGGTAATGAAGTTTGAGTCTCATAGATTTCTATCATAGGAAGAGTTCCAATCCTCTGATAAGTAGTCTCCTACAAACAAAAGAAAATTTAAGCACTAAGTAGCAAATTTGTAGATATCCTAGATGATCCTCACGAAATGATTTTTCAATCCAGTGGCTTGAATACTAAGTCCTGGTCTTCACAAGTTTTTTTTGAAACTCTTGTGGAAAGAGTCTATTCAATTACAGTCTCAGTATTTCCATGAACTAAAGCTTATTTTAGTCCTTACTCGTGACTCTCTCTTAATATACCACCTAGATTATTCAGAGGGCTTTTGACAGTTGTTGGTACATTGGCACGTTAGTTTGTCAAAATTCTCAATCTCAATGATAATGGTGGCTTTCCTATAGACCTGCACAAGCTAGATCTATCATAGCTCTGATACCATTATTAGATTTTAATGTAGTAAGCATGCAAATATAGTAATCATGAGATGGAGAATAATATGAAGGAAAGTAAATCTATTGAATGACTACAATGTAGCTATAGAGGAAATGAATACTCCAATATAAATCTATTGAACTACATTGCATCCATCACCAATGGATGGTTTCACACACTATGCTACACTCTATGTGTTTCCTATTCTATATATTTCCTACTCTATGTCTATCTACCTAAGAGGCCATCCTTATATAGGTAAAATAGGATACTTGGCCAACACTCTATCTAGATGTGCAACAAACAACTTGCACAATGACACTTGTGCACTTATTAAATTATATGAATTAACTAGATAAATTGACCCTAAAGTAATCTAAGTATGTACCTTGGAAGATACATTTACATAACCCTGATGGAATAGACTCTATTTATAACAAGAACAAGATGAGAAGTACATGTAGGTACAATTTAACACAATACTTAATCCTTATACGAGCCTTGTGTTAAAATAAGGAAGAATAGACATGTCCACGAGCACACTATGACCCTTTTTAAACCAAATACTCTTACAAGTACTTGAATTTAGGATACATATGATTGTCACTTGTTGAGCAATTTCAGTACATATTGAATTGTCACTGGAACCTCCATATTTGGCCATTTTATATACCTTATCCTTGCATTTACATGTAGTTTAAAATATTAATTCTTTTAAAATCATCATCAAGGATATTTTTATTACCCATTATTTTATTTTATTATGATTTTACATGGTGGAATCAATAGTTGCCATGATGATCCGAGTACAATGTCCATATTTTATGGTCGCCATATTATTTTGTGTTGTCTACCTCGAAATATGCCACACAATACTTTGTACAATCCATCCCTATAACCACCATGTCACAATCATTTTAAATCTTTTTTTTTGTTGAAAGCACCAGGAAAGGGACAAGCATTCGGTTCGACGAGGCCCAATATTTGAACCATAGGAATTTGTCCCCCTTACAAGTTTTTTCCGCACCAATTGGTCTACACCTTAGAACTTTTATAACCCATTATTAAAGTTTTATAGCATTATTTTTTTTCTACTTTCTACCTCAACTCTTATACTTGAGATTTTTATTGAGTTATAATTGTTTTATTCATAATTTTATGATTATGAGGATGGCCTTATGCTTTATGGCCTTCTTTACCAATATAGCACCTCAAGGGCCTCCAATATCCATGATTTATTGCCTCTATTTATACTTCTACCTTTTCCTCCATCTCTAGAACCTTATCTTTCACTAAAACTAAACTTTATTTTATGACTTTTAAAAAAATCAATCTTTATAGATTGAGAGGTATTCCCCTTTACTTTAGTGGGAACATTATTACCTTTTATTTCATCAATACATTTTTTAACCTTGATTTAATGTTTTAGCCTTAAACATATATTGATATGCCTCACATAAAATGCACTTTTACAAAGACCAACTCATGTTGGAGTAAAATATTAACCCATTAACACATCTAGGAAATGCTTATTCTTCATCCTATTTCAAATTAGTTTAATTTTACAACCTTATAATTTGTTATATATATCCTTGTGTAGGCAATTCATTTTACCATAAGTTTTAACAATATTTAAATAACTTTACTAATAATATGATGGTAGAATATTAGATCTTATATGCTTCATCGTATTGGAATATGAATTGATATTTTATTTACCTTGAATTTTATTAGTATTTACAAATTTTATCTCCAAAGTGATGCATGATATTTTATTTTTGCCACTATAAATTTTATGTTTAGGATAATCTTCTTCAATAATTTTATACCAAAATACCTCCCTAGTCATTTCATGGAATCTAAAAACATTCTATATTTATCTCTTGGTTTAAATTTGGAAATATGTACCTTTACTTTTATTCCCAAAATTAAAATAACTTTAATCAATATCTCTAGGAGGTTTGTTATTGGAATTTTATCTCTAAGGATAAATTGGTCTTTCTCTCAATCATCTTACAATAACCTAGCCTCTGAGGCTTCTCTTTTTTAAAGCAAATCTAATGTAATATTATTCTTATACCTAATATTCCTTGAGCCTCTAGCTCTTTAGTTTCTAAATAAAATATGATGAATATCCATGAAGAAAAAAAAAATAATGCAAATTCAATTTTATTTTGTAAAATTTAAAATTAAAAGAAAAAAACTTGAAAAATAGTTGCACTCAATTTTTATTGACAATAATTAAAAAAAAAACAAATTATCTCTTTAACTCTTGTTCCTTTCATAATGTAAATTCACATGTTTTTATAATAATATCCTTTTAATAATTTAATAAATAAAATTAAAATAGAAATCTTATCTAATTGCTAGGAATAACAAAGAAGTATTTTCATACTAGATTTCTAAAATAAAATATTTATCTACTTGTTTTTTTTCTTAAAAAAAATCATAATTTTATATTAAGCAAATATAAAATTACATTCTTCATATGTCATTATAGCATTTCTTCAAATTTTTAATAATGACCTAAAAATCAGGCTGCTTATACATCATAGCTAGCTATCTCTATTAGGGTAAGTTCTATCCTTAAATGCCTTCCCAAATTGTTAACCAATATCCCTTAAATCACTAACTTTTGAGTGTTTTTTAAAAGAGTTACTTTAATTGTCCTTGCTTTAATTGAAGTGGATTAATCCATCTATATAGAGACACAGACCATTTGTAGTGCATTGCCCTCATTGAATTCTTGTACTAAGCACATATCTAGTTTAGTCTAAATCCCTTCTTTTGAGAGTGCATCTACTTTCCTATTTAGTAAAAGCTTCACTTTTATCCATTTTTTTTTTTATTTGAGAGAAGATGGGTTATAAAATCATTTTTTTCCATATAGAAAACACTAAGTATCTAGTTTGGATTTTTTGTATTTCTTTTGATTATGCTAATTGAACCAATAATTTGAGTTCCATAATTTTAGAATAGTTGTTGGAACCTTCTAGTCTAGCCTTGAATTTGAAATAATGAGAGTCAGAAATATATAGTAATCCTCTTGATCTAAAAACTCTAGGAACCTCCTTTCTAGCCCCATCAAAAAATTCTTAGGTCCCTCATGTATTGATATTTTGAGAGATTATTTGTTAGGTTACCGTTATTGCTATCTAAACCTTACAGTTATTGAAACTTTTGATGATTTGGAAGGAGACTTGCCAAGTAGGCTTCTCTTGATCTTGAATTATTCTTATGTTCCTAGATAACCATACTCCCCATGACACAAACAATGGGAGAGATATAAAACCTTCATATGACCTATTTTCAAACCAATATCTCAAGCACTCTCGTAAGGAGTCTTTTTTCCATCCTATACGAAGCTCTAACTGCCTATAACCTCCCTCCAAACCTATCTAGTAAAGGAGTAAGCTACCAATAAGTTATTAATAATTTTATTGTCTAACTTATATAAATGATACCTTCCTCAACCATTCTAGCTCCTTTTCTATAATACCTCCCATGTTAGAACCTTATTTTTTGTAGTAAGCTATAGGACTAGTTTTCTTATTCAATGAGGCTTTATTCTTTTAAAGTGACTTCCACCACCATGTTGACGATATTTATATCTTCCAATATATTCTTATACCCCACCTTTGAAATGTACTCCCCCATATCTACATTCTTTATGTATACCACTTAATCAATTTCCTCTTGCAACTTGATATATCTAGCTTTAAGTCACCCTATATATTATTTCCACTAGTGTGCCTCTTATCGCTAAAGCCTTAATATTGTTTTTTCCATCCTATCTCTGGTTTGTAGATGATTGTGGATTATTTGCTTGGGTAAGAGTTCCTATACCTTCAGCTCTTAAGATATAAATAATATTATTTGGTAGTTTGTGCATTCCACCACAACCAATCCAAGGGTCTAATTCTAGTCTTATCCCTGAACCATCCCTTATTTTTTAGGCAAGTATATTTACACTATAAAAGGCCTAAATCACTACCTTCCAAGATTGAAGCATTATGGGTTTGCTTCAATGTGGACTTTATCCACTTCTCAACTATTATTAGCTCTAAATACTTTTATTGTATGATGTTATTCCATAATTTTACCTTTGATATTATCTTCCAAACACACTTTGTTGTTAGAGCCTTACCAAAGAGAAAAATATTATTAAGTTGCCATCCTCCATTTTCCTTGGCCTTGGCTAAGGATTGTAATTTAACCAAAGGAATACCTTCCCTTGACCTTTCCCCTATCCATAAAAATCTATAACTTAACTATCTAATTTTGTCTAAAACACCTTTTGGTATATGATCCAAATATTGCCAATATACAAGTATTACCTCCAGCACAATCTTGGCCAAAGTCAATATTCCCCCAACAAGGAGAGCCACTTGTTGCACCATATAAATTTATTCTTCCTTCCACCTTCTTTATCAACCAATCCTTGTTGGAAATATGAGCAAGTTTTGATGTCATTGATGTCAAGGAATATGAGGACCAAGTTTACTGTCATCTAGGTGTTTATATCTGAGGTTTTATTGGCAAGGTTGATGTTCGAGTTCTAGTTCTGATTCTAATAAAAATGATAACAGAGGATATTTCATCAGTTTAATAATGGTATCTTATGAAAATAACAACAAAAAAAAGTAACTTATCAAGTCTATAAGAAGTGAAATACTCTAAGTGTGCTTCTAATGACAATGATAAAAAAAAATCAATAGGTTAATAATGGTATCTTGTAGAAATAACAATGAAAATAACAACATATCAAGTTTCTTCATTGTTCTATATAGTACAGTTCTGCAAGGATGTTGATATTGAAAAACAAAGTTTTATACATTTTTATATAATTTGTATAAATTATTTTTATTATTATATATATAATTCTACTTCCAATGATAGGATAACAAAGGATATTTCAAAGCTTGATAGTGGTATTTTGTAGAAATAACAACAAAAGGAGCAACATGTCAAGTCTATTATTTGTTGTAAATATAACAGTTCTATAAGGACACTGATATTGACATACAAAATTATATATATATATATATATACACACTCACTTTGTTTGATTATTTGATACTTTTATAGTTTTTCCAGTGGATTGTTTTTTACATACTAAATGTAACGCTTTGTACAAAGTTATGATCTTGACGAGAACAGGTGAATTTTTTTTACTTTAGAGTCCACATATGGAATGGAAACTTGTGAGCTTAATGGAAACCAAAAATGGAACTACCATAACCTAGAGAGGTTATCACACAACTTAAACCTTTAACTTTCCATCAAACATTAACCATTTTTGAGAGCTTTTGGAAAGGAAGATCAACAAGAAAAAAATGATCATGTCCTCTAGCAAGATGCACTAATTTTTACCATACCTAAAAGAGAGTCGAGTTTAGTACATTTCATTTATTCTTGGCAACTAGTTTATATTATAATAAAAATATTATTTAATGGCTAAAAAATATCATCATATTTAAAAAATGATGGAGGTGGTCATTCTCATGCCTGAAAAACATAGAGCAAGTAATTCAATAGTCAACCAGTTTTATTTATTGATATGAAGTCTAACTTTAGAATGAGCCATATTGGTGAAAATTCTAATATTTCTATCTTGAAGGGTGCTAAAAATTAAATATAAATGTGACTTTGAGTGGGTGTATAATTGGATGTGAAAATTCACACTAGCAGTAGAAAGAAAGTAACCTAGCATTTTTAAACACAACTTTACAAACTAGGGTTTAAATTTTACAAATGTAGGGTTTAAATTTTATAAATCTAGGGTTTAAATTTTACAAATATCATGTGTAAACACAACTTTACAAACTAAGTTTTAAATCCTAATCACAAAAATACTTGAAATAATATAAAATTCACCGAACCTAAATAACCTCGTCTCTTCCAATTTTAAATTTATCTTCATACCCTATTATATACCTTCAACTTATGCTTCAACTCTCATCTCTCACCATTTTGGGTTATAGATTTATTCAACAAAGTGAATAACCAGGGGTAAAGTAGCAAAATTTCTAGAGAAATTTTAGGGTAAACCCTAGCTAAAAAATGAACAACACGAATCGAAGCCCGATATCCCTAGTATGGTATATGAGATGAGGCTTGGTTCGATTTATGGGGAGGTTGTATCTATTTGCATAGTGTTGGGCAGCTAAGCCAATGGACTATTGAAAGAAAAATGAAAGCTTTGAAGAAACAATAATGTCAGCGCGCAGTGTGGAGGTTGTATTCGATTTGCACAGTATCTAAGCCAAATGATTTCTTGAAAGAAAAATGAAAGTTTTGAAGAAACAATGATGTCAACATGTGGGGGTTTTAATCCCACCTATTATGAGTTTCTTTATATAAAAAAATGTAAACTGCCTCTAAAAAGGTTGTTATAAACCACCCTCTTAAGGATAAGAGGGTGGGTTATAACTGCCCTCATAGGGGCACCCAACAAATTTGAGTTCCCCTAAGAGGGCGGTTATAAACCACCCTCTTATCCCTAAGATAACCGCCCTCTTATACCTAAGAGGGTGGTTATAAACTGTCATCTTAGGTAGCCCTATGACATCAGTTTATAACCATTGTCTTAGGGTGACCCCTTAGATGATGATTTATAAATATCGTCTTAGTCCCGAGAGGATGGTTATCATAAGAGAGTGATTATAAACTACCCTTGTAGGATATATCAGGGCAGTTTTTTACCACCGTAAAAAATTACCTTATTTTAGCCACTGTTGAAGCCCTTTTTTGGTGTAGTGGGTGTTTTCTAAGGCCTGGCTATTGGAGCTTGATTGCCCCTCACTTCACTAGATGCTTTATGGGTAATATAGCTTAGCCAATAATAAAAAATCCTCCATGATATTTGAAAACCCCCAACACAAGGTTTCTAACCTAATAAACTAATGTAAAAAAAAAAAATAGTAAATAAATAGGCAAAAAATATATACGAAAAATGTATACCTAGCAATTGAAATGACAGGGCAAGAACCAATGTAGTTGTAGTGGAAATTGGTCCTAGAAAGTGCTATGATACCAGTTTTTAGGAACCTTCTAATTAAAATCAACATATTCACATAAACATTGCAATAAAAGCAAAATTTCATGAAAAATAAGATACTGCAATAAAAATTGTAAATTCAAAAATGTAACAATTTCACAATACAACAAAAATTTGTGGGTCTCTTCGAGGGGGAAATCTCCTTCAATAAAAATGAAATGCAACCCTAACCTAGGGCTCAATATTTGGCTTACATGCAAGGTGCCACTCGAGCTAGAATATTCTACCAAACATTAGTTACATTCTTGATAACAATTACATGAAATGACCCCACTTATCTAGGTGCCTCAATTATCACATGCCATTATAAAATATTATAAAATTTCATTATAAGGGGTCCCCATGTTGGAAAGGGGTCATCATATAATAGTAATATAATTATAAAATAATGTTATATGGGGTCATAATAGTCAATCTACAAGTAGCTTAGTTAGGTAGTTTAGCTCTTGGAATATGATTGACCTAATGAGTAATATGTATTGATGGGAACATTATTGGTAGCTATGTTAGAGTGAAATTTAAATATTCATCTAGTAGTACTTCCACTTTTGGTGAAACATATTCCTTTTCTATCATCTCCTCCTTAGGATATAATAAATAACAAGTTCCTTAGATATATTTATTAAATAATTCCATTTAGCTCACTAAAAAGAGATGATATTGATATTTCAAATATCTTTTATTCTTTTAATAGATTGAGAATATGTAGTTTTCCATCAAATTCCACATCACATGTATTTTTCATTTTTATTATGAATTACAATACTATAATACTACCAATTTATATTTAGAACAAGATGAGAAGTACACGTAGGTACAATGTCGCACAATACTTAATCCTTATATGGGCCTTATGTTCAAATAAGGAAGAATAAACATGTCCACGAGCACACTATGACCCTTTTTTGTTTAGTATAGTGTGGAAGAATAAACATGTCCACATGTCCTATTCTTCTTCTCGGATTTGGCACTCCTTACCAAATTCTTCTCGAATTTGGCACTCCTTAATAAATTCTTCGTCTCTTGGGATTTTTTTCAGATGGCGATAATTGTCCCAATTATTTCACTATGAGATGCTTCTCCTTGATAGTGAATTTCTCAGATGAGTTCTTCATTGAGAATATCTTCAATAAGGCTCTCCTAGCCTTTTTTTGGATGCTCGATAAGGCCTTCTCAAGGTCTCTAATATGGCAGCTTCTGATGGTCTTCCTTGAGACATTTTCTTCAACGTTTTACTCCTGGAAGTATTTGTGATGAGGTATTCCTTTGGATATATGATTCTACTACTTCTAGATTCGAGCAGGACTTGCCTAGTCCTTATTCTCCTTCTCCTTCCTTGACTGGAAGTTTTACAATGAGATCTTCTAGCTTGGGAAGAGTGCTTACGTTCAATCCTCACTTGGCTATTTCCCTACTTTTACTGTCCTTTTTTTGGAAAGATTCAATTTTGTTTTTAGACAATAAAAATAAGATTTAAATGGTGCTATTAGATATACTATAATGTGTACATAAACTTGCTTTAATGCACCTTATTTTGCACTCGTATATTAGATCATAAAGTCTGATTTTATGGAACATTTCCTACACTTTAAGGGTTTTAATATTATCTTTCACAAGTAGACAACTTCCTCCTTTTTGCTTGGTCACTTAGATAACAATTCCAAGCTTATACAATAGTAAATAGAGGCTTTTTATTTTTTGCAATTATTTTCTTGCATTCAACCCTTTAAGGCTATTGGATTTGAGACTCACCAAGTCTCATCCTTTAAGCTTCTATTTCTGTTTTTGGTTAGTTATATTCTTCTCTAGGTTTTGGAGGATTCTAACCTGCTTTAGACCACTATGATTTGTAGATTTATGGGCTTCAATCATGTCTTTAGACACTTGATATAAATCAGATTTTTTGCCCTTCAAGAACACAAAACTAATTTATTTTGAGAGTAGTGTAATTGTACAATTTTTTTCTCACTTTTTACACACTAAGATTACACTTTAATATTCTGATCAACACTTAAATTAATACACTAAGAATATAATGCAACTAATCAAGAATAGTAATAGTAATTCTCAAGATTTATTCTAAAATTTTACTACAACTAATATTGTAGAGCTTAGTCTTCTTTTTATTTTCAAAATAGGTAATAGGTAGTTGATAGAAACTATTTTTGAAATCTAATCAACTCCTAATAAAAGTGCAAATGAACCTTAAAATGAACTTTTTCTTTTGCACTTTTGAAGACTGCAATCCAATTTTATATTTGCAACTTTAATCCAAATGTAAGTGCATCTAAAAAATATAATAGGTAGATGAATTAATAAACCTATTTGCACCAAAAATTTCCATACCTTTTTGTTGTAGCTCTTTTATCACTTCTGTAGACGATGTAGATCTTGGTGTCTAGGATCACCAAGTTGTTTCTACAAGAATGTCCTTGTAGGTCTTTGTAGACTATCTTTAATAGCTCCTTCTTCACCAAATTATGATCTCGACCTTTTTTATGAGTCTAGGATTTGATGGATTGTTATCCTCTTTTACTCTCCTCCTTTTGATGCATATTTGGAGAAGTCTTTGATTATGAAGCGATACCTTCTTTTGTAAGAGGTAATATTTAAATATTCAATATTTGGTGTGCTTCTTCTATATTCACGTCATCTTATCGATTTTTAACTTTAAGCAAGATCTTCTTCTGAGATTTGGCACTTCTTGCCAAATTCTTCTTCATGGATTTGGCACTCCTTGCCAAATTATTTTTCTCTTAGGCTTTTTATTGGATGGCAACAATTATTCAAATTTTTTCACTATCATAGAATTCTCCTTGATAGTGGATTTTTCGGATGAGATATTCTTTGAGAATATCTTCAGTAAGGATCTCCTAGACTTTTTATGGATGCTCGATAAGATCTTCTCAAGGTATTTGATCTGATAGCTTTTGATGATCTTCCTTGAGACCTTTTCTTCAGCCTTATACTCCTATAAGTATTGGTGATGATATATTCCTATGGATCTCTTATTCTACTACTTTTGGATTCGAGTAGGACTCACCTAGTCTTTATTATCCTAAACATGTCCACATGTCCTATTATGCTCCTTGCCAAATTCTTCTTAGATTTGGAACTCCTTATCAAATTCTTCTTCTTGAATTTGGCACTCCTTTCCAAATTCTTCTTCTCTTGGAATTTTTGTCATATGGTGACAATTATCCCAATTCTTTCACTATCAGAGGCTTCTCCTTGATAGTGGATTTCTCCAATGAGTTCTTCATTGAGAATATCTTCAATAAGGCTCTCCTAGCCATTTTCCAGATGCTCGATAAGACTTTCTCAAGGTATCTAATCTGGTAGCTTCTAATGGTCTTCCTTGAGACCTTTTATTCAACCTTCTTCTCTTGGAAGTATTGGTGATGAGATCTTCCTCTAGATATCTGATTCTGCTACTTCTAAATTTGATTAGGACTCACCTAGTCCTTATTCTCTTTCTCCTTCCTTGACTAGAAGTTTTGCAATGAGATCTTCTCCTGATATCTTTGATTTTTCTCCAGGTGCTAAATTGATTATGAAGAAGATACCCTTCCTAAATTTCTTGTAGGAAGTTTCCCAACTCATTGAATCTTCTTTCCCTACAACAAAGTATTAGTACTTAAATCTATAGTCTTCTTCTAAATCTTCAAATTTAGGATCAAGGCTACTATGGCCTATTTTTAAATACCAAGGCTAGTATGGCCTTTTCCAATATCAAGGCTACTATTTTCTTTTCCAATACCGAGGCTACTATGACCTTTTGGTATTAAGAATTTTGTGGTTTTTGCTCTAAGGCTTCTATGGCCTATTCTCTAAGGCTTTTATGGCCTTTTTATATGAAGGCTTTTATTGCCTATTCTTCACCTTGTGAAGTTCTTTGATTTACTAATGGAGATATTTTATCTTCTGGCTTCTCTACAACTTATCACAAGAATTCCTATTTCACAATATTCTTCTTTTACACAAAGAACCAATATCTGCACTATGATGGCATGCCCAACTTTGGGTAATGAAGTTTGAGTCTCATATATTTCTATCATAGGAAGAGTTCCAATCCTCTGATAAGTAGTCTCCTGCAAACAAAAGAAAATTTAGGCACTAATTAGCAAATTTTTAGATATCCTAGATGATCCTCACGAAATGATTTTTCAATCCAGTGGCTTGAATACTAAGTCCTGGTCTTCACAAGTTTTTTCTGAAACTCTTGTGGAAAGAGTCTGGTCAATTACAGTCTCAGTATTTCCATGAACTAAAGCTTATTTTAGTCCTTACTCGTGACTCTCTCTTAATATACCACCTAGATTATTCAGAGGGCTTTTGACAGTTGTTGGTACATTGGCACGTTAGTTTGTCAAAATTCTCAATCTCAATGATAATGGTGGCTTTCCTATAGACCTGCACAAGCTAGATCTATCATAGCTCTGATACCATTATTAGATTTTAATGTAGTAAGCATGCAAATATAGTAATCATGAGATGGAGAATAATATGAAGGAAAGTAAATCTATTGAATGACTACAATGTAGCTATAGAGGAAATGAATACTCCAATAGAAATCTACTGAACTACATTGCATCCATCACCAATGGATGGTTTCACACACTATGCTACACTCTATGTGTTTCTTATTCTATATATTTTCTACTCTATGTCTATATACCTAAGAGGCCATCCTTATATAGGTAAAATAGGATACTTGGCCGACACTCTATCTAGGTGTGCAACAGACAACTTGCACAATGACACTTGTGCACTTATTAAATTATATGAATTAACTAGATAACTTGACCCTAAAGTAATCTAAGTATGTACCTTGGAAGATACATTTACATAACCCTGATGGAATAGACTCTATTTATAACAAGAACAAGATGAGAAGTACATGTAGGTACAATTTCACACAATACTTAATCCTTATACGAGCCTTGTGTTAAAATAAGGAAGAATAGACATGTCCACGAGCACACTATGACCCTTTTTAAACCAAATACTCTTACAAGTACTTGAATTTAGGATACATATGATTGTCACTTGTTGAACAATTTCAGTACATATTGAATTGTCACTAGAACCTCCATATTTGGCCATTTTATATACCTTATCCTTGCATTTACATGTAGTTTAAAATATTAATTCTTTTAAAATCATCATCAAGGATATTTTTATTACCCATTATTTTATTTTATTTGGAATCAATAGTTGCCATGATGATCCGAGTACAATGTCCATATTTTATGGTCGCCATAGTATTTTGTGTTGTCTACCTCAAAATATGCCACACAATACTTTGTACAATCCATACCTATAACCACCATGTCACAATCATTTTAAATCATTTTTTTTGTTGAAAGCACCAGGAAAGGGACAAGCATTCAGTTCGACGAGGCCCAAGATTTGAACCCTAGGAATTTTTCCCCCTTACAAGTTTTTTCCACACCAATTGGTCTACACCTTAGAACTTTTATAACCCATTATTAAAGTTTTATAGCATTATTTTTTTTCTACTTTCTACCTCAACTCTTATACTTGAGATTTTTATTGAGTTATAATTGTTTTATTCATAATTTTATGATTATGAGGATGGCCTTATGCTTTATGGCCTTCTTTACCAATATAGCACCTCAAGGGCCTCCAATATCCATGATTTATTGCCTCTATTTATACTTCTACCTTTTCCTCCATCTATAGAACCTTATCTTTCACTAAAACTAAACTTTATTTTATGACTTTTAAAAAAATCAATCTTTATAGATTGAGAGGTATTCCCCTTTACTTTAGTGGGAACATTACTACCTTTTATTTCATCAATACATTTTTTAACCTTGATTTAATGTTTTAGCCTTAAACATATATTGATATGCCTCACATAAAATGCACTTTTACAAAGACCAACTCATGTTGGAGTAAAATATTAACCCATTAACACATCTAGGAAATGCTTATTCTTCGTCCTATTTCAAATTAGTTTAATTTTACAACCTTATAATTTGTTATATATATCCTTGTGTAGGCAATTCATTTTACCATAAGTTTTAACAATATTTAAATAACTTTACTAATAATATGATGGTAGAATATTAGATCTTATATGCTTCATCGTATTGGAATATGAATTGATATTTTATTTACCTTGAATTTTATTGGTATTTTACAAATTATATCTCCAAAGTGATGCATGATATTTTATTTTTGCCACTATAAATTTTATGTTTAGGATAATCTTCTTCAATAATTTTATACCAAAATACCTCCCTAGTCATTTCATGGAATCTAAAAACATTCTATATTTATCTCTTGGTTTAAATTTGGAAATATGTACCTTTACTTTTATTCCCAAAATTAAAATAACTTTAATCAATATCTCTAGGAGGTTTGTTATTGGAATTTTCTCTCTAAGGATAAATTGGTCTTTCTCTCAATCATCTTACAATAACCTAGCCTCTGAGGCTTCTCTTTTTTAAAGCAAATCTAATGTAATATTATTCTTATACCTAATATTCCTTGAGCCTCTAGCTCTTTAGTTTCTAAATAAAATATGATGAATATCCATGAAGAAAAACAAAATAATGCAAATTCAATGTTATTTTGTAAAATTTAAAATTAAAAGAAAAAAACTTGAAAAATAGTTGCACTCAATTTTTATTGACAATAATTATAAAAAAAAACAAATTATCTCTTTAACTCTTGTTCCTTTCATAATGTAAATTCACATGTTTTTATAATAATATCCTTTTAATAATTTAATAAATAAAATTAAAATAGAAATCTTATCTAATTGCTAGGAATAACAAAGAAGTATTTTCATACTAGATTTCTAAAATAAAATATTTATCTACTTGTTTATTTTCTTAAAAAAAATCATAATTTTATATTAAGCAAATATAAAATTACATTCTTCATATGCCATTATAGCATTTCTTCAAATTTTTAATAATGACCTAAAAATCAGGTTGCTTATACATCATAGCTAGCTATCTCTATTAGGGTAAGTTCTATCCTTAAATGCCTTCCCAAATTGTTAACCAATATCCCTTAAATCACTAACTTTTGAGTGTTTTTTAAAAGAGTTACTTTAATTGTCCTTGCTTTAATTGAAGTGGATTAATCCCTCTATATAGAGACACAGACCATTTGTAGTGCATTGCCCTCATTGAATTCTTGTACTAAGCACATATCTAGTTTAGTCTAAATCCCTTCTTTTGAGAGTGCATCTACTTTCCTATTTAGTAAAAGCTTCACTTTGATCCATTTTTTTTTTTATTTGAGAGAAGATGGGTTATAAAATCAAAATTTTCCATATAGAAAACACTAAGTATCTAGTTTGGATTTTTTGTATTTCTTTTGATTATGCTAATTGAACCAATAATTTGAGTTCCATAATTTTAGAATAGTTGTTGGAACCTTCTGGTCTAGCCTTGAATTTGAAATAATGAGAGTCAAAAATATATAGTAATCCTCTTGCTCTAAAAACTCTAGGAACCTCCTTTCTAGCCCCATCAAAAAATTCTTAGGTCCCTCATGTATTGATATTTTGAGGGATTATTTGTTAGGTTACCGTTATTGCTATCTAAACCTTACAGTTATTGAAACTTTTGATGATTTGGAAGGAGACTTGCCAAGTAGGCTTCTCTTGATCTTGAATTATTCTTATGTTCCTAGATAACCATACTCCCCATGACACAAACAATGGGAGAGATATAAAACCTTCATATGACCTATTTTCAAACCAATATCTCAAGCACTCTCGTAAGGAGTCTTTTTTCCATCCTATACGAAGCTCTAACTGCCTATAACCTCCCTCCAAACGTATCTAGTAAAGGAGTAAGCTACCAATAAGTTATTAATAATTTTATTGTCTAACTTATATAAATGACACCTTCCTCAACCATTCTAGCTCCTTTTCTATAATACCTCCCATGTTAGAACCTTATTTTTTGTAGTAAGCTATAGGACTAGTTTTCTTATTCAATGAGTCTTTATTCTTTTAAAGTGACTTCCACCACCATGTTGACGATATTTATATCTTCCAATATATTCTTATACCCCACCTTTGAAATGTACTCCCCCATAGCTACATTCTTTATGTATACCACTTAATCAATTTCCTCTTGCAACTTGATATATCTAGCTTTAAGTAACCCTATATATTATTTCCACTAGTGTGCCTCTTATCGCTAAAGCCTTAATATTGATTTTTCCATCCTATCTCTGGTTTGTAGATGATTGTGGATTAGTTGCTTGGGTAAGAGTTCCTATACCTTCAGCTCTTAAGATATAAATAATATTATTTGGTAGTTTGTGCATTCCACCACAACCAATCCAAGGGTCTAATTCTAGTCTTATCCCTGAACCATCCCTTATTTTTTAGGCAAGTATATTTACACTATAAAAGGCCTAAATCACTACCTTCCAAGATTGAAGCATTATGGGTTTGCTTCAATGGGGACTTTATCCACTTCTCAACTATGATTAGCTCTAAATACTTTTATTGTATGATGTTATTCCATAATTTTACCTTTGATATTATCTTCCAAACACACTTTGTTGTTAGAGCCTTACCAAAGAGAAAAATATTATTAAGTTGCCATCCTCCATTTTCCTTGGCCTTGGCTAAGGATTGTAATTTAACCAAAGGAATACCTTCCCTTGACCTTTCCCCTATCCATAAAAATCTATAACTTAACTATCTAATTTTGTCTAAAACACCTTTTGGTATATGATCCAAATATTGCCAATATACAAGTATTACCTCCAGCACAATCTTGGCCAAAGTCAATATTCCCCCAACAAGGAGAGCCACTTGTTGCACCATATAAATTTATTCTTCCTTCCACCTTCTTTATCAACCAATCCTTGTTGGAAATATGAGCAAGTTTTGTTGTCATTGATGTCAAGGAAGATGAGGACCAAGTTTATTGTCATCCAGGTGTTTATGTCCGAGGTTTGATTGGCAAGGTTGATGTTCGAGTTTCATTAATATCCTCCGGTGGTTTTTCCAAAAAGGCAAAGAAGAAGGTTTAATATTATAATATTTAAGGATCCAGGGTTGGTTTATGAAAAATAAATGCAAGGAGTTGTCACATTATAAAGCATCTAAAAAACCCATATGGCAGATTGAATGGTTAAAGGTTTAATTATTTAATTTTAAATAATTTAACCTTAAGGTTAAAATTTAAAATTAAATAATAATAATTTAAAGGGCCTAAGTTTATAAATTATAATTCGAATTTTAAAAATTCGAATGTCACATCGACGTTGGAGAAAGGGCATTGAAATTTATATAAATATGCCAAAAACCTTTGGCAATAATCATCCTTGTGAATAGACGTTAATGCAAAAAGAGTTCATGCACCATAAGAGAGATTCACATGTGTTTTGAGTTCGTTGGGCGTAGAAGGTAGAATAAGCATGAGTGGAGCGCAAAAAATATTCCGAAGTAGCCTATAGTGTAGTTGGTAGCCAGGGGCTATGATAAGGCGTTCGAGGAATGCGAGGCCAGAGTTCGAATCATGCGAACATCATTTTGTTGAAGAGGAGGAAGTGTTTTGGTTTTTGCATCATAGAAGGGAAGAGGATAAAGGTATCAAGGTACACCTTTTAGTTCACGTGAGGGCACGTAGCCCAAATGGTGAATGTCTAAGTGCTAAGGTACTTGGTGGAGGAAAGGTGGGAGTTCGAAACCCATCGAGGACATTTTGCTAAGCAAAAAGGTATGCAAATTGGTTTGTAATTTTTATTAAGGTTTTTGCTAGGTAGAATTTGTGGAACGTGTGCTAGGGGATTATATTTAGTGCTAAGGTGGTTGGAAAGGAAATAAAGAGGGAGATATAAGGTTTTGGTTAAGTTAAAAATTAAATTATCCTTTTAGAAGGAGTAATAAGGGGATAAGAGGAGTTATATTTTATTTTAAATATAAAGGTGTTAATTAATTAAGAGGAGTAATAAGGTGATTAATGAAAAGTTATTGTTGAAGTGATTTACTTGGTTTTTGCTAATATTTTAAAGTGTGGAGTTTATAAGGTGTAATTGAGATCTTATGCTATGTATGGTGAAATATTTTGAGGAATCATTTAAGTGAATTTTTGAGTGAAGATTTTGTTACCTAACCTTTGAGATTGGCAAAGAGTTGATTGTGATTGAGATAGGTTTTGAGGTCAAATCTTCTTCAAACAAAAGGTATGGGCATATCTTCCTTGTGAGTGAAATATTGTTGGATGTTATGAATGCTAAGTTGGAGTGAAAAGGATTGTTTGATAAGCATTGTTGAGTTTGGTTTTGAGAAATCCAATATTGATTGATGAGGGTTTTTCTAGAATGAAAGTTGATACTAGAAACCTTGTTTGATAAGCATTGTTGGAAATATTGAGTAAGCTTTCATATGCATGATTAGGGTTTGTGAAAGATCATGAGTATCATTGTTATGTGAAGTTGAGAACTATCTTGAACTAGGGTTTGTGAAAGATCATGAGTATCATTGTTATGTGAGGTTTGTTTGATAAGCATTGTTGAATAAGCTTTCATTGAGTGATTGGTTGAGTGGAGTTGATTGAGCATAGTTGATTGGAAGTGTTGGAGTGATAGTTCAAGTTCTATGAAACAAATTGTTCTTTATTTCTGAATTGAGTTGAAGAAGAGATTGAAAGTGATTGAGCATTGTTGTGAGTGTGAAACATATTGAGTCTCTAACCATTCTCTATATGTTTATATGAGATTAAAACAAGATTATGTGAAACTTGTTTGTGTGATTGAAGAGGTTTTCTATGATAGATTGAGTTGAGTTGAATAAGCTTTTGTGAAAGCTTGTGAGCATTTGAGTAAGTCCTAGAGTATGGACTTAGATTGAGTAAGCTTTTGTGGAAGCTTACAATCAGATTTGAGATAATGAAAATTTGAGGTAAGTCTTTGAGAAGACTTGTGAGCAGAGTTGATTGATTGATTTGTTCAAACCTTGAGTTAAGGTTTGGGGAGATCTAGCAGAGTTGATTTGTGATTGGATCAAGCTTTGTGTTAAGGCTTGAGGATATATTTGAGGATAGATTTTGGTGCTAGATTTAAGGATAGGTTTTTTACAAGATAGAGTATTGAGAATTTGTGCTAGACCAAGACTATTTTAGAAGAAAGCAAAGATATGTTTAGTCAAATTTGAGATGAATATTGAGCAGATTTGTGCTAGATCGAAGGACTATGTTTAGTGTAGATTTGAGATAGAGCTGAGAGTAAGCTTTGGAGGTGATAGAGTAGAGGATAATAGTCTCTAGTGGATAGAGATCCATTAGCTAGGGTAGTGAGGATAGAGTCTTCTAAGTGAGGATAGGAGTCTTTAGTGGAGAGAGATCCACAAGCCAGAGTAGTGGAGGTAGTAGTCTTCTAGAGGATCACCAGCCAGAGCAGAGGAAGGAGTTCTCCTATGGATAGAGATCCATGAACTAGCTAAGGAGATTGGTGTCTCCTATGGATAGAGATCCATGAACTTGATTAGGGGATTGGTGTCTCCTTTGGACAGAGGTCCATAAACATTGTAATAGGGAAAGGATTCCCAAGATATTTATTGAGAAAATTTTAGTGAAATATTTTCTCCGTGGAGTAGCCCACATTGGGTGAACCATGTTAAATTGGTGTCTCTATTGTGTGTGGTGATTTATGCATTGATTTGATTACTATGTTGATATTTCCATTGATATATTGCATAATATTATTTGGGAAAGAAAAGTAAAAAGTGGTCTTATACTGTTCACCCTCCTCTCAGTATAAGCTTGTGTTCTTCAATTGGTATCAGAGTGGGTTCCTTCAGAAGAGTTTAACAACTTGAAGGAAAATCTTACAAGAACACAGATGGATTCTAAGGATGGATCTTCAAGGAATTCAACACCATTGTTTGATGGGAACAATTATGTACTTTGGAGTATGAGAATGAAGATTCACCTAATGGCACTTGGAAATGAGGTATGGGAAGCAGTTGAGAATGGATACATACCACCAGCTACTCCACCTACAGATAAATATGGTAAGCTTCTACATCATTACAATTCAAGAGCAATGAATGGAATTTTGAAAGGTTTGCGTGAAACAGAGTTTATAAAGGTTATGCACTGCAAATCAGCAAAGGAAATTTGGGATAAGTTGCAAGGCATATATGAAGGAGATAAAAAGGTCAAAAGGGTAAAGTTGTGAAATTACAAGGGAATATTTGAAGACCTAAAGATGAAGGATGAAGAAAACATTGATGCATATCTACTTCATGTAGACGAGGTTGTTAACTCCATGCAAGGACTTGGGCTTGAAGTTCAAGAATCTGATGTTTGTGATAAGATTTTAAGGTCACTCCCAAAAAGGTTTAGTGAAAATATTTCAGCTATAGAAGAGTCAAAAGATATTGATATTTTGACAAGGGATGAATTACATGGCATTCTCATAGCTTTTGAGATGAGAATAAAAGAGGAACCTAATCCCTAAAAAGAAGCAACCTTCAAAGCTACTAAGAAGACAAAGGGTAAGAAGTCAGATTCAAGCAATGAGTTATCCAATGATGAAGAAGAAAATTATGGTAGAAGGAACAAGGACTCAAGAAAGTATAAAGGTACGAAATCAGTTAGATGTTTCAATTGTGGAAAGTATGGTCACTATGCATCTGATTGTCAAGAAGCTGGAAATAGCAATGATGAAGAAAAATAGGATCATAAGAATAGGGAAACAGAAAAACACAGGTACCAAAAGAAAAGTAGGGATGGACAAGGCAAGCAAGGAAAGAAGTTCTTCCAAAGGCATAAGAAGAGTTTCTATGCAGACAAGGTAGGTAAGAGCTCAAGTGATAGTGATGAAAGTTCCTCAGATGATGATAAATATGAAGTACTATTTCTAGCAAAAGAAAAGGATGATGTTAGAAAAAGGGCACCAATGATTCTCAAGTGTTTTAGATGTGGTAACTTTGGTCATCTTGAAGATAGTTGTACAAGGAATGGATTCAGTTTTAGTGATGATGAATATGAAGATACACTTGAAGGACCAGAAGAAAATCTACTCATGGCAATAGAAGAAGAAGGAGGTGATCCTATAGAAGATAAATCAGAAAGGAATGAAGATGATCCCAAAGGCAAACAAATAGAGGAAGAATTAGAGAAAGGAGAAGTTGATCTTGAAGGTGAACTTATTTATGCCCTTGATGCACTAAGGGAGGTAAGAAAGCAAAACTCAAAACTCAAGCTTAAATTTCAAGAATGTGATGAAGAGAAAGGAAAGATTATAGAGGATCTAACCAACTCAATAGCTAAGACAAGGAGGTTTAAAGAGAAGTTAGAAGCTAAGGTTTTAGAATGTGAAAGGTTAGAGCATGAAGTAGCTTCACTAAGGAAGGAAGTAAAAGAGTCTAAAGATAAGTTACACAAGTTTGGGAAAAGCTCAAAGAACATAGATAAGATTATCAAGGTACAAAGATCTTCATCAAACAAAACAAGACTTGGATTTGAATAGGTACAAAGAAAACAAGGAGAGGAGTCAATCTCAAGCTCCGAAGAAGAAGAAGCTTCAGAAGAAGAGAGTGTAAGAGAAAGTGAGACTTCTGAGGATGAGTTGGACAATAAAGAGTTCAACAAGAAAAGGAACAATGCACAAATGAGGAACAGATGGAACAGGAAGCAACATAGGGTAAAAGAGACTAAGAGACCAATGGGGTCAAGGCAAGGTAGTTTCAATGGATGATGCTTCTCATGTCATAGGTTTGGGCACAAGGCTTCATAGTGTAGGACACATGGAAGATAAGAATATGGGAATTTCAGAAACATGAATATTTTTCAAGGGTATTGCTACTCTTGTAATCAGTTTGGTCACAAGGCAGTAAATTGTAGGGTTCATGACAGAAATGGATATGGCTTCACCAGGAGAAACTTCAAGATATTTGCACCTCCAAGGAATAACAACATTAAGTGTTATAAGTGCAATAATGATGGGCATACAACAAAGTGGTGTAGAGAAAAAATTCTAGAGACAAGCAGGAACAGGAATAGTCAGAGGAATCAAAAGGATCAGTTAAGGAAGAAAGTGGACAAAGGTAAATATCAGTGCATGTTGGGAGTAGAAATACTCCCACCCCAGAATTAACCACCTCAAGAGGAGGTGGGGGAGGGGCTAAGCTAAGAGTCTCATTCTTAGCCCCGAGCCCCAAAGGTGACCCTTTGCCATTGATGTCAAAGGGGGAGAGATTTGAGTTAGGGGAGAGCATTCAGTCAGAGGAGCAGTTTCTCAAGGGGAGCAAAGCAAAAAGAGGTAAAAGAAATGGTAAAAGGAAAATGGGTTGCCATCAATGACAAAGGGGGAGATTGTTGGAAATATGAGCAAGTTTTGTTGTCATTGATGTCAAGGAAGATGAGGACCAAGTTTATTGTCATCCAGGTGTTTATGTCCGAGGTTTGATAGGCAAGGTTGATGTTCGAGTTTCATTAATATCCTCTGGTGGTTTTTACCAAAAAGGCAAAGAAGAAGGTTTAATATTATAATATTTAAGGATCCAGGGTTGGTTTATGAAAAATAAATGCAAGGAGTTGTCGCATTATAAAGCACCTAAAAAACCCATATGGCAGATTGAGTGATTAAGGGTTTAATTATTTAATTTTAAATAATTTAACCTTAAGGTTAAAATTTAAAATTAAATAATAATGTTTAAAGGCCCTAAGTTTAAAAATTATAATTCGAATTTTAAAAATTCGAATGTCATGCCGACGTTGGAGAAAGAGCATTGAAATGTATATAAATATGCCAAAAACCTTTGGCAATAATCATCCTTGTGAATAGACGTTAATGCAAAAGAGTTCATGTGCCATAAGAGAGATTCACATGTGTTTTGAGTTTGTTGGGCACAGAAGGAAGAATAAGCACGAGTGGAGCACAAAAAATATTCCAAAGTAGCCTGTAGCACAGTTGGTAGCCAGGGGCTATGATAAGGCATTCGAGGAATGCGAGGCCAGGGTTCGAATCATGTGGATGCCATTTTGTTGAAGAGGAGGAAGTGTTTTGGTTTTTGCATTATGGAAGGCAAGAGGATAAAGGTATCGGGGTGCACCTTTAGTTCACGTGAGGGCACGTAGCCCAAATGGTGAACATCTAAGTGCTAAGGCACTTGGTGGAGGAAAGGTGGGGAGTTCGAAACCCATCGAGGACATTTTGCAAAGAAAAAGGTATGCAAATTGAATTTTAATTTTTATTAAGGTTTTTGCTAGGTGGAATTTGTGGAACGTGCGCTAGAGGGATTATATTTAGTGCTAAGGTGGTTGGCAAGGAAATAAAGAGGGAGATATAAGGTTTTGGTTAAGTTAAAAATTAAATTATCCTTTTAGGAGTAATAAGGGGATAAGAGGAGTTATATTTTATTTTAAATATAAAGGTGTTAATTAATTAAGAGGAGTAATAAGGTGATTAATGAAAAGTTATTGTTGAAGTGATTTACTTGGTTTTTGCTAATATTTTAAAGTGTGGAGTTTATAAGGTGTAATTGAGATCTTATGCTATGTATGGTGAAATATTTTGAGGAATCATTTAAGTGAATTTTTGAGTGAATATTTTGTTACCTAACCTTTGAGAGTGGCAAAGAGTTGATTGTGATTGAGATAGGTTTTGAGGTCAAGCTTCATCAAACAAAAGGTATGGGCATATCTTCCTTGTGAGTGAAATATTGTTGGATGTTATGAATGCTAAGTTGGAGTGAAAAGGATTGTTTGATAAGCATTGTTGAGTTTGGTTTTGAGAAATCCAATATTGATTGATGAGGATTTTTTGGAATGAAAGTTGATACTAGAAACCTTGTTTGATAAGCATTGTTGGAAATATTTGAGTAAGCTTTCATATGCATGATTAGGGTTTGTGAAAGATCATGAGTATCATTGTTATGTGAAGTTGAGAACTATATTGAACTAGGGTTTGTGAAAGATCATGAGTATCATTGTTATGTGAGGTTTGTTTGATAAGCATTGTTGAATAAGCTTTCATTGAGTGATTGGTTGAGTGGAGTTGATTGAGCTTAGTTGATTGGAAGTGTTGGAGTGATAGTTCAAGTTCTGTGAAACAAATTGTTCTTTATTTTTGGATTGAGTTGAAGGAGATATTGAAAGTGATTGAGCATTGTTGTGAGTGTGAAACATATTGAGTCTCTAACCATTCTCTATATGTTTCTATGAGATTAAAACAAGATTTTGTGAAACTTGTTTGTGTGATTGAAGAGGTTTTTTGTGATAGATTGAGTTGAGTTGAATAAGCTTTTGTGAAAGCTAGTGAGGTTGAGTAAGTCCTAGATGACTTAAGGACTAAGTTGAGTAAGCTTTTGTGGAAGTTAAAAAAGGAAATTAGAAAAAAAAGTCTATGAGGACTTGTTGAGAATTTGAGGTAAGTCTTGGAAGAAAATAAGTCTTTGAGAAGACTTGTGAGTGGAGTTGATTGATTGATTTGTTCAAACCTTGAGTTAAGATTTGGGGTAGATCTAGCAGAGTTGATTTGTGATTGGGTCAAGATTTGTGTTAAGGCTTGAGAAAAGATAGATTTTGGTGTAGATTTGAGGATAGGTTTGTTGATTTGAGATAGATATTGAGCAGATTTGTGCTAGACCAAAGGACTATGTTTAGTACAGATTAGAGATAGATATTGAGCAAATTTATGCTAGATCGAAAGACTATGTTTAGTGCAGATTTGAGATAGATATTGAGCAGATTTGTGCTAGATCGAAGGACTATGTTTAGTGTAGATTTGAGATAGAGCTGAGAGTAAGCTTTGGAGGTGATAGAGTAGAGGATAGTAGTCTCTAGTGGATAGAGATCCATTAGCTAGGGTAGTGAGGACAGAGGTCTTCTAAGTGAGGATAGGAGTCTTCAATGGAGAGAGATCCACAAGCCAAAGTAGTGGAGGTAGTAGTCTTCTAGAGGATCACCAACTAGAGTAGAGGAGAAGGAGTTCTCATATGGATAGAGATCCATAAACTAACTAAGGAGATTGGTGTCTCCTATGGATAGAGATCCATGAAATTGATTAGGGGATTGGTGTCTCCTTTGGACAGAGGTCCATAAATATTGTAATAGGGAAAGGATTCCCAAGATATTTATTGAGAAAATATTAGTGAAATATTTTCTCCGTGGAGTAGCCCACATTGGGTGAACCACGTTAAATTGGTGTCTCTATTGTGTGTGGTGATTTGTGCATTGCTTTGATTACTACTGTTGATATTTCCATTGATATATTGGATAATATTGTTTGGGAAAGAAAAGTAAAAAGTGGTCTTATACTGTTCACCCCCTCCTCAGTATAAGCTTGTGTTCTTCAATCATTGTCTTGTTTACTGTAGCCATTGAATTTCCAAAAGAACTTGAGATATTTAAACTCCTCTTAAATATTAAATATTTTAACAGGGTAAAGCTAACCTATTAATATAGTTTAATCCTAATCAACATGATTAAAGGTGATGTTTGACTTGTGTGCATTAATATTCATACCTATTGCTAGGCAAAAAAAATCTAAATACTATTTTAACTTCTTTGCAATTCTTATTGTTCGATCTATGAAAAGAAGAACATCATCTATAAAAATTATATGGAAAACTTCCATTGTTCTACCTATTCTAATTTTCTTTACTGCTCCTACCCTATTGGTTTCTAAAGCAACTACTTAATCCTTTAGCTACCAAAATAAATAATAGCAATGACAAAGGAAAACCTTGTATTATCCCTCAAGAAGCTTTGAAGAACCAAAAGGCTAACCCATTAACCCAAATTATAAAAGAAATAGAACAAAGATATCCCATAATCTAGTTCACCATATATACATAGAACACAATATGATTATGTATCATTCTTAAATATATATAGTTTACTTTTTCAAAAGCCTTAGAGAGATCCAACTTCATCACCATTGTTGAATTTGTTTTTGATTTTATAGTATACAGACTTTCCTGAGCAACACCAATTGCTTCATGAATCAATATATCATGCAAGAAACAAAATTGCTCAATAGATATAGAAGTAGAGAGGAGGCTTTTAGTTCTTGATTTGCTATGATTTTGTACATGTATTCACACAAAATATTGACCTAAAATTATTGAAGGAAGAAGGAATGTCCTTTTTCATAATAACAACAATGAATGTAGAGTCGAAGATTGTATTTACCCTTCATGTCTACCTAGACTCCTCTACAATCTTGAGTGGGTCAAACTCCAAAAGGTCATAGAGCCCAAGAAATAATTTCATAGTCCATAAATCAAGTCCTAGACTCTTATCCTTTTGGAACAATGTTAAAACAACTTTGAATTCCTACTTTGAGACCTACTAAACCAAATCACCATTGGATTTATCATTTATAAATCAAGGAAAGAGATAAACTATTATGACTATTTCAGCTATATTGACTTGACTAGGATCCTTGTATAGTTGATCAAAATGCCTTACTCCCATGCGTATTATTCATTTAAAGGAGGATACTTTACTCCCATCTCGACCTTGTAGATCCCAAATTGTATTTTGTTATTTTCTAAGATTTGCAAAACTATAAAAGCAATTAGTTTTGTCATCCCCATTTGCAATCTAAAGTGCTCTACGTTTGATCCTCCATTGTGCTTCTCTCTCTACCAACAATATTCTCTTCTATTATTTCAAAATTTTATACTTAAGCCTTATTTTATCATCTATTTTTTTCAAAGTCATATGTTAGATACACTGCAATATACACTACAATATCCTTCAATATTTGCTCATCCATCAATTTATTTTTATAGGCCCACTAAACCACTGCTACCTTAATTCTTTTTAGATTTGCTACAAATTGAATACTAGTAGATTCTCTCATAGGATCAAACTTCACCCATTTTGATTTGATTAGAGTTACAAAGCTATCCTTTTTTTAGTCACTCAAAATTAAATTTAAAAGGATAATTTATTTTTTTCTCCTCTTGTGATATGAGAAGCATGATGGGGAAGTGGTTAGGGTCTTCTATGACTTCAACCCAAGACTTTAGTCTATAAGTGTCATTTACCAAACTCTTAGTTACTAAGAATCTATCTAGTCTTAGAAATTCTATCAACCCTTATAATCATGTTTCTCTAAGTTGGGACCATCTTTATAGGTGATAGGTATCCCTTGGATTTAAAATTTTAGATGAATTAATTATCCAATGGATCAATTCTAGCAACAATACCCCACACTTCACTCCTCATAAGAGCTATGTTTAAATCACCTCCTAAAATTAAATACTATCTTCTAAAAAACTCTAACCCATAAGATTGTCCCAATATTGCATCTTGTCTTTATAGGAGCCATAAATGTTAATCATTGTCTCTATTTCATTGAGATCCACTTAAAAGAATTCAATATCTACTCCTAAGTCAAGCAATGCAAATTTGGTTAGGCTAAACTAATTTTCCTTCCACCTTGTGGCCACTTCTCTTGAGGCCCCTATAGCATCAAGGGTAAAAAATCCCATCTTTTAAGTAATTTACTAAGATCTTCCATCACTTTCATTGTGATCCCTTTTATCTCTTAAATTAGTAGAATATCTAGATTATGAATTCTATAGCCTACACAAAGCATCTTTTTGGTTGAGTTGCCCATCCCATAGATATTAAAGGAGAGAAATTTTATCGATTAATTGTGTTTGGGATCATTAATGCTCTAAGGATCCCCTTTAAATATGATTATATACCTTGTTCAACTTCATGGAGGGATTTATTCTTAGCCAATAAAATAAGAGATATTTTACCCCTCCCTCTAGAAAGAATCCTTGCCCCCACATTTTTGTTGAGGCCATCCTCAAATCCTCCTTCCCTTAGTCCTATTATTCCTTTCAAGGATCATAGGGAATACCTATGGGTTTTGGGAGATACAAAATCTTCTTACCCAAAGGTAAAAGGAGGTGGGAAAAAAAAATAAAGTGGTTTTATAGTGAAGCATTATTTTAAAACTTACCAAATTATAACCAAGGTTTGGATCTACTACCACTAAAGAAGAAGAATTTGAGGGTCCTCCTTGCCCCTCAACTCCACCCTTACCTTATTCTAGGGGAGATTTTGTTTTAGAAGCTGGTAAGTGTTTCCATTGGTTAGTTGAAGGACTCAAAGGAGAATTACTTGTAATCCTATATGAGAAATGAGATTTAGCAATATTTATGCTTTGAAATCTTGTATCTAGGTCTAGGAGAATGGCATCCAAATTTTTATTTGAGATTCCTAGTCTTGATTCAATATGAGATGATTCTGAATCCATCACTTGATCTAACACAAAATGTTTCATCTCCACCTTATTTGCAATTCCTAATATTTTTGTTGATTTCTTTAGCTAGTGTTACTTATGCATTGATTTTACAATTTAACCAGTATATGAGTTATGTGTCTGAAGGATAAATTGCATCTCATTCTCACCCTTAAATATCCCTCTCTACCTTATAATGTCAAACCTTCCTTGAAAAATAAGTGTTTGGACATATATCCCTTTGTTGTACTTCAACACAATTTAACCCATCAATTTGTCTATCCAATCCACATCATTAGAAATATCGACCACTATCCTCAAGCATGAGGACTAATACCTCTCATCCAGCTCCAAGAAAGAACATAAAACAAGGTTCCCACAATTTGATAATTAATAAAGTTGACCACCAAAATTTTTTCTTCAACAAAATATTTTCCACATCTTCCTTAGTCTTGAACTAAAACGACAACCACCCTATTACAAAAAGTAAGAAACTAGACACATACCCTAGGACTTCTATCCATTTCTTGGCCATCTAGTCTTCCAAGGATTTTTCAAGAATTACACACCCATAGAACCTCAATAAGCATTTTCTCCGAGTTCAATAAATTTCTCCATCTTCACATCTTCTCCTAGGATTAATTTTGCTCTGTTACTCTTCCTTTGTATGCACCTAATCGCCTTTTTGCATGCTTGCAAGGGATTCTTCTTTAGGTTTTCTCCTTCTGAATTCTTTTGTCATCCTTTGTAGCCCTAATTGGAGAGTTGTGGCCTATTTCGATCATATTGCTTTAAAGAGGACATATCCCAGCCATCACTTTTTTCCAAGAGTTGGACGACCTCTTGTTGAGTCCTGACTGGAATAGAGTCATTACTAAAGTCTTTGAAAGGTGACTTCCCTCTTCCATACTTCCTTCCACTATTAAATATGGAGACCTCCTTCTTATCTAATTGTTAAGAATAATAAAAAAAATTAACTTTTACTTTTAAAATAGAAATGAAACTCATACATTTTAAATATGTATATATATTTAATCAAATAACATGAGTACAATTAATCACATGATTCAAACTTAAAAAAAAAACCACTTTTATTTAATCATTGTTATATCAAATCTTTTCATTATATATATAATTATATAATTTTAAATATTTTAAAATTACTTTGTTATTCAAACTTTACATTATTCTAATTGTTTTATTGACAATGAAACACCTATCTAGCCTGAATATAAACCTTGTAATATAGACTATATACATCAAACTTCAATCCATTATAAGTAACATATGAATTAAGCGTTATATTTCTAGATTGAAACGGTATCCTAATATGTCATGAGGGAGAATCGTTGTCCAATAAATCTTGTTTCCTTCACTGCTCAAACCCAATAGTTGAATGAAAGCAAAGCATTAGGATAAAGTTAGGAATAGAATTGAGAAAGAAAACTAATAATAGAAGGTGAAGATCATTCTCATTTTTTCCGTAAGTAAGGCTGTTGGAAGATTTTTTCTGAAATGCCATTCTCCACATATGGACAGATATTCAGAACGTCTCCGATAAGCAAGGTACCAAATACATTTGTTTGATTTTAGGAATCAAATTTGCTATGAAGGCAACTGAAATCTATGGTATAGTCTTAGTCATTGCACCATTAAATTATATATATATTTATAAAAATTATAAATCTTCAGAAAAAAATGAACTCAACACATTCCCCAACAAACACTTAACCAATTTATTTTTTAAAATAAATATTTTAATATTTAAAATAAAATTGTTACTATGGACTGAGTATTAGTACCACCACCATTATGGCTTTCAGTACTAGTGGTAGATGTTATGGCAGCTTTTCCAAAAGCTCTGTCTGTCGTTTGACTGGACTGGACATTAAAGTACCACCATCATTATGGCTTTCATTAGTAGCTCTCATGGCAGCTTTCCCAAAAGCTATGTTTGTGGTATGACTTAGATTACGATAGAAGTTTTGGCAGGCAATAGTGGGTCTTTAACCAAATGGTCAATGCAATCCATAAGAAATTTTAATCTACCATTTTAATCTTTTAAAATTATTGGCTGCAGGAACATGGTCTGACATTAATAAATGAGATATTAACCATTCCAACCACCCATGTACATTATAAAAGCACATAGTCTGACATTAATAAATGGAACATTTAGTGTGCGTTATAGAAGTGCAGTCGGTTTCTATACATGTCCCAAATCTAATGTATGTTTGAATCACCCCTTTATTGTTTTTGAGGACACAAAAACATCTTGATGCATATGTATGAACCACCCCATATATTCAAGTCATTTCTTGAAAGTGATGGCATGTGGGGAAATTTTGTTGTACATTACATTCAAACCTACCATTCTAACTTATGCATGATCCTTCTGGTAGGAGAGGATTGAATTACTGTTTTGTTTCTAAAACGATATCTCAACGCTGTCCGTACACGGGGAAAGGAGATCTAGATGAGCTATATTTAGATGTTACGTGAGAAGTTTTGTGCAATTTGATTTTTCAGAATCCTTATCGATCATGGCGGCTCACGTCCTTGTGATACCATATCCCATTCAGGGCCACATAAGTCCTCTGATAAAGCTCTCTGAAAAGCTCGCCTCCAGAGGTGTCCTTGTGACCTTCGTTAACACCGAATACAGTCATGATAGATTGATGAAAGCTCGGAAGCATGAAGGTGAAATTTCACTTGGCCAAGATTTCTTCTGCAATTTTCGTTTTGCACAGATTTCAGATGGCCTTCCGGCGGATTTCAACAGAGAGGCGAACGGTGATGTGTACTTTAACGCATTGCTGAACATGGGAGGCGCCCTGGAAGATCTATTGCGCAACCAACGAGTTAAAAGTGGAGAACCTCCGATTTGTTGTATTATCTCCAGCCTTTCTCTGGTTTCCCCGTTCCAGGTTGCCAAAAACCTTCAACTTCCATGGGTGGCATTTTGGTCCCAGTCTGTGAGTGCTTATGCCATTTACAATCAGCTATCCCATATCAAGAAGAAAGGCCACTTTCCGCCTCATAAAGAAGGTACGCTCTCCTCTCCTCTCCTCTCCTCGGTTAACTCCTTTGAAGCTAAGTGAAAAACTATAGTTCGTTAGATAGCTCAAGATCCTTACCATGGCTTTGTGAATGAGGAGCTTGTGGTAACTTAAGCATAACGTGGCTAAGGATATTGGAGTTCAATGTTTGAAAGGGTTGAGAGCACTTAAATGAGTTTTTTTTTTTAAGTTTTAAATAGGTTATATTTGGTTTTTTAAATATTAAAATGTTTTTAATTATATATTATTTATTTAATTATTTATTTTTTCTTCTTTTAAATAGATATTTCAAGAAGTGTTATGTTTTTGTTGGTTTTTGATGCTTAAAGTAAAATATTTATAAGATCTAAAATAAAGTTGTTATATAAAATATATGGCAATGGTAATATTTTAGTTATATAAAACTCATAAATAACTTTTACGACAACTCATAAAATGGTTAGTATCAAATGCTCATGAAAATAGTGTTTTTATATAGATTAAAGATCTCAAATACACTATACCAAATGTTCACAAAAATAGTATTTTGATATAGAATAAAGATCACAAATACACTATACTTCCACACAATCTCACTCTATATTGTGTCTCTCACACACACGTACACATATAATGGAATGTGACTCTTCAAATGGAGTACTCTTGACCTTCACTCTTCTTGAAACTCCTCACTTTCCTACTCTAAGAACACATGTGCACTCTCACATAAAAGACACTTGTGCATTTTCTATGCATTATTACATTATATAAAGTAAATACCCACTATCTAATCTAAGACACACTCTTAATCTAAAGATGTACCCAAGGTGGTACATTCGCATGTACCAAATAATGCAATATACTCCAACACCCCCCTGTATTACATTATTTGGTTATTGAAGACTTTAGTCTTCAATATGGTCTTCATCCGGTTTATGTATCTTGTACAATATTCTCATGATTTCTTCAAACTGCTCCATGTTTGTATCTTGAACATGTAGATGATTAGTATCGTCATAAAATATTAATTTTTCCAAAATGTCTTTAACACTATTTTCTTTTGTTGTTTCTTCTAGTTCTTGAATTTCTTGAGCTAAGTGCACCTTTTGATTTCATTTTTTATATTGCAGCTGAGATTGATTACACTGATATTGAGAATAATGATGCTAAATTTGTTGTTGATGAGGTTTGTATTGATTCTGGTATTGTCTTGGCTAAAATGACCTATTTGATTGACCTCCTTGATTTAATTGATTCCTCTACAACTGATTTCTTAGATTTAATTTACAAAAATTTGTATTATGTCCTTTTTTTGTATATTTGACAATATCTATTATTCTATTTTGATCGATCCCTTGAGAATGAAACAACATATCCTTGTGGATTATCTTTTGAGACTAAGGCATTATTAGTCATTTCATCTTTGATTGAATTCTCTACCTCATACTCTTGTAGTATATTGACTAACTCATAAAATGATGTATCTTTACTTAGAATTTGTAAGGATGTGACTAGATGCTTGTAGCTTTTTGGAAGTGCTCTTAGAATCACTTGAACAAGAAACTTGTCTTCTACCTTTTCTCCTAAGGTTAATAATTTTTCTTTTATATTTACCACTTTTCTTAGATAATTCTATAGTTTCACCTCTATTAAATTTTAGAGAATACAATTAGGTTTGAAAATTCAAGATAGAGGCTTTATTGTTTCCTTCAAACATCTTGGCTAAAGTATTTCAAGCTTTTGTAGAAGTAACTGTTGAACTAATGTATGGCTATATATCATATGTAATTGCAAATGTTATTATCATGAGTGCTTTTGCTTCATCTTCTTCATACTTTTGAATTTCTTTAGCATCTTCAATAGGTTTAGTTTTTGCTCCTTTAACAATATCCCAAAGCTTTTCTACTATCAATATTGACCTCACTTTTTCTATGAAGTGTAATTAGGACCTTTGAGAAGTTGGGATTTGTTGGTCACGAATCTGCCACAGGAAAGGATTTTCTAAAAACTATGCACCCTAGACCCGACCAACATTGAAATGCTAGGAGAAAGAAATGTCTCCCAGACCAATCTCCAGAGAGGGCTGGTTCCCTTACTATTTCTAAGCTTGATTAAGACTAAAGTTACTGGAAAGGAATTATAAATGTGCAGAAAGAAACAGGAAATACATGGAAAGAGATGGGAAATATAGTCGTAGGTCGAATTTGTTAGATCGGGAAAGAAACTCAGCAAGAATTTAACCTCAAGCATGTAAACAGTATATAATTTTAGAATACAGCATAATCCACTTACGACCTTGCACAGACAACCTTCAGAATTGCATTCCAGAACTCACTTTCTTTTTAGCAATATTCAAATTCAGATGCAGAATTAAAATCTAACAACAGATTAGCAAGACGAGCTTAACTGAGAAATACATGAAATAGAAAGAAACCATCACATAGAAAGACGTTTGCAAAATCAGAGGCCAAATCTCTTTCATTCATGCAAAGAACTTGAAAGTTTTCATGCAACCTGTCTCTCAAACTCTCGATCCCTTTTTCTGAGATCTACATTGATTTATATAGAAGTCTTGCTTCTTTACAACATTTAAAACTTGCAACAAACTTCCTCGAGATCTACAACATGTGCAACGGAAACAAGGAAACGATCCCCTTAAACCAGCCTCGGAGAAACCAAAAATTCAATGAAATGAGGAGTCGGTCGTCTTCATTAAATGGTCGTTCTTGAAACATGCTTGAACCGTTAGAAAAGATACGAACAACAACTTTGGATAATGGAAATCTTTAATTTTGGTGACTTGGACACGTTCTTCCACCTTGCTCACATCGGAAAGTAGCAAAACATTTAATTCTGGAGTGCTTTTAATCATTGGAAATCGTAAAACTTCATCGGGCCGTTTGAACTGCTTTTTGGCGCGAAACTATAATAGGTTGCAAAAATGCGACATGTCATGAAATCACGACGTATCTCTGCTCCATACGTTTTGTCACTTCGAACCCGTGAAAACCATCCATGTTGTTCTCTTCGCTACTTCGAATCACGAAAACATGACAAGGCGTGATTTCGCTACACTTTTCTTTCCTTTGGCTATGTCTCACTTATATGTTGCGAAAATCAGACAAGTCGTGAAATCGCTACACTATCTCGCCGCTGCTCAATCTTCTCTTCTAAGTCGTGAAAATCTAACATGTCGCGATTTCACTACAATTTTCATCCATTCTATACAGTCCTGCTTCTAACCCGTGAAAATGCGACATTCTTCCTTATGTAGTTCTTTCATCTCCATCATGTCGCAAAATCGTGACAGGTTTTGTCTCCTTGGACTTTGCTGCTCTTCGACCACGAAAATCATCATGTCGTGAAATCGCGACAATTTGCTGCACTTTGTCTTTCTTGCCCAATGTGTCATGAAATCGCGATGTTTCTTGCTGCTAGGCTTTATCTCCACAAATGTCACGAAATCGTGACACCAACTTCTTTCTTGCCCTCATCTTTAAAAATGGCATGAAATCGCTACATTTTTTATGCCTTATGACATTTGTTTCAACTGCGCCACGACGACGCAACACATCACGATTTTGCTACGTCTTTCGCCTTTTGTGTCGCGTTAAATATTCTGTCACGATATCGCTACAAAGTTTATTCTCACCGCCCTTTGCTTAGTTATGTCATGATTTCATGACCTTTTCTCTACTTTTCACCATGGCCATTGTAAGTCGCAAAAATGCGACATGTCGCGATTTCGCAACGATTTTGTTGTGCTACCTCCGTTGACCATTTTGACTGCAAAAATCCAACATGTCACGATGTCGCGACAACCTTGCCTCTTTGCTGCCATTGACTGCGTTCGACCGCGATTTTGAAACACGTCGCGATATCGCGACTGTTTCCGACTTTGCTTCTCTCTCCTCAAAAGACCCGCGATAACGTGACATGTCGCGATATCGTGACGGTTTTCAACTTTGGCTCTCCATGCTATTTTTTTGTCGCGATTTCATGACAGTCTTCGGACTTAGCCTTTTTTGCATCAAAACCTATATAGGAGTGAGAATTTCAACATCTTATGCATGAATAATCAATAATCAACACAATGTGGCAAAAATGCCAACATTCTTGGCGGCTCGCGGGGTATACAGTTCTGCTGTATGCACGAATCCTAGGCCTGAATCCATTGGGCAATAGAGTCAAGAAAAACTGAGAACAAAAAGCTGGCTGATGGGGTACATCTCGATGGACTGCTACAACAACTCTTGCTGAATTACTGAAACTTCAAGTAAATCTGTATTTGGCTTAGCTGACCATGGAATGAAAATGATAAATGATGAAATAATGGAATGGAGGGAGTGATGCGGTAGATACAGTAAAAGAGAGCTTCTGTGCTACCGACTACTATGAAAGGGAAATGGAAGTGGATGGAATAAACAGAATGATGACCAGCAAATATGTAGGCTATGAAATGAGAATGGAATGGGGAAATGAACTGTGGATACATGCGTAAAACAACAATGTAGTTAGAAGAAAAGGAAGAGAAGAAACGAGAATAGTAGAAAAGGAAAAAGAAACAATAGTAGTGACTTGATTACTTGCAGAAGAAAAAGGAGTAGGAGAAGAAGGGAATATAGAGGGGAAGGGAAGAAATAAAGAGGAAGCCACTAACTACTGGGAAGGAAGAAGAGAAAAGAAAGAAATACGTACCTACGGGCTCGCATGCAAAAAGAGCCGAAGTTGACAGAGGAAAACAATACTTTTTTTTTCTCTTTTCTATTTTTTTTTTACTATATACAAGGTGACACTGGACTAGCTGTGAACTTTCGAGAAAGACACGAACCCAAACACGGTTCTATCTCCTGGATCCCAGACTCTTGATAGACACTCAGTAGACTCCTGGTTGATGATCAGCTCAGAGTCACCAAATATCTGCAACTGTTCGATTCCCAACTTCCTTGCCTTTTTCAAGCCTAAGCATAATGCTTCGTACTCGACAACATTGTTAGTACAATTCCAAGTAAGACAGTATGAATATGCTCTTTGTAAACCAGAAGGAGAAATAAAAACAATACCTACTCCTACACCGTTTTTGCATCTAGCCCCATCAAAATATAACTTCGATAGTTGATCTGTGACAGAGTTCTGATCATCTTGATTAGGGGGTACCTGCATTGTGCCATCCTTGGGTTTTGTGATGGAATAACAACCGATTTTAGTTTCTAGCATAGCATTGGAATCAAGCATGGAAAACCTGTCTTCTAACTGTAGCTCATCTAAAACCTTATTCATCAAATCAGAACCCTCTAACTCTTCGGTTAGCATGTTGACAGACTGCATGGTCTTTCCTGCTTCTTCTAGCTTCTCTATATGAAAAGAGGAAGGTTTTTCATTATGAATCCGGAGTCTTTTACCTTTGAAAGGGATTTCCAAGTGAGAATAATCCAGTGCAAGGTAACCTCCCAACTTTGCAGTAAACTCTCTAGATAAGCACATATTGAAATACGGTTCTAGATCGATCACAACTATCTCCTGAATGACTGTAATATGAGACATAGTGTGTAAAACAATTGGGACATCCTTGATTACACCCACCGTTTTCACAGGAGTACCATCTAACTACAAGACTCCAGGGCTGCTTCATGTATATTCCATATCTATAACTTTGCAAACTGCCTTTGGCATGACAGTTGTAGCGGCTCTAGAGTCGATCATGCAGTTATGCATGATCCAACCCTCTATTTGCAATGATAGATAAAACGGGGGTGGTCTATTTTTACCAGTGATAGAAGTGGTTAAAGCTTGAGCATAAATTGTCTGGGTAGAACCCTTTTCACTATCCTTTATAGATTTTAAAGATTCTTGCAATAAATCTACCTGCCCAGGCAACTGCAATGCATCGTAAAGACTAACCTTAGCTGGGGTCTTCTTCAGTTCTTCGACAATGTTGTATGCAACCGCAACAGATTCCTTCTTTTCAACGGGATGATCATATCTGTTCCGATACTGTTGCGTGGCTTCTACTCTCAACCTCTTTGTCAATGAAGGGTACTTCAGCTTTTCTCTAGCTTGCTCCTCTGCTTCTGATCTTGCCTGTGCAGTTGCGGCCTTTTCTTGTACTCTGTGTGAAATAGGATCTTTCGATAAAACATGCGCATCTAGCTTTGATGCTTGCACAAGAGTTTTCACTATTTTTTTCAAATCAGTTGGCACTTTTAATGGTTCTAACTCAGCAGGATCTACTGTAACAGGCTTCTTTCCAGACCTTGTGAGAATTGAAACTTGCTCTTCCAATGGAGTAATTAAGCTATGGTCTGCCTCAGAGATCATATTGACTTGCCCTCTTGAAGAACTAGCAGCCAATGTCTGCACATAATTCAAATGAACCATGCAAGTGTCTTCTCCATGGGGATCATTGCATGTCGAACACCAATATGTTCTTTTAGCAAGGACTACATCTTCATTTGCCAAAACAGTCAGGTTCTTCTCGGGTGCTTTGCTTGTTGGAGTAGCTTGTTCTCTAGTAATCGGCAGAGGTTGAAATCTCTTAGGCTAAAAATCTCGCTCAACTTGCTTCCTTTCAATAAGCGTGATCTTATTACCCATTGCTCTTATTGCAGAATTGGCAGATTTTACCTCTTACAAAAGTGTTGTATAAGGATCAGGATTTACGAGTGCGAGAGGTGCTGGTAAGGGCAAAGGTGCTATGGTGTCGATAATGCTGGGAATGAAGAGGAAGTAGAGAATGGCAGAATGCTGGGTGCAAGAAACTGGGGATTTGTTGAAGTAGACAACTAAGGAACTGGGATAGGTGCAATTTGAGGTGCACTGGAATTCCATGATGGAACAGGGTACATAGAAGACATAGATTGCAAAAAAGAACTAGGATATAAATGCTATGGAATATCAGGTAAAATGGGCATTGCTACCTTTGGGGGAAGCCTACCGATTGCAATCAAGTCTGCCTCCGCCTTTTGTGCTTGCTCGAATAGTTCCGAGAAGGTCATCACATTGGACTGCTGATCGCCAAGCCAATGTCTGTATTGAACGCTCGAAGGTAGTAAAACGTAGCTTGCTTAAGGGTAGGGCGAAGTCCTTCAGGCACTCGCTGCTAGCTTCTGGTGAAACGAACATTGAAATCTACAATTGCCTCCTCCGGGTGCCTCTGGATTGCATTAAACTGATGCAATAATGAAAATGGGTCAGCTTGTTCATGAAAATTCTTAACTAACAGTTCTCCTAGCTGATCCCATGATGCAATAGTGCCTAGTTGCAGAGATCGATACCAGTACATCAATTTTTCTCTCAAAGATAACACTAATAATTTCACCATCACATCTTCATCTGTTATATCGTGAATGGTTGCCAGAGAAGCTACATCATGAATATGTTCATATGTAGTCTTTCCCGTACCATCATAGGTTGGAAAGGCTTTCAAAGCAGCCTGGGGAACTGGATTTTGAGCCTACAAATTTAAGGCCCCTGAGCTATTCCATGCTGAAAACTGTCGGGGTGGAGGATACTGGGCCATTGGAACTAATGTATGTAACTGAGAAGATGGAAAACTAGTAACAATACCAGGGATCTGTGTGGATATGGCAGATGATGCAAGCGATGGGGAAACCAACCTAGAGTGTTCACCTCTTTTTGTGCTATCAAGTTCAAAAAACTCAACAAGATCTTCAACTTTTTTGGACTTTGATCTCGTGATCATGAAGTACAGCTTTCACTACATCCACGTTCAGAGATTTTTGGGTACTGCAGAGTCACCAAATGTTCTAACTTTACGGCATGAAGGCAAACATTAAACCTTCAATACTATGGGATCTTTCTGAGACAGAAACAGTCTGTCCCATCGGGCGTGCCAAAAACTGTTGGCACAGGTGGGTTTATCAATTTGGAAAACTATGCTTATCCCACCGACTATGGGTTGTTGTAAGACAGAAGAAGTCTGTCCCACCGGGCATGCCAAAAACTGTTGGTCACGAATCTACCACAGGAAAGGATTTTTAAAAACTATGCACCCTAGACCCGGCCAACATTGAAATGTTGGGAGAAAGAAATGTCTCCTAGACCAATCTCTAGAGAGGGCTGGTTCCCTTACTATTTCTAAGCTTGATTAAGACTAAAGTTATTGGAAAGGAATTATAAATGTGTAGAAAGAAACAAGAAATACATGGAAAGAGATGGGAAATATAGCCGTAGGCCGAATTTGTTAGATCGGGAAATAAACTCAGCAAGAATTTAACCTCAAGCGTATAAACAACATATAATTTTAGAATACAGCATAATCCACTTACGACCTTGCATAGACAACCTTCAGAATTGCATTCCAGAACTCACTTTCTTTTTAGCAATATTCAGATTCAGATGCAGAATTGAAATCTAACAGCAGATTAGAAAGAAGAGCTTAACTGAGAAATATATGAAATAGAAGGAAACCATCACATAGAAAGACGTTTGCAAAATCAGAGGCCAGATCTCTTTCATTCATGCAAAGAACTTGAAAGTTTTCATGCAACTTGTCTCTCAAACTCTTGATCCCTTTTTCTGAGATCTACATTGATTTATATAGAAGTCTTGCTTCTTTACAACATTTAAAACTTGCAACAAACTTCCTCGAGATCTACAACATGTGCAATGGAAACAAGGAAACGATCCCCTTAAACTAGCCTCAGAGAAACTAGAAATTCAATGAAATGAGGAGTCGGTCGTCTTCATTAAATGGTCGTTCTTGAAACATGCTTGAACCATTAGAAAAGATACGAACAACAGCTTTGGATAATGGAAATCTTTAATTTTGGTGACTTGGACACGTTCTTCCACCTTGCTCGCATCAAAAAGCAGCAAAACATTTAATTTTGGAGTGCTTTTAATCATTGGAAATCGCAAAACTTCATCGGGCCATTTGAACTGCTTTCTGGCGCAAAACTGTAACAGGTCGCGAAAACGTGACTTGTCGCAAAATCGCAACGTATCTCTGCTCCGTACGTTTTGTCACTTCGAACCCGTGAAAACCATCCATGTTGTTCTCTTCGCTACTTCGAATCACGAAAACATGACAAGGCACGATTTCGCTACACTTTTCTTTCCTTTGGCTGTGTCTCACTTATATGTCGCAAAAATCAGACAAGTCACGAAATCGCTACACTATCTCGTCGCTGCTCAATCTTCTCTTCTAAGTCGTGAAAATCCGACATGTCACGATTTCGCTACAATTTTCATCCATTCTGTACGGTCCTGCTTCTAACCCACGAAAACACGACATTCTTCCTTATGTAGTTCTTTCATCTCCATCATGTCACGAAATTGTGATAGGTTCTGTCTCCTTGGACTTTGCTGCTCTTCGACCGTGAAAATCATCATGTCGCAAAATCGTGACAATTTGCTGCACTTTGTCTTTCTTGCCCAATGTGTCACAAAATTGCGACGTTTCTTGCTGCTAGGCTTTATCTCCACAAATGTCGCGAAATTGCAACGCCAACTTCTGTCTTTCCCTCATCTTTAAAAATGGCACAAAATTGCTACATTTTTTATGCCTTATGACGTTTGTTTCAACTGCGTCGCGACGACGCAACACGTCGCGATTTCGCTACGTCTTTCGCCTTTTGTGCCGCGTTCAATATTCTATCGTGATATCACTACAAAGTTTATTCTCACCGCCCTTTGCTTAGTTATGTCGTGATTTCACGACCTTTTCTCTGCTCTTCACCATGGCCATTGTAAGTCACGAAAACGCGACATGTCGTGATTTCGCGATGATTTTGCTGCGCTACCTCCGTTGACCATTTTGACTGTGAAAATCCAACACGTCGCGATGTCGTGACAACCTTGCCTCTTTGCTGCCATTGACTGCGTTCGACCACAATTTTGAAACACGTCACGATATCGCGACTGTTTTCGACTTTGCTTCTCTCTCCTCAAAAGACCCATGATAACGCAACATGTCGTGATATCGCGACGGTTTTCAACTTTGGCTCTCCATGCTATTTTTTTGTTGCGATTTCACGACAATCTTCGGACTTAGCCTTTTTTGCATCAAAACCTGTATAGGAGTGAGAATTTCAACATCTTATGCATGAATAATCAATAATCAACACAATGTGGCAAAAATGCCAACAGGATTTTAAAAGAAAGAATTTATTTTTTGTCATGATAACACTTGTAGACTACCTTATATCTCCCTAATTGTTTAATGACAATTTCAATAGTCTTCAACTTCTATTATTTAAGGTGAATACCTTATTTCTCCCTAGTTATGAATGAACAATCAATAAATTTTGATAAAGATTTCAATTCTTCAAATCTCTAGGTTGAATTCATTTTATCTCTCAAATTTCTAAAATATGGTTTCTAAATTCTAAATTTCATAATCCTATGTTGGTGTTGAATTCCTTATAACTCCCCATTTAGAAATTTAAGAAATTAGTAAAAGATATTTGCAAATTTTGTGTTCCTAATTTGATGTTGAACTCCTTATTTCTCCAAAATTATAAATTTGAAAATATTTCAAATTGCTTAACAAAATCAAACTAATTAATTACAAAACATGTAATTATCTTCCCAAAACCTTAAATCAACTTTTCAAAACTTCTCAAAACTTTCCAAAATGCAATAATAAAATATCTAAGGTTTGATTTATCACTTATAAACCTTATACCTCCAATAACATTAATTAATAAATGTGATAATATAATAATCAAACTCAATCTTTCATAAACCAATTATAAATTCCTCCTTATTAATCAAACCTTTAAATAAATCAAATAATAATTTGAAAGTTACCTTAACAATCTAGGTGCACACTATCTTGGAAAAAATAATCGATCTTCACTATTGAAGAGTCAACAAACTTCTTGCTGCAAGGTGCTCTCCTATTTATGCAACCTGAACTTTATTCCAAAACAAATCTCTCTTGTGCTATTTGCGACCCATGCATTAATAAAAGCCTCAAACATTTTAATTCTCTCCAAGGCTATTGGTATTCTATTTTTAATGTGCCAAATGGAAAGCAATGACTTTACCTCTTTAATTCTCTAACAACCTTCCTCATTGTGTAACGCTTTGGCAATGATCAACCTAAAGCATTTTCAAGGTGTTATGGTATATTGAACATTTCATTCAACATGTGGCATATTACCACTTGCAATCTCAACATCCACTAGTGCGGTGGTTGATCCCTTGGTGCTCAACTTGCCCTAACTCAACTTCTTCAATTTTTGCCTTCCCAATACTTATTTTTTAACATTCATTGAACATATTATTTATTGCCTATTTGTATGTCATGCTTGACCTCCTTGAATGGTGCTAATTGTGGCATTGAGGCTTTGCTCCTCCTCAAATTACTAGCTCAACCTTTGGTGGTTCATCTCAACTCTTTGGTTGTTGTTTTCACTTGCAGTGGTTCATCCTCAACGTGGATGTCTTCTCTTCTACAATGGATATACCTCGATAATATGGTGGCTTCTTTTCCACATGGTTATTGACCAAGCTTATTTGGTAAATACTTTAATATTTCTTCTGCAATCTTTGCTATAAAAATATAAACTTATTCAATTTCCAAAAAGCTTCTTTCCTTATATCAAATCTAATTTTTTTTAATTATCTATAATATGCAAATTCTAATATGGTACAAATACAATCTTCTTCAGCTTTGAAGACTTAAAATTTGACCTTTATTTTACTATTCTAGAAACTCTAATATGGTGCTTAAAATAAACCAATTTTAATACTTGGATAAAAATATTTTTAAAGCACTAATATTTCAAAGCTCTTTGGCCTCCTTCGTAGCTATATTTCTTGGTGATTTAGCTTTCCTTTTTTTGTCCAAGCTTGTAGATATTTGTAGCTTCTCTCCTTTATAATATGTTGCCAAAAAATATCTTCTTCTTCCTCCAATAATGCTATTAAAAAATATGCTCTTTCTCTTATCAAATGCTTACCAAATTTTTAAAACTCATAGCTCCTTTTATTCTTAAAATGATGTCCAAATTGAGCTCTTATATCCTTCCAAATATGTTGTCCAAAAGTCTTTCAATTTGTAGTTATTTTATTCTTCAATTATTGTCTAAAATACAACTTTGTCTCCTTCAACTTGTGCAAATTCTATAAACTTTGCAGCTTCAAATATAGTCCAATATGTTACCTTTTTGCTGTTCAAAATCTACCTCGATCTCCTTCAATTACCTACCTTAAATTGCTATCAATTCCTCCTTAAATCAACTATCCAATTTTACTTCCAAAACTACCAAAAACGTCTTCACTTTGTAGCTCTTTTATCTCCTTCTAATGTTACCCAAATTTGTAGTCCAAAACTCTTCAAATGTTGCTCCAAATTTTTGATTTCTCCTCCTCTATCTTGCTATCCTAAAACTCTTCAAATTCTACCCCAACAATCTGTAATCTTCTCCTTCAAAAATTAACCTTAAAAAAAATTAATTGTTGTCTCCAAAAATATCAATTTGTGGCCTCTTTCAATATTTTTTCTCCTCCTTAGCTTCCACTAAATTCTATCTTCAAATTTGACCTCTTTGTTGGTCTCTTCTTAAAGAATCCGAATGTCTTGAAGTCTTCAAAAAATAGTTTCCCATGTTTGGCAAACTTCTTTCCAAAATCCTTCTCCTTGAATCAGTTTCACAAATCCTTTTGGACTTGTTGGATGAGAACAATTATCTCAATTTTTATGTGATTACCTCTTTTTAAGAGTTTCTTCTTATTGTAATCTTCTACCTCAAATTTTCTTCAAATCTTCTCCAATGACCACTTCTTTAATTTCTCAATGGGGCTTCTCTACTCTCCTTCTTTCTCCTTCAAAATTTCAATGGACCTTTTTCTTAGGCCTCCTCAATATTCTCTCTTATCCTATCTCCTTTCTCAAATCTACAATGGGGACCTCTTATCCCTAGTCTCTTCTTTCTCAATCTTCAATAGGGCTTCTCTGGCCTATTTATATCTTCTTCCTTCAATTTTCTATGGGGACCTCTTTCTTAGGTCTCCTCAATCTTCAATATCCAATATTCTATGGGGGTCTCTTTCTTAGATCTCCTAAATCTTAAATATTCTATGGGGCCGCTTTCTTGGACATCCTTAATCTCCAATATTCAATCTCCAATGGGACCTCTTTCTTGGACCTCCTCAATTTTCAATGCCTACTCTTTTAATGCAACTCTAAAACTAATTTTTATACGAGGAAAGCCTATATAATTTCAGGTAATCGAAGGTGAAATTCTTCTCTATCTGTTGTAGGAAGCTTCTCAACTTTTGAGAACTAATTTTCAGAAACAAAATCTTAGACAACAACAATCAAATACATTCAAATCTCCAAAATTATGAAATCAATAAACTTCACTAATTGTTCTTCAATAAAGTAGAAAGAAATCTATGTTGAGTCCTAGTCTTCACAAGTTTTTCTACAACCCTATGGAAATACTCTAGCCAAATAGTAACTTTCAAATTTTGTAAATGAAATCTCCCTATCTCCTATCAATCTCCCTTGTGGATCTAATACCATTGTTAATTTTAATGCTTATTACTTAAAGCAAAATAACCACAAGATCTAAAATAAAGTTGCTATATAAAATATATGATAATGAAAATATTCTAGTCATATAAAACTAATAAATAACTTCTACGACAACTCATAAAATGACAATGCTCATGAAAATAGTATTTTTGATATAGAATAAAGATCTCAAATGCACCATACTTCCACACAGTCTCACTCTACATTGTATCACACACACACACACATAGACACATATAATGAAATGTAAATCTTTTTATGGATTACTCTTGGCCTTCACTCTTATTAAGACTTTTCACTTTCCTACTCTAAGGACACATGTGTACTCTTATATAAAGAGTACTTGTGCACATCTACACTCATCATACTTGCATACTTAACTACAAGATACTTGTGTATTTCCTACACATTATTGCATTACATAAAGTAAATACTCACTCTCTAATCTAAGACATGCTCCTAATCTAAATATGTACCCAAGGTGGTACATTAGAATATACCAAATAATGTAATATACTCCAACAATTTCCACAGTCAACTCCTTGATATCATTTTGATTAAGACATAAAATCTCTAAAAATAATTAGCTAATTTATCTACTACCCAATTTCCTTCTCTATAGATATGCTCACACTATCAAGATATTTCCTTTAATAATCGATGATGAACATCAACAATAATATTATCTTTTATCTAATCTCCACTTCCATTCTTGTTAATAGATTTGATGATAATTTGTGAGTCCCCCTCAATTGAAATATATTTGCATCTTTTTTCTACTACAATTTTAATCCTTGTAAGAAATGCCCTAGCCTCTACATAATAGTTAGTTGAAGTTCCATATGATTCTAAATAAATGAGGAGAAATTTTCTTTTACTATTTCTACAAACACCACCTCCACCATCTTTTATTGGATTTTTTTAGAAGCACCATCAAAATTAATTTTGATAAACCCAATTTTTAGACATTTTCATTTTACCATAGATCGAAGTAGATACTTTATTTTAATTACATTGACGAAGATGAATCTTCCATGTATATTCAAATCCTATAGCCTTATTAGCACCTATTTTTCTACAATTAAGACCTCATGATGAACACCATATTTGTAGACATTTTGCAAGAGGCAATAATAGGGTTCCAAAATTGGGCATGATTTTAAGATTTATTTTTAAAAATTATATTATTCATTTTAGGCCATAAATTTCAACAACTAATGACATGGCCAGTCCTCCAACGAAAACATAATGCTTTAGCTTTGAACTAATTTATCCAACATTTTATCAACTCTTTCAATGTTTATGGAGCTATCCAATATAATTTCATTTATTTTTTAAAATAACCTCAAATGATGTGAGCAAACAAACAATGAAGAAGTAAATGGTTTGATGTATGTGAAGGGTCCACAATATCCTCTTCTTTGTAGAATCTCTCCCATAAGAATTTTACTTTGAATTGCTAACCAAATAAATGTTGAAGCCTTAGGGAGAGCCTCTAATGACCAAATTTTCTTCTAGGAAAATATTTAAGAGAAGAAAATTTTGATTGTTCTAAATCTTCATATCTCAACTTGACCAAGTATCCACCATCCTCTAATAAATTCCAAACTAACTCATCATTTCCTATAAAAATAGACAAATAAAACTCTTGAAACATCTTTTGAAGTTCATCTACAATTTGTTTGAGTTCCTCTCCTCCAACCAGGTTACTAAAAGAAATCCATGATCTAGAGTTTTTTCTCATAATAATATAATATTTTACCTTTGGACCTTTATATGCTATGCACTCTTGAGCCAATGGTTTCCATTTTGTGTCAGAGATAAGATAATAAGGATTCAAACAAACAGTAGATCAAATATTTGCATAACTCCCCTACACACTATCTAATATGTTTCTTTATCATTTGTAAACTCTTTGCTATGAAGTTCCAAGTTGACGATCCTTTGGGTAGAGTTCTTATCCTCAATAATTCATTGCATCAAGAGAACCTATATATTTTTGAAGTAATATTTTTACCCAATTCTTTCTTTGATATCTGAATAATCTCCACCCAAGCTTTGCTCCTAATACCAAATTCATAAGTATGCAATTCCACAAGCCTACTCCTCCAATATTCTTTCCTTTGCAAACCCTATCCTACTTACAAAGGAAACCTAAATTTTTTCTCACAACCTTTCCATAGAAAGTCTCTTTAAATTTTATCAATTTTTGACCTATTGGTAGTCTTGAAAGTGACATCGGAATGGATTACAATGTAGTCTTTATAAGTTGTAGCCTTCTTGCCATGGTTAAAAACTTACCTTTCCAACTTGCTAAGCAAGCTTTCATTCTATCCAAAAAAAAATATCCAAAGCTCCTTTTTATTTCCTTTATCAAACAAAGGAATACCCAAGTAGTAGGTTGATGGAAACCAATTTTCCAATAGCTTTCTCATAGCATGATAATAATGATTTAAAATTCCACAAGCCTTACATATATTGATTTAAACTCCACAAGCCTTATCGACTGAAGGATGACCCAAAAGAAAAGTATCATCAATAAATTGGAAATGAGATTCAAAGGGACCATTTTTTGCAACTTGAGCACCCTTATTTTTCTTTCCATTTTTACCTTTGAAAAGACTTTCTAATACTCTTTCTAATGCTCTAATGCTTCCGTCAAAATAATGAATTAATAATAAGAAAGTGAATCACCTTGACAAAGTCCACAAAATAACTTGAAATACACAACAAAAAAACCATTAATTAAAATAAAAATATTTGCAATTCTATAACAACATTTAATGCACTCACACTAACTATGAGCAAAACCAAACTTTATAAAAATAACAGAAATCCTATTATATATTTTATTCATATCTACATAGTTCAAGATTTTACTTTACCATGAACTTTTTATTTTTGAATAACCTTTAAACTTTAAAAGTGCTTTTTATTTTCTTCAACTCTTTATATTTATTTTCATATAACAATTACTTTTCTATTAAAAAAACACCTTTTTCACATTAAAATTTACTTTTTCCAACATCCGCTGTTTAGTATATATTCGGCTGTTTTAGTATATATGATAAAAATTCGTCTCCAATTGTGCTTGCAGATCCTAGAGACACAATAGACTACATTCCTGGACTTCCTCCATTACAACCTGAAGATCTCCCCTCGGACATCCAGAGCGGAGATCCCACTGCTCTTCTGCACCAACTTGTAATACTTCAAACGGATCTATTCCAAAAAGCCGACTGGATTATTGGGAACACAGTCTACGAACTTGAAAGCCAAGCAATCGATGCAGTCCAGCAAACATCTCCCATCTATTCTCTTGGTCCCTTGCATCCACTGATTGAATCCAATCACAGGTCCACAAGCCCCAGCTTAAGTCTGTGGGCAGAATCAAACTGTTTACCCTGGCTGGACTCGAAACCCAGATCTTCTGTTCTCTATGTTTCCTTTGGTAGCCTTGTTCAAACTTCGAAAGCTCAAGTGGAAGAACTAGCCATGGGCTTAATGCACTCTGGACACTCCTTTCTGTGGGTGCTCCGTCCATTTAGAAAAAGTCCACATGCAACTCTAGATGAAATTCTACCAAAAGATTTTATAGAGAAAACAAAGAGCAGAGGGCTGGTGGTTACATGGTGTCCTCAAGTTTCGGTTTTAGCCCATCCTTCCATCGGAGGATTCTTCACCCACGGGGGATGGAATTCAGCAATGGAAGGCCTAAGTTCAGGGGTGCCCATGCTGGTTTTTCCTCAGTTCTTTGATCAGTATACAAACAGTATGCTGATAGCTAAACAGTGGAAGATTGGTATTAGGGTAGAAACATGCAGAGAAGATGGAGTTGTTGAAGGAAGAGACATAGCAAGTGCTGTGAAAGCTTTGCTTGAAGGCGAGCAAGGCCAAGAGATGAAGAGGAGAAGCAGACAAGTGAAGGAAACCGTAACAAAATCAGTATTTGAAGGAGGATCCTCTTGGAAGAACATGGAAACATTTGTAGCTTATCTCTTGTCTGTCTCTAAACACTGAGGCAATGACGAATGCAATCTTCAATCTTCAATAACAGAATTTCAGACTATGGTTTCTAGTGCTTTTCCTATATTGATGTGTGGCCACAGTTAAGCACAGATTTCCGTTGTCTACACGCTTATGCCTTGTTCTAAATGTTTGCTTTGTCAATGCACTCTTTTATATTAAGACAGTATAATACAAAATATATGTCACATTCTTTCTAACAGAGCAAAATCCAACAACTATTGGGATAAAAAAGCGTATTTAAACGACTATTGGCAGATTTATCAACAATTATGTGTAAAACAAACGGTTATAACTTTAATGCTATGGATTACTTCTGTAACTACTAAATTACTTAAAATTTAATAATTTTTATATAAATATATAAAACCAAAAATTAAAAAAAAGTGAAACGTCTAAAAAATTATAATGGACAACTACTCTACACTACAATGTGTAGGTTTTCTCTAATAATATGGATTAATAAATAATTAAACTCATTCAAATTTAGCAGTTTTCTATTAACATTTTAAATATATGGTATAATTTTTTAAAAATAATAAAAAGTTTATTTTAAGGTATGTTTATGATTAGAAAAATAATGTTTAATGTAAAAAAACAAATGCATTAGTTTTATTAAAGAAAAAAAAATGAAAAATATAGAAACGTAGTTGGAAAAATAAATCTAAAAAAACTGTCAAAATAGAAATATAGATATGTAAATAGAATGATGTTGTTAATTGGTGAAAATAAACTATTATTAATATTTTAATAATTTTATATATTTAATATATTATTCAAGTAAAACTATTGTTACCATTGTAACTTTATATTGATGTATCACTCATGAGTTAAGTAATTTATCCATAGTGATCATCCACCGTGTGCACAATTGTGCATAATTGGATTAAGGCTGAATGGATTGGATCTCGATGGAAACAAAAATTATCACGGAATAAAAAATATTGCATGAAATTGGATCAGTAAAGGTTATTACAATTCCTTATTAATTGAATGAAATACGTGAATAACATTTTTGCACGTGTATGGTGCAAAGCTTGTATGTTATGTTTTGAATTTTAAGAATACTAAAAGTGTGAATGAGTGAGTCTACATGTTTATGTAACATTTTGGTATTAGAATATGATTATAAAGAAAATATGTGTTGATGTAGGTTAATTTATTATATTTTATTTTTAAATTTCATTTGGTTTCTTTTTATTATCTTCATAAATTTAATTTTTAAGATTTTCTTTCCTTTATTTTTCAATGTTATTATTTTGGTTCTCATACCTTGATAAAGAGATGGAGTAATTAGAACTCAAATTTAGAATCTCCATTTATTTAGGTTTTTCTGCGATTGAGTCGCTATTCCTTTTGACTAACTTTTTTTCCAAATATGAGTTGTTGAGCCACTTTGTGTGAGATCGAGGCTTTTAGCTTCAACTTTGACTATGATATTAATTACTTTGAAATAAACATGTTATAATTTTTCAACCATCATTTAGAATTATTATTTTATTTTTATTACGTGTTAGGATTTATTCATTTTGCTTTTAAATCAAATATCATGGAACGATACATATTCACATACATTATAATTCTTCTAATATATATATAGAATATTACTCTTAAATCAAACATCATGGAACGATGGATATTCACATACATCATGATTCTTGTATAATATTATATATAGAGTTATAAAAATAAAATAATAGATACTAAAATATAAAATAATAGTTTGGTTGAAGAAAAACTATTATTAGCATTATAATCAATCTATATATCCATGTATCCCCATTACTTGTGCATCATGCATAGTTGAATCAATTGTATGAATTTGAATAATAACAAAAAATATCACAATGAAATTCTAAAGTTAGAGAAAACAATTTAAAAAAATAGAAATGCAATTGTAAAAATAAAATATCATTTAAAAAAATAAAATAAAAAATAACTTAATATTAAAGCAAAACTATTATTGCCATGTAATGATTTGATATATTCATGGATCTCCCACTAGTTGATTTATCCATGCGTTCCTCAAATGAATTGTTCAATTTGTGCATCATCCACAATTGGATTATATTGTATCATGAAGATGTAATAAAATATATTAACTAACTATGTGAGCAATATAGTTGCACCCAATTGAAGATATAGAATCATCTTCTGCAAAGTTTCTATGTGTGTATTTATGTTACAATAATGTTGAAGGTATGTGTATATTCGTATGATTTTGCAACATTCAGTTTAAGAGTAACCTAGTGTTTATGCTTTTGCAATATTTATTTTAAGAGTAACCTAGTGTTAAAGTAATAGATCTTAATAGTTGATATCTAAGCAAGAGTTGAAGCTAGGATCCCTAAGAACTTGTAGATTAATTCAAGAATTGATGTTGAAGCAATGAGCAATGGCTCAATTTTGAAAAGTGCTACATTCAAATTTTAGGGTGGTCTAAAAAAAAGCTAAAAAGTTAATGGTATAATAACCTCAATAGATGGAGGTCCTCGTTTTGAGTCCTAGATGATCCATACATTTAATAATGTATAAGAATAAAAAAAAAAAAAAAAAATGAAGATTGCAATAACAGAAGTAATCCCAAAAATAGAAATAGGGAGTCATAAAATTGTTGAGATAAAATTGTTAGAGAAAATTAGCAACATAAGTAATCCCTATCCGCTCATGTAGAGGAGTTGAAGAGCAAGTGGGTAGTTAAAACTCTCCAGTTGAAATCAAGAGGCCCAGGTTCAAATCTCTCCCCTCACATGTTGTGGATATGCTATGTAATGGTTATATCGTGACCACATAATAAATATTTACCCCTTATAAAAAAATAAGTAATCCCTATAAAATAAAGATAGCTTCGTCAAATTATTTAGAAAAAAATTGTGAAAGAAAATTAGAAATTGAACAATGAAATTACATTATAGTAGACAACAATATAGTGAATCCACATACATTAAATCTACTCTATTGCACCTAGTGATTGTAGTGACTAACTATCCATGGAGTTTGGTAGGATAGAAAAATTAATATAAGGATATTTTAAATCTAGTGAGTATATTTGAAATAAAGGTTACTTAGATGAGCAATCATTTGTTTGAAGATATATGAAAATGTATTTACAATAAGGTGTGTAATTAACATGATGATAAGAAAAAATTAACTCAAGATATATGGGATTAGGAAGAACAATAGAGTGAACTTCATATATAGTAATCTACTTTATTGCATCTTGTAGTTTCAATAATTGGTCATCTATGTAGTCCAATAAAATGAGCAATTTATAATAATAATAATATGATCAAATACATTAATAAAAAAATATAGTTGAATGAGCAATCATTCTGCTAAAAAAATATGCGAAGATGTGAATGCAATAATTAGTGTACGCACAAGGTGATGAAATATTGTGTTACAAAAACTATAAAATTAGATTAAAAAATATTTAATGGTATAATTGTGCATTAAAGTGGAACATCTATGTAATCATTATTGAATAATGTAAATATTTTAAGGAATGGAATTTGATAAATTATTTGGAACATCTTATGATCCATGAAGAAATAATTACTAGTGAAGAAGAAAACTTGGGGTAAGCTTTTACTTCAAAGGCTAAAGTGTCAAATAATAATGGGGATAGATCAATCTCTAATTCCAAAGGACAAATAAGGGAGTAGCAAAATTGTCATTTTATAAGAAAAATAGGGTAGGGTAGAAGAGGAGGCTAGAGTGGAAGAGGTAGTGGTAGATTTATGGATAATAGGAGCATCCAATGTCACTATTGCAAAATATATGGTTACTATAAAAAGAATATCAAATAAAGGCAAGAAAAAAAGGAAAATAAGATTTTTACATGAAGAAGGTGAAAGTTAAAAACTATGTTCTTGTCATGTACTATGGTAGAAGTTCCAACTAAAGAATCTTAGTACTTTGATTTTAGTTGTTTAAATCGTATGATCAACAACAAGGAGTTTTTTTGAAGATAGATCACTCATACACGAGTAAGATAAAATTTGGAGATAACAAAGAATTGGAGGTTGAAGGAAAACAAACCTTATAACTTCACACAAAATATGAAAATAAATATAGATAGAATACTTCACCTTATGCTTGAATCATAATTTGTTGATTGTAGGGAAAATTTTAAAGAAAAAATGCAAAGTGGTGTTTGAGAATGAGTGCATCATCTATGACAAAGAAAATAAGAACCAAGTAGTGTCAATTTTACCTATGAAAAATAATATAATATTTTCTTTTAAGGTTGAAGGATAAGAGAGCAATTTGTATCATGTAACCATTGAGGATAATAGTTGGTTATGAAACATTTTGATCCATAATAGTGGCATGTGCTCATGAGGTCACATTTCAACAATTTAAAGGAAAGCATAGATCCATTCCAACCCCTAGATTTAGATTGGATCCCTACTATCCTATGTTAATTAAACTAGTCTAAGTAAAATAAAATAAAATTTGTGGAGGTAAGGGTACAAGAAATGAAAGTAAAATATGGTCAAATCCGTAACAAGGTGAGTGTGTAATTACTCGAACCACCAAAGAATGAATTCATAACAATAACATTATTGTTATCTAGTCATTGTGTAAAACTAGAAGAAAAAAGGACTAATAGGCAAGTGAGAATGCAACACTAGAAACACCATTAATTCATTTATCAAGAGGTACACAAATTTTCATCCATATAAAAGAAAGAATTACAACCACAAAGCATAAATCTAGTCTTTCTCAAAATAGCCAAAATATGTTTACAATGAGCCCAAGACTCTTATTATAGCAAGGGATTAAACCTTGTTTTTACCTATCTAAAAGTATTTCATATTTACATTTATGTTTATAGCTACAAGAAAAAAACATCACTTGCATACCATTAATTTTCCATCAATTGCTTAAAGATCCAACAAGTAAAATGTTTATCAACAGATCATAACTTTTTGATGAGTCACACTTTGTGGATATATTATTGGTCAATGGATTGATACTTTCTAAAATTAGATAATTTTCAAGTTCCTTTGTTTTATCCTCTATTTGGTAACTATAAAATTGCTAGTGTTGGTTCTTGAGGATTGTAAAATCTCTAGCCTTACCCTCCTTTGCTGAAATCCTCCATATTTCCTACCTAGCACACTTTGTTTGATCACCAGTTGTAATTTTTTAATAAAATGTAGTACTTGTCATCTCTAAATGCACCCGCCAAGGGGCTAGACTTGGGGGAGACCCAATGAGACATATGTGTCTATACCTTGTATAGAAAAAAATAGTAGGAAGCATCACTTGTGGAAGGGAAGAACCATTTGTGGGGAATCCTTCAATTTTTTTTAACGAGGTCGACTCCTCGTTGGATTTTAACTTCTTGAGCGCATTGACCTTCACTAGCTAAGTCGAGGAGTAGCAAAGAATGAATTGTGATAAAGTAAAAAATGAATAAATTGAATATTTTTGGAAAGTAAATCCTAAGCTATGGAGGTGATACATCAAATAATTAAAAAATACCCCCAATTTTCTATTGCAACAAATGAATCAACTTGTAATAACCCCAATTCCAAGACCAATCAACCTAAGGGAATTTGTTTTTTATGTCTAGTCCTTATTATGGTCACTAGCTCATGAGTGTATTGAAAGTATCTTCGTGTGGTTCTCTTATAGAAAGGTATCCGAGTAAGTTCTTGCACTTCACAGGAATCCTACATGGTTAGTGTCTATCCTGTGGGTAGGGTGACCAACCCCTATCATGACGTGCAGGTAAGGTTTCTTTACCTTACAATTTGGAAATCTCCTATCTCAAATAGGAACGCCCTTTTTCCCTACTAGTTTAAATCAAACATTAAACTAGTTTATATACTAGGTCTCTTTCAACCATACACTAGGTGTATGCCTTGAGGTTTTGTTGGTTCTTCCTTAAGGATAGAACCACAAATTATTGCAATGCTTAGTTTTTCCATATCAACCATAGGAGCTAAGGGGGTTATCACACAAACCCGCATAGACTTGTGAGTGTCTACCATTTTTCTTACTTGGTTTAACCAACTATAATCTCCATGATATAGAAGACTTTCAAGGTTTTCCATTTACAAACATTCCCATAATTAATCTCTAAGTGTCATGCATAAAGCAACATTCCTTCTAGTTTTAAGGTTACTCTATATCAAATAGATACAATTTTTGAGTCACTTTTAGAGATTCAAACCTTGTCATAAGGTAATTTTAATTCATCATGAAACTCTACATTTCTTCTATGATCATTCAAAGTCAAATGTTACATTGTATACACTTCCTCTCAAGGAGTGATATAATCAATTTACAACTGAACTCAATAAATACATTTTACAATAATGGAGGCCTTCTACTAAGAGGTATTGTTACATTATGTACACATGACCAATAGAAGTCCAATAGTGTTGATCTTTGCTTGACTCCATTCAAGCCACCAGTACTAGATTGTAGGTGTTTTCGGGATCAGGACAACCCATTACATGTATATGAAATGCATTCTAGACAAACAATAGTATGTAATAATTTTTCCTTGAAAGCAACTAAACACAATACATTCTCCTCAATGTAATTGTTTAAAGCATTTCAACATTCAAAGGAAGGAAATCCCATACTTTCCTAAGACTGAAAATCACATTCTCATCTCATATCCTCCTTCACAAGGATATGCCTTTGAAACAAGTATTATTATAGTTAACTATTGCTAGTCCATTTTAGAGAATGCCATAAATTCATTCATACATGAGATCCCTTTCATGCCTATAGCATTTAAACAAATCATACTTTCACAAGTATCTCTTATTTCTTCAAATAGAAATAGCATTTAATCAATCATACTTTCACTAGTATCTCATATTTCTTCCAACAGAAATAACATTTAAGCAAATCATACTTTCTCAAGTATCTCATATTTCCTCAAATAGAAATAGCATTTAATCAATCATACTTTCACAAGTATCTCATATTTTCTCAAACAAAAATAGCATTTAATCATTCATACTTTCACAAGTATCTCATATTTCCTCAAACATAAATAGCATTTAATCATTCATACTTTCACAAGTATCTCATATTTCCTCAAACAAAAATAACATTTAATCAATCATACTTTCACAAGTATCTCATATTTCCTCAAATAGAAATAGCATTTAATCATTCATACTTTCACAAGTATCTCATATTTCCTCAAACAGAAATACCATTTAATCATTCATACTTTCACAAGTATCTTATTTTAAAAAATCATACTTTCAAAAGTAACTCATATTTCTTCACCCAAAAATATCATTCAATCCGATGTATTTAGTTGTAATTTTACAAATTCTTACAAGGGTTTAATCATAACCTATAACAAGGTATAAACTAGATTTGTTCTTCAATCCATCATTATGGTTATACTATAGTTCCTGTTGGTCATCAAATCCGCCAAGGTAAGGATTTTGAGTAAATGAATGCGCCCTAGACCTGGACCAACATTGAAAGGCCGAAGGGAAGAGATGCCCCTCGTGCCAATCTCCAGAGAAAGGCCGACTCCTATGCTAAACTACTTGGGTTTTTGAAGACAAGAGTGCAGGAAAGAGATAAAAGGAGTAGGGTTAGAGAAAGAAATAAAAAGGAGTAGGGTTAGAGAAAGAAATAAAAAGGGGTAAGGGAAGAGAGATTGTCATTTTAAGGTGGGAGAGAACAGGAAGCACGATCACTAACTGACACCTGAATAGAAGCAAAGAACACCAAGAGTAAAACAAAAGAAACGTAATATCAACCTCCCTATGTATCCTCCCGAACGAGTTTCAGGACACTATCCCCGATCACACATCGGACACAGAGTTCAGCATCTCAGTCTACAAATGAAGAGAGATAGAAGAATCAAGCAAGGCAAGCAGCATAAAAGAAAGTCAATAAGATGTTTTCCAACTCCTATGTATCCTTTCGAACGAGTTTTAGGACACTATCCCCGATCGCACACCGAACGCAAAGTTCAGCATCCAACATACAAACGAGGAGAGATAGAAGAATCAAGCACAGAAGGCAGCATAAAAGAGAAGAATTGAGCTCAAAGTCTCTTAGTATTAGTCACAGGACATCAAGTTACAACAGCTTTCTAGCAGATAGTTCCCCCCACTTTTTCATTACAATGCCTAGGTTTTTATAGAGGACCCGGACCTCTGAATCATAATTACATAGCGAAGAATACGCCCTCGAGCCTTGAGAATCGGCTCCCCGAGGCTCTCGTGACTGAGCTTTCAAATCCATTACCAAAAATGGCAACTGCAACCGGGTCAACCATGGAAAGGTGCATTGATGAGCCATCTAGACGTCCTTGGTCTCCGGGTGCAATGCTCGAGTGGCCGCCATGCTTGCCGAGCTCTCCATCATGGCTTGATACTTCGTTTTTGATTGCCAAAAATGAGCAGCGGGCTTGCTGGGCACGAAAAATAGCATTTATGAGGCACTTGATTGTCTTGGGAAAATACCCGGCTTGGAAAGCATGCCTGTGAAGCGCTTCGCTAAGTCTTCATCCACCACTTCGCTTCACAATGGTTCTGGGTCGAAGCAAAAACTCCTCTTTGATATGTACTTCGCAAAATTGAGCTTCACAAAACTGCTTCGGGGGCGGGGAGCGCCGAAACATATCTTCGTAAAATGGACCTCTTTGCTTTCGCCACTTTGTTGTCAAAATTGCTTCGTCGATGCCTTGGAGAGATACTTTGCTGCGATCCTCTTCCAAAACTGTGGTTCGGGAAGATTTCAACCGAAGCAATTGTCTTCAAAAATGATGCATCCCTTTACTAAGTACTTCGCAGAAAATTAGCCGAAGCAAATGCTTCGCAATGTGCTCTTGCCGAAGTAAAGATGGTTTGCTAATGGAGAGGCCCGAAAAGAGTACTTCAGAAACTTTCTAGCGAAGTACTTTTAATGCTCTTTGAGTTTCACTTCGCTGATTTTCTAGCCGAAGTGACTGATGGAAATACTTCGAATGCGGAGTAGTTTCCTTGCCTTCCCCTTTGTATTTTTCTTCGGCACCTTGCTTCACGAAAAATTCCACCCGAAGTAGTATTGAAAATGCTTCGGGCGTGAAGCTCTCTTTTCTTCTGAACACCGCTTCGCTCATTTTCGCCCGAAGTAGCTGCTGGAAGCGCTTCGGGCGTGAAGTAGTTTCATTCTCTTTGCCTTGTGTTTTGCTTCGGCGAAAACTACTTCACAAAACTTTTACCCGAAGTAGTGCTGGAAATACTTCGGGTGCGAAGCTGTTTTTATTCTCCTTTGGCGAAGCTCTTTTCTCTAGCTTGTTTGCCAGCGAAGTTCTTTCTTTTCTACTTTATGTACAAAGGGGTGGCATTGGAAGCCAAAATTGCTGCAAATTTTCAAAATAATAACAAAAAAGCAAAAACTTTACACAATACTGTACAAAATTTGTTTTCTTTTTCTACCCCTTAAGGAATGTGACAAAATTGTCAACATTCTTGGCAGCTCACGGGGCAACGAGCTCGTCTTGATTGGAGAACCCTTCAATTTTGATCCATTGGGCCAGAGTCTCTCCCCGATCCTTCTCCTCCTTCTTCTAGGAACGCTTCTACGGCTGGTTCTTGTTCTCCTTCTTCTTCAACTCCCTCTTCATCTTCGGCTTCCTCCCCTGGAGCTACTTCTTCTGGAGCGGCTCCCTCCGTCGGCGAAGGGGCAAGACGCTCATGAATTTTCCTCATGGTTTGGTGAACCTGGGACCAGGCACTCTTCGAGAAAGGTTCCAGATCTTGTAGTTTCTTGATCAACACTCAGAACCGATCGATTTGCCCGATGTCTGCATGTTGGGCTCTAGTATACAGGTCATTTAGGGAGGCCGCGATCTTGCAATATCTCAGGAGGTAGTCTGTGATTTGCTTTTCTATAATGGGCTTTGCCCATCCATCTATCTCTGAGACGTCGTCTTCAAACTGAAGCATGTTGGATTAATCTCTGCTTTGGACAGGAGATGCCCGTCGTCATCTGTGAAACTTGGGAAGCCCATGGAAGAGAGATCCTAAAAATAGCTCATTGACGTGTGTTGTTCGTTCTCAAAAATATCCAGGATATCTTTTGCCTTTTGCATTTTTTGTACCTTAGAGAAGAAAGCGCGTACTATGGCTCGAGCTGTAGACCAGTCCCTAGCTGTTCAGCTCATCGCAGGGACCTGCAAGTCTTGATACTTGGCGCTCTGTACATCGAAAGCTAGCTTGAGTCGGCTTCTAGCTTTCTGGGTGATCTCTTCGATGATTGGCCCTCCTTCGGCAGCGGCATCCCGGGCTTCCATAATGTAGGCCAAAATTGAAAGAGCGCTAGAGGCCCGAGATCTGAAGTTTTTGAGCAAATGCGAGCGAATCTCCTTGATTCTGCTCCTGTCACATAGCCCTAGGCCCTCCTTTTCATATAGCTAGTTCTGCATCTACAAAAATTTTCCTTCAAGTTCTTTTGCCCTCAGTTCATTCTCGGCCTATCTCTGTGCTCGATTTTTGGCTGTACATTCCAGTTGGTTTATTTGCAATTTTAGGGCATGTGCTTCTTTTCTCATCAGCTTGCACTGCTCTTCGGCATCCGCTATCTTGGATTGAACTCTTGCTAGCTCTTCCTCTAGCTTAATATTCGCGCTCTCTGCTTTGAATCTGCGTTGATTTGCAATGTTTGCGTGCGCTCGAAAGGTCTCGACCCCTACATGCATGGACAAAGATTCATTGTCTATGTTTAGGTGCTCCAGGTCCTTAGTTTTCTCTTGATAATCATAATCTGCTGGGGTCATTTCATCCAGAGGCTTCTGGACCCTGGGGACCTTCTTCACCTTGTGCAATTTTCTAGCCTCCAGGTCAAAGACTGCACATTTCTCAACTTGGGCTAGAGAGCACCCTCTTTTCTTCCTAGCCTCCTTTAGCATCTTCTCTGTGTTTTGTCGGGCCTGCAGTAGCTTTTCGGCTAGAGGACATTCCTTTATTATGGACAGATCGATTTCAAATGAGGCTGGATCTCCAGCCGAAGGGGTAAACAAATATAAAGGGTTGACGGGAAATGCTTCACCAGAAGGTTCAGCAACAGGTGTAGCGGGGGCCTTGGCTAGTGGGACAACACCGTGTAAGATGGGAACTTGGGTCTCGAGATTTGACATTGAGATATTGACTTCACCCTGGCTGAGAATCGCAGGGTCAGAGGTGTGGGTGGGCGAAGGTGTTTTAACAAGTTCGTCTTGGCCAGATGACTCGGGTGGAATGGGGTTAGGCAGAGAAATAGGCAATGCTTGGAGAGATGATTGGCCTTGTAGGGGGAAAAAAGGTTGATGATGACCCTCAACCGAGACCATGGTGTACGCGTCAGATATCGAGGCGAAAGGGAGAGAGTGCGTACCTGCGTGCCCTCCTGGCAAAGCGGCCATAGTAACTTCTTGTGTGATCGGCTCTTGGCCGTTTTGGGCCTCGACGCCTTCAACCTCCAAGACTTCTACCTCAGGATCCTCTTCCTATGGGAGGAGTTCCTCCACATTGATAATTTTTACGTCTAGGACCATCTCGGCATTTGGTAGCACATTTGCTTCGGCCGAGACTGGCACAGGTTGTTCGGTAGGCAGACTCGGATGCCCTGTACGGGATCGCTTTGGACAGGGTGAGGGTGCTTGTACTTGCTCCGACCTTTTCCTCTTCTTTCTTTCCAATGGTTGCTCTGATTCTTTGGCACTTGTATCCTCAGATGGTACTTGCGTTAATACCCTTGGCATAGCTTCAGCTTTCTTCTGTACTTTCGAGGCATCATCAGTCTTCCCTGGACTTTCGCTCGATCCTGGGGTAGCTGGAGGGATGAAATCGGTGAAGGATATGGGCTTCCAAGATCCAACCTTAGTTTCATAGACGATAGCGAAGTCCCTATCCATTGTCAAGAGTCCATAGGAATTCATCTTTCGATGATGGACTCTCATTATCCACCATTCTCTCAGCTATTCCTCATCCCAGTTCTTCAATTCTTCCTTCAGATCATCCTTGGCCTTCTTCTAGAATGTGGAGTCTGGGGTTGGAAATGGGTATTGATCAGGATCGAATTCTATTTCCATGGGATAGAAGTCATGCCAGGGAGGTAATGTTCTCATTTTTTCTAAATGCCACTCTAGATCCCTCCCGTTGGGATTATTTCTCTGCTCCATTATTTTGGGATGGGGGTAGACATGAAAATTTTTACATTTTAAGTGATTTTTCATCACCCCTATGGGATCATAATACCACCTTTGAGGAATCTGGAGCAGGCCAAAATTAGCCGCTTTTTCCTCCAAGAAAATGTTCTGCTTCAAGGCGAAGACTTCAATCACCCCCATCCTAAAGGGGAAGTCGCAGGTAGGAGCCCACTTCCGGCCATGGCCGTAGATTTCATTGGTTGTGTCGCTCTGTCGAGCGACCTCCAGTGCAAATTGGTACTCAGATGGGAAAATAGGCAGCAGGAAGGGCTTTCCCATGAAGTCGATTAGGCGTATCACAAGCCCCTGTGTAAGTTGAAAAATATCCCCCTTTTTTGCCTGCACCACCCTATCTCTCAGACTGAGGGGCACCCGAGGGCTGGACCCTATCAACAATTGCATGGCGGGTCCCAAGAATTGTTGATTGAAAGAATAATAAGACTTTGACCTCAATAGGAGGCGAGTCCACTGGTATATAGGCAAAGGATTTCCATCCTTGCCTCTTGGTGTAACTGCAACATGGGGAAAATTCTTATGTGTATGGTAAAGGAAAATCCATACTAGAAAAGAACATATACTGAAGTGCTGCTCTGCTCTAGAAGTCTTCATTGTGGTAAGCCACGTGTGTAGGTTTTGGGCCACCCATTCTGCCCAGTCGAAGGAGACTGGGTTGGTGTTCGGCCTCGAAGCATCGGGGGCATAAAACTCCCCTCTGGAAATACATTCGGCCAGGGACACCTGCCAAGGGTGGACCGAAGCGTCGGTTGATAGGCCCGCCACCCATGCGATGATGGAAAAAATATCTGTGTTCTTGAAGGCTTCCAAGGGTAGGGGCATTTGAGGCAGCTTGCCTGAAGGGAGCCCGCTTTTGATATTTTCTCGGAGGAATTGCAACACGTAGTTGTTCGAGGTAAACTTCTCTGTTTGTTCACTCAGAATGACGCTACGAACTGTGTACCCCTTCGGAGGCCCTTGCTATGGCGCAAAAGCTACTTGCACATCCTCCTTCAAGATAGAGAACAACTTATGACCAACGACATTCAGTACTTGCCTGGAAGCTGGTTGATAGTTCTGTGCGATGGCGTAAATCAGCTTAGGGCAATGGTGCACAGGAGGAGTAAGATAAAGTCGATAGTGTACCTGAGCTCGGCCACACTTCTTGAGAGTTCTGTATCTTTAATTTTCTCCCACCTGTCAACTAGTGGCTCAACAAGTTGTTCCTCTTCAAATTCTTCTCTTTCTTCCACAACTTGTTTCTCTAGGCGGGTGTTTGGGTTGGCCTTCTTGGGTCTCTGCCTTTTCTCCTCTAAACCTTTCATTTTTTCAGGCACAATCATCTCTGGCTCCTTTCCTTTCTGCGTAGAATTTTTCTTTCCCATGTTGTATGGTTATGGCAGCAACATTAGTAGCACAGACTATTTCGGCGTGAGGGAGCTTCTCGGTGAGTGGCAGCAAAATTCATGGACAAGCAGTGCTCTTTCAATTTTGCACTTTCAAATAACCTTTTCTTTGCTAAAGCCTACCCTTTATAGCCCTAAGGGGCAACTACCCCTATTTATGGTTCTTGCCATAGTTAAACCTATGCTAGTGGCCTAGGAAATTGCTGCACCATCCGATTGGCTATCCAATGGCATCGCATGCGGGGTTACGCGTCATAATGATTACACCTTGCATTGGAAGCACATCTTGCACTCGGGTGTGAGCTTTAACTAAATTGCCTCGGGACATGCCCCGCCACCTTCGCCTTACATGCGTACGCTTCGAGCTCTTTTCAAGGTGGTAGTCAGCACATTTCTCGAGACGTGCTTTAAATGCTCATGTTTTGTACATTATTGGTTTGGCAAAGTTTGGGGTCGTACTTGGAAATACTTCGCAGTGAACCTCTTCTTCGAGCTGATCTTTTGCGTTTTGGGCCCGAGGTACTTATCCTTTGCCGTGCTTTGCAAGGACTACCTACCGAAGCTTGTGCTTCGAAAAATTGCTTCGCAAGATTTCTACCCGAAGTGGTTGCTGGAAATGCTTCGGGTGCGAAGCTCTTTCGTGCCTTTGTTTGAACTTTGGTTCGGCCCTTTACTTCCTCACAACTGCTTCATTGGGTAAAAATCCCCGAAGGAGATTCTGATTTTTTTTTTTTAAAACCCTTGCGTAATGTGACAAGACTTGTCAGCATTATTGACGGCTTGCAGGGCAACGAGCTCATTTGGATGGGAGAAAATTTAGCCTTGATCTATTGGGCCAGAGGCACCTCCAGACCCTTCTCCTCTCACTCCTTCTGGGAACGCTTCTACATCTGGTTCTCCCTCTTCTTCTGCTTCTTGAGACACATTCAAGGGATTCCGACTGAATTCTTATGTCTCGCCCCTTGGGATACAAAAAGGGTGCAAAAAGGTGCCTTCCTCATTCTCAGGCCTTCCCGCTTGCGACTGATCTCCTTGGACTACCTCCTGATGGAGATTGCAAGCAGCCAGATTGTTTATTGTTGGGTCAAAGCTTGCATATTCCCATTGCTGTTCCTGGGCAAAAAAAATTTCTCAAGCTCTGAATGACTGCATCTCAAACCTACGCTCAGTACGAGGAGTATGCCATGATTAATACTGCGTAGGATGGTCAGGAGCAGTGAGCAGTGATGGGATTTCTCCCCACTTCCACTTTCCAGATAGGAACAAGAGTTGTTCTGCTTGTATCCCTTCCTCAAAAATTTGGGGCAATCTTCGTTCACCTGATTGTAGTAAGAGAAGGCGTATGTCTGGGTGAAAGGCACGAACATAGAAGAGGTGAGCTTGGGCATGTTTCGGTTGGATCTCCACTGGAATATTCTTCCAAATTCTGCAAAATCGGACATTGAAGTCCATGATGCTCTCTAGAGGTGTTCTTATGATAGCGAACAGATCCATCAAAATCTAGGAGGGATCTTGAGAGTCGTCGAATGTCTTGATCAATGCTTCTGCTAATTTGCTCCACAAGTAGATGCTTTCATTTTTGAGTAGTCTGAACCACTGCATCGCTTCTCCCTCCAGAGACATAACCAGAAGTCTCACCATGACATCTTCGTGGATTATGTTATGGAGGTTCGCCAATGCAACGTCTTCAAGGTGCTTTTGAGCCATTCCTTTAGTGCCATCATATTTCGCCAATGTATGCAGGGCTCCTCTAGGAATTTTATGATAACCTTGAAGGTTCAGAGGGGAACGGGCATTCCAACTAGGATAACGAGCTTCTTCCATTATGGCAGTGGCCTTGATTTTTTGGGATGTTCTATTTCAGCTTAAAAGGCGTCTACGATGAAAGAATCTAGGTTTTCAACTCAGTTAGAATAGCCAGATGATTTTGACAGATGGGGGCAAGCCAGAGATTCACCAACTTGGGCTTCCTTAAAACATGGGGACTTTTGCCATGAAGGCATAGGTTTAGGTACTGGTCTTTACGACTTAGATATCTTCGGGTTGAACAGAGTCGCCAGATGCTAAAAGTCTTTTAGTAATGAGGGCATCGGTCCTCACTACCACTAATCAGGTGAGATTGACCGGGTCACACCAGGAACTTAGTTAGAACTATTTGCCCCGATGAAGATGGGTTTATGTTAAAATATGGGACCTTAACTAGTTATGGATCTATTCAGGACAGATACAGTTGGGTCCCACTGGGCGTGCCAAAAACTGTTGGTCATCAAATCCGCTTAGGTAAGGATTTTGAGTAAATGAATGCACCCTAGAACTGGACCAACATTGAAAGGCCGAAGGGAAGAGATGCCCCTCATGCCAATATCCGGAGAAAGGCCGGCTCCTATGCTAAACTACTTGGGTGTTTGAAGACAAGAGTGCAGGAAAGAGATAAAAGGAGTAGGGTTAGAGAAAGAAATAAAAAGGAGTAGGGTTAGAGAAAGAAATAAAAAAGGGTTAAGGGAAGAGAGATTATCATTTTAAGGTGGGAGAGAACAGGAAGCACGATCACTAACTGACACCTGAATAGAAGCAAGGACCACCAAGAGTAAAACGAAAGAAATATAGTATCAATCTCCCTATGTATCCTCCCGAACGAGTTTCAGGACATTGTCCTCGATCGCACATCGGACGTAGAGTTCAGCATCTCAGTCTACAAATGAAGAGAGATAGAAGAATCAAGCAAGGCAGGCAGCATAAAAGAAAGTCAATAAGATGTTTTCCAACTCCTATGTATCCTTTCGAATGAGTTTCAGGACACTATCCCCGATCACACACCGAACGCAGAGTTCAACATCCAACATACAAACGAGGAGAGATAGAAGAATCAAGCATAGAAGGTAGCATAAAAGAGAAGAATTGAGCTCAAAGTCTCTTAGTATTAGTCGTAGGACATCAAGTTATAGTAGCTTTCTAGCAGATAGTTCCCCCCGCTTTTTCATTACAATGCCTGGGTTTTTATAGAGGACCCGGACCTCTGAATCATAATTACATAGCGAAGAAGAGTACGCCCTCGAGCCTTGAGAATCGGCTCCCCGAGGCTCTCGTGACCGAGCTTTCAAATCTGTTACCAAAAATTGCAACTGCAACCGGGTCAACCATGGAAAGGTGCATTGATGAGCCGTCTAGACGTCCTTGGTCTCTGGGTGCGGTGCTCGAGTGGCCGCCATGCTCGTCGAGCTCTCCATCATGGCTTGATACTTTGTTTCTGATTGCCAATAATGAGCAGCGGGCTTGTTGGGCACGAAAAATAGCATTTATGAGGCACTTGATCGTCTTGGGAAAATACTCGGCTTGGAAAGCATGCCTGTGAAGTGCTTCGCTAAGTCTTCATCCACCACTTCGCTTCGCAATGGTTTTGGGCCGAAGCAAAAACTCCTCTTTGATATGTACTTCGCAAAATTGAGCTTCGCAAAACTACTTCGGGGGCGGGGAGCACCGAAGCATATCTACTTCGTAAAACGGACCTCTTTGCTTTCACCACTTTGTTGTCAAAATTGCTTCGCCGATGCCTTGGAGAAATACTTCGTTGCGATCCTCTTCCAAAATTGTGGTTCGGGAAGATTTCGGCCGAAGTAATTGTCTTCAAAAATGCTGCATCCCTTTACTAAGTACTTCGTAGAAAATTAGCCAAAGCAAATGCTTCGCAATGTGCTCTTGCCGAAGTAAAGATGGTTCGCTGATGGAGGGGCCCGAAATGAGTACTTCGGCAACTTTCTGGCGAAGTACTTTTAATGCTCTTTGAGTTCCACTTCGCTGATTTTCTTGCCGAAGTGACTGATGGAAATACTTCGGATGTGGAGTAGTTTCCTTGCCTTCCCCTTTGTATTTTTCTTCGGCACCTTGCTTCGTGAAAAATTCCACCTGAAGTAGTATTGAAAATGCTTCGGGCGCGAAGCTCTCTTTTCTTCTGAACACCGCTTCGCTCATTTTCACCCGAAGTAGCTGCTAGAAGCGCTTCAGGAGTGAAGTAGTTTCAATATCTTTGCCTTGTGTTTTGCTTCGACGAAAACTACTTCGCAAAACTTTTACCCGAAGTAGTGCTGGAAATACTTCTGGTGCGAAGCTGTTTTTATTCTCCTTCGGCAAAGCTCTTTTCTCTAGCTTGTTTGCCAGCGAAGTTCTTTCTTTTCTACTTTATGTACAAAGGGGTGGCATTGGAAGCCAAAATTGCTGCAACTTTTCAAAATAATAACAACAAAGCAAAAAACTTTACACAATACTTGTACAAAATTTGTTTTCTTTTTCTACCCCTTAAGGAATGTGACAAAATTGTCAACAGTTCCTTTACGAATGAATTTACTAATTTGAGTTGTAATATATAGTCCTTTAGGCTACCAAGTTATCACATGATCTATCACTAGGATCATACTATAGTTACCCAAGGTTAGCTACAACTCTCTTGCAATCTACCACCTAGATTGCTCAAGTTTAGTTGTGATTGGTCTTGTAATCTACCCACAAGATTACACTATAGGTTTTATATTCTTGACCCCCTTTTGGTTGTCACAAGAGACATACTATAGGTACAATATTAGCAAATGGGTGTTATTACCCAATTTCTCATAAAGGACAAGCTATAGTTATTAAAAAGATCTTTACTTATCTCAAATTCTTAAGCAAGTATTTATCATGGTTTGCATAAAATCTTTCACCACAATACCCTTTGTCCTTTTTAAGGGACTTATACAAATTGTACAAAGATTACTCCCACTTTATGTTTCAGAATACACAAATTTTCTCCTAAAATTTTTTTCCATAATCCTCATTATGATCAATGGTTTACTTTTTATCCAAAGTACTTGCTAAGTTTAATAGCAATTAAAAACCAAAGTTCATAAAGCAACATGGCCTATAAATTTAGATATTACCATAAACATTTGTTTCCAAAGTTTAAATATCTTCATAATCACTTGACGACATCATACCGAATGTAATAGGAGATACATTCATAAATTTATTGCCAAATTATTTTGAACACAAACCTTGGCTAAGGATTGTTTGTCCAAGGGGTAATATTTCACCATTTTAAACAAGATTTAGCAAGGATCATAGGGGTTTTTGACTCTTAATCAATCGATGATTATTTTCTCAAGGGGTTGTCATCTATTGTCCATAAACACACTTACTATATTTCTCGAGAAACATAGGTACCAAAGGCGAGTGATAGGATGCTATCCAACATGCACACATGGATCCATAAGGGGTTTATCTACGTAAACTCCTTTAGCTCTCCTTTTTTTTACAAGGATTTACTTCATTCTATCCCACTATGGGGGTAAGTATTATGTTGACCTTCAAACTATTATGGTGCTAATATCAGTATAACCCCTATCCCCATGTTATTTAGAAAAGAGCATCGAAGGTTCTCATTATTGTCGGTACAACTATGACCATTGCTACATGGTGGCTCAACGTTGCACACCATTATTTTAGAAACTAACAAGGTTCGAATACTTGGAATTGCACGTCTGAGATCTTCCCTAGATAGAGGATAGCCATCAGTCATAGGTGATAGAATGCAAACACTATTTCAATTCGACGTGATTGTAATACGATATAGGGCACAATAGATGATTCTAATCGAGGTTACTTTAAAGAGATTCACTCTTATTCACCACATGATCGTAATTCATGCACTATTAACCCAAGGTAAAGGCATCTTGATCAAACACCATGGTTTAGAATTTTGCATTCGTGACGTCGCTACAGACCAGAGGAGTAGCGATTAGTCTACGTTCAAACTTATACATTTCGCAAGGATCATAGGGGTTTTTGACTCTTAATCGATGGGTGATTATTTTCTCAAGGGGCTATTGTCTATTGTCCATAAACACACTTATTGTGTTTCTCAAGAAATACAAGTACCAAAGGTGAGTGATATGATGATATCCAACACGCACACATGAATCAGTAAGGGGTTTATCGATGTAAGATCCTTTAGCTCTCCCTTTTTTTATAAGGCTTTACTCCATTCTATCCAATTGTGGGGGTAAGTATTATTTTGACCTTCAAACTATACATTTAGAAAGGATCATAGGGGTTTTGACTCTTAAGTGATTATACATTTAGCAAATTATACTTTCTCAATTATCTCATATTTCTTCAAACAGAAATAACATTTAATCAATCATACTTTCACAAGTATATCATATCTCCTCAAACAAAAATAGCATTTAATTGTTCATAATTTCACAAGTATCTCATATTTCCTCAAACAAAAATAACATTTAATCATTCATACTTTCATAAGTATCTCATATTTCCTCAAACAAAAATAGCATTTAATCAATCATACTTTCACAAGTATCTCATATTTCCTAAAACAGAAATAGCATTTAATCATTCATACTTTCACAAGTACCTCATATTTTCTAAAACATAAATAACATTTAATCATTCATATTTTCACAAGTATATTATTTTAAAAAATCATACTTTCACAAGTAACTCATATTTATTCACCCAAAAATATCATTCAATCCGATGGATTTAGTTGTAATTTTACAAATCCTTCCAAGGGTTTAATCATAACCTATCACAAGGTATAAACTGGATTTGTTCTTCAATCCATCATTATGGTTATACTATAGTTCCTTTACGAATGTATTTTCTAATTTGAGTTGTAATCTATAGTCCTTTAGGCTACCAAGTTATCACATGATCTATCACTAAGATCATACTATAGTTATCCAAGCTACAACTCTCTTGCAATCTACCACCTAGATTGCTCAAGTTTAGTTGTGATTGGTCTTGTAATCTACCCACAAGATTACACTATAGGTTTTATATTCTTGGCCCCTTTTTGGTTGTCACAAGAGACATACTATAGGTACAATATTAGCAAATGGGTGTTATTACCCAATTTCTCATCAAGGACAAGCTATAGTTATTAAAAATATCTTTACTTATCTCAAATTCTTAAGCAAGTATTTATCATGGTTTGCATAAAATCTTTCACCACAATATCCTTTGTCCTTTTTAAGGGACTTATACAAATTGTACAAATATTACTCCCACTTTATGTTTCAGAATACACAAATTTTCTCCTAAAAATTTGTTCCATAATCCTCATTATGATCAATGGTTTACTTTTTATCCAAAGTACTTGCTAAGTTTAATAGCAATTAAAAACCAAAGTTCATCAAGCAACATGGCCTATAAATTTAGATATTACCATAAACATTTGTTTCCAAAGTTTAAATATCTTCATAATCACTCGAAGAAATCATACTGAATGTAACATGCAACATGCTTATAAATTTATTATCAAATTATTTTGAACACAAACCTTGGTTGAGGATTGTTTGTCCAAGGGGTAATATTTTACCATTTTAAAAAATATTTAGCAAGGATCATAAGGGTTTTTGAATCTTAATCGATGGATGATTATTTTATCAAGGGGTTGTCATCTATTATCCATAAATACACTTACTGTGTTTCTCAAGAAATACAGGTACCAAAGGTGAGTTATAGGATGCTATCCAACACACACACATGGATCAGTAAGGGGTTTATCAATGTAACCTCCTTTAGCTCTCCATTTTTTTTTACAAGGCTTTACTCCATTCTATCCCACTATGGAGGTAAGTATTATGTTGAGCTTCAAACTATTATGGTATTGAGATCAATATAACCCCCTATCCCTAGGTTATTTGGAAAAGAGCATCGGAGGTTCTCTTTACTGTCGGTACAACTATGACCATTGCTACATGGTGGTTCAACGGTGCACACCATTGCTTGAGCAACTAACAGGATGCAAATACTTGGACTTGCATGTATAAGATCTTTCTTAGATAGAGGGTAGTCATCAGTCGCAGGTGATAAAATAAAAACTCTCTTTCAGTTTGATGTGAATGTAATGTGGTATAGGGTACAACTTATGATTCCAACCGAGGTTAATTTAAAGAGCTTAACTCTTATTCACCACATGATCATAATTCATGCAACATTAACCCAAGGTAAAGGTGTCTTGATCAAACACAATGGTTTTGACTTTTGCATCTACAACGTCGCCACAGACCATAGGAGTAACGATTAGGTTACGTTTGGAATTTTTGCACTATGGCCTATGGTAGGCCAATCTACAATGCTCAAGGAATATGGTGAGTCCAACGGTAGGTTATAACACACTAGGTCCATCATCGAAAAGGGTGTCAATGAGATCCTACTAGTTCTTCTCTTATAAAATCCATACCCTCGTAGAGCCAAATATTGTTTCACACAGTATGGTCATCAAGATCATCTATGAATCCTGTCGTTATAGGGTGTCTTGACTATTAACATCAAGGGGGAAAGCAATGCAGATCGAGGTGCCTAGGGGTAAATGTCAGCATTGGACTTTGTGCCTAATTTAAGGAGATATATTTTTGAATATATGAACGGATAGAGCTCATATTTTATCCAATCCCATTTATATAACATTCAACATACATGCTATTTACGTTCGATCCAGAAGTATAAACTATACTCCTAATGATTACAAGCAATGTATATAAAGTTATAAAGCAACTATCGAGAAAGTAAATTTAAAATAAATCGACCTTATCAAAGCTTCTCTTGACAACTTCTAGGCTTCTCCCCTTTAGTCAACCCGTCCTCCCTTATGCGTATCCTCCTATGTATGTCTTGACCAAATATTTTCTAAACTTGTGGTTGTTTGGTTTTTGATTCACCCAAAGGGTGAAGAGCATAATACCTAAGCCAAAGTTTAAATATATCAAACAAGTTTGACCAAATGTCTTAAGACTTGAGGTTGTTTGGTTTTTGATTCACCAAAAAGGTGAAGAGCATAATCCCTAAGCCCAAGTTTTCCTAACAATACTTCTTGCATATTTTTTTCTCAGCTCCCCCTTTTTATTAATCCATGGTGGCTATTTATAGCACTCAGGGGGTGCCTTCCCAAAAGGTAAAGGGAATATTAGGTAATGACCTGTTGGAGAGGTCAAGTGGATGGTGATGTATGCATAGTGTTTTTCTACAACTTAGAGGACTTGAGGACATGATGCCTCAAAGGGTAGCAATAGTGTTTTGAGGACTTAGGGAGACTAAAACTATTTTTTAAATCCCTTCTAAATCTTGAGAACAAATTCTTTTTCTCATAGATATTAATAGTATTTAGAACCAAAATACTTTCTCTCAAAGTATTTTAACACTATTTTAAATTAATAAAATATATGATATTTCTTTCTCTAGATATATCTTCAAAAATATTAAATAAATCACCACTATTTTCAATACCTTGAAAATTTAAAATATTTTCTATGCCCTCTCAAATCAAGCATTAGTCCTATTTATTTTTGCCAAACATAAGGGTTCGGTCAATGTGGGATGTGACACAACTATGGCTAGGAAACACAACAAAGCAAAACACATTACCAAGAATTAAGACAAGTTAAAAAAATAAGGACGAAGTGAAAATAGTCATGAATTAAATAACATGTTGAAATGGTTACAAGGCAATGAGGCTTGGAGGGCTTGATGCTCCCTAGGCATGAGAAAATTCTTAGGCTCCCCTTGATAATGTAGGAAAGAAGGATGAAATGAAGAGCATGCAAGGTCAGGTACCAGGTATGAGCAAACAACTTCCAATGCTTTTTACAATAAAATTAGGCCTATTTATAAGTCGGGAGGAGGGTTACTTCCCTTAAAATTTATATGCAGAAGTACTACAAATATATTCTTGAATACAATAAATAATTCTATAACTTGCATGCTAGGAGCTTCAATGTATTTGTATCCAAGGCCATAAATGCTAAGAGCTCCTAGGTGTTTGGATGCATAGTGAGGTTGAATGTGCTCTCTACTACCTTGGGGTGGTTGCACCATAAATCTTCCACCATGCTCCTTTTGGGATGTATATTTTTTCTAACACAATGTACATGGCCTCCCTGACTAGTGTAGGTAGATAGGGTAGGCTCACATGTATGGTGGGTGATGGTCATAACTAGCATGTGACTGGCTATGATAGGCTTGGACATGAAAGTCAAGCTTTGTGGCCACTATTAGATGTCATCTTTAATGGTACTTTGCCTACTCTTATTATTTTGCACTCTTATTATTTTGCATGCGACTGCCACATATCCTTGGATGGGGTGGAACATCCTTTGGTCAATGGTGGACCTTCTCCTAAGAGCATTGGTTCTTTCCTCTCTTGGTATTTTGTCTAGTCATCACATGCATTACTATGACCTTATTGAAGATTTTATCCTTTGCTAGTAATTTTCTCTGTTAAAAGGATTGCACAAGCAGTTGGATTAGAAATCAATGTTCTATGGGCCTTGGTGCCCTTTTTTTGGCTAGATCTAGGTGGATGTGAAGTGTTGGAATTAGATGTAAGATCTGATAGCTAGCATGAATTTGAGCTTTCCCACCCTTCTCTTGAAGTTTTTTTTTGACTGAATGCAATAACTACCTTTCGGTAGTATAGCCTTGGCTTATCCCACTTTTGACTAGTCTAAGTTGGAATGAAGCAAAGGTTGTAGGGAAAATTTCCCTATAGCTTTGGTGACTCCTAGGGCTCCTTAACCTACTAAAGGAGTGAACCTAGAAATATATTACAACAATTGAGGGAAATTGAAGGTAGTATGATGATACTTTTGCTTAATCATATCCTCCATGGGGCCCATTCCTATTTTTATTTCTTTGTATTGGCTCCTAAAAGAATAATTTTGGATTCCTTAAATGTAGAGGGTCTATAGGGACCTTACCTATATTTATCGTTCATTTTTTATGATTTGGTGTAGGTCCCTAGGCTTAGATGAGTTTGATCATTTCCTTCATCTTACTAGGTCAACTTGTCTCCCTCTCCCTTATGAAATATTTAGGGTTTTATAGGATTTGGGATATTTTCCATGTGTTAGCCATGATCAAGGTGACCTCTTTATGGAGCAATAAGGCCATACAATCCATAAAAACCATCCTTTAGGTATACATGTTTCTATAAATTATATGTCTCCTTGGATGATACCAATCCCTTGCTTAGTCACCTGAGACCCTTCATGTCCTTTTATTTGCTTCTGAGTTTCATTCTTCTCAAGGGCCTCATAATGTAGCCTTGGTAATGGCCCTGAGGAATAGAGAAACTAGTTACAAATGAGAGGAGATATCATTTATAGACCCATCCTCCTTGATGGAAAGAAGGTTCACAACTATAGGACAAGAAGAGGTCTTGTTAAGGATAAAGACACTTAGATGTTACTGGAAATTATTTGGGGCTTTTATCCATAGCAAGATTAAGCTTAGATACCATAAAAAAGATTGCAAATCTTCATCTAGTGGTTTTTCATGACTTTGTGATGTAGGGAGCTTCAGTTTTACTGATAAATTTTAAAATCCTCCCTTTATCGAACTCTTTGGAACCTTATTTACATTTTTTGGTAGATTTATTGGCACCTTCATCTCTCTAACCATAATTTATCTTGGGTGATGATCCAGGGATTTCAAGGTGTCATGGGGAATACCTTCCTTGTATAGACTCCTTCTTTTGAATCTCTAGATAATCACTATCTAGTTAGTGGGAGTTTGTGCTTCTAAGAAGTTACATCTATGGAGTTATGATTATCATAGGTGGTTGTGATCAATGTACATGGTACATGATACTGCTTTGAATATGACATATCTAGATTGTTGTAGTGTTGACTTGTATGAATATCTTGTTTTTTTTGGACATGTCCTACCATTGAGGTTATTATAGTCCATTATTATATTTGATATGTGTCCTTTCATGTTGAATACGTATCCCATGAATTTTTAAATTAAGGTATGCTTTCCAAAGAATGCATCGAGAGCCTGTTAGTTAAGGCTAGGTCATGTGTCACTATAAGTATTGGGGTAGTGTCATGTGGATAGGTCATGAAAGGATGTATCTTTTCTTCCACCATCTTATGAAATCATGGAAATCCACCATCCTTTGATTGGGTGTGTATTTAGTATTATTTATAAGTTCTACCTTTGTAAGTCTTGAATCCCATAGCATCAAAAAATCTATGATCGTTCAAGTTTTATTCTATATATACCTTTTTTTTTGCTATGTACACTATGTATAAAGGAAAATACCTAGTGAAAAAATCATCCCATGCCAGCTAGCTTGAATGGTTTACTAGAATTTAGTCTCAATGTCTTAGATGCCCACTACTATAGGTATTCGTTAGGAATGTATGGGTGCATCTTGTCGATGAAGTAGTCAGAGTCCAATGGATATTTCTCTACTAACTAGGCCTACTCTTTTCCATCCATCTTGATGAGTGTCGTTAATGCTCTCACTTTAATGTTTTATCAAACTAAGGTAGGATCCTAAGGATGTATGCGTTAGAGGTCTAATAATTACATATTGGATATCAGGGTTCTAAACTAATCTATGAAAATTGGGAATTTTGTAGCATTAATAAATAAAACTATAATAAATTCTAAACTTTGTTACTGAAATAAATCCTATAATATAGGTGTAGAAATAAACCAAGTAACAATATTCATTTAACTGAAATAAACTAAACAATTTTAATCTGAAACAAAACATAATTCAATGCTAGAATGAAACATGAATTAACAAAAATCATATTGGAAAAATCAAATGGAAATAATAGTGCACACTTACAAAAAAGTAAAGAAAATCACATCATATTGGAAACAAAAATTAACTAAGGCAAACTAGAAATGAAAATAAACTTATCAACTTTAACTATGCTATTCTTATTGTTGAAATAAATAATAGAAAGAAAATTAATTAGAAAACCCGCAACTACTATAATGATCCTTCTACTATTCCAAAGAGTGGGTCCTTGCCCCAAGGTTCAATGGGAGGCAGAATATGTCATAAAAAATGGTCTAACATGTCAAAGTCACATATGCAACAAGGCTAAATAATTCATATTAAGACAACATACTAAAAGTCAAAATATTATTGCATCTCTTTTATTCATTCTCAACCCCTTCCCAATAAGTATACATTATTATTTATAGATGAGCTTCTAACTATTCAACTTACCAAAAGGGTTTATTTTAGGTAGTAATCTATTTTTTAATCTAATACATAGGTCTATATGTTCAATCTAACCAATAAAATTGTAACAAAAGATTTGGTTGGATAAGTCATCCAAATTTCTAAAATTTTGATGTTGATTGGCTTGAAATTAATTTGAGGTTTCTAGCATGTTCCCCTACTCTTGTTTACGTGCATTAGGCTTCTTTTCATCATGCAGTTGCATTTTATTTCAACACGATAAAATAGCAACATCTCTATAATAAATGGTAGGTCAGCATTCATATTCTTGTGCATAGTCATAGATTCCTACTGATGTTGTTGGTTAGAATCAACTCAAATCCCATGACTCATAACCTTGACAAGATACTTTCACGGTGATTTGACTACAGGGTTTTCTATTTCTTCCTACGTACAGATACTTGAGAGTGCTCCATGTCTTACTATTTTGGTATAGTACTAATGTCATATTATTTTGGTGCCTAAGTTATTATGGCACCTAGTTGGTGCTATTCTCAATTTTAGAACTTAAGAATGAAAAATTTCAAAGAGACTCTGAAGTAATGGTTTGCCAAACACTTTAGTTTTATTTATTTGTTTCCAAAAATCTATAGAATTATTACTAATTTATTCTATCCTTCAATAAGAATAAACCATGCAATTAGTCCTTAAAACACACAAAAACCAATTCAAAATAGCTAAAGAAAACATATTATCTTATTTACTTCATTCAACATCAATATTAACATAAATAACGATTAATGCTTGGTACATACTATATTAATTAAATAAAAAATGAACAAGGAAAATGTTAGGCTACTAAAAAATATGACAGTTTTGTAGCCTCATCACTCCTCCCCACTGATTCTAATGCATGTCCTCATGCATTCTACTTGGCTAAATTTCCAATCATATCTAGTTTCTTATAAAGGCTACTCTAAAATCTCTTTACTATAGAATGATATCATTTATTGTCCTAAATATTTGATAACCATTCCTCAAATTGATATTTTGGCTATAGCCCAGTCTCAAAATAATATGGAATACGAGGGATCACTGTAGGTGGCCAAAATCGTAGACCTGTCTATTCATGTTGTAGTGCTATAATTATCTCAATCATCGCCACTACCCTCTTATGGGACCATATCAAATTTATTGGTGATATGGGTTCCCTTTTCTTCAAACTTATAGGCATTTCATCCCATCTCTAGCTACATGCTGCTCGAATCCTATCAAAGTTATCCCTAAAAAATTTTTAGAAATTGGTTACACTTGCATGGATATGACATAATTATCTATCCTTGATGGTTGCATTACCCATTAGAGAGTAATGTATACCAATAAGAGCCCTTGGGTTAGGCTGATCATGACATATCAATAGACCAGGTCTCATTTTACTTGACTTATACTATCACATCCTTTCCTGCCACTATAGCTAATTATGCATGGAAGAGGTGATGCTCATAATTGAATATCACCAATACAAATATGAGATAAAAATTGCACATCATTCAAAAGTGTAAATTTATGAAAATAATATTCACACAAAATTTTTTGCTCTACTAGACTATGCAAAAATATTGCAACAAACACTTTAGTAGAAATCAAATCATATGGGAGATTAGAGAAAATCCTCATTACCTACCACCTCTAATATTTTTCTCTCAAAAATATGCTATAAATTTTACCATGTGACATGCACTCAACCACCTCCCTAAGCTTAGCCTTAAGACTAGCTATCTCCTTAGCCTACTTCATGATTTGCTCCTCCAAGGCTCTGATTCTCTCAAGATGTCCTTCTAAGTAATGTCATTGTGTCATCCATATTGAGACTACTACATTATGATTATATAGTGTAACCATAACCCTATGGAATAATAACATTTAGTCTAAAATCTAGAATTTCTAGGGGTTCATTTTGTGTTTCCATTTCCACTAAATGTTTGATATCCACTATTTAAATAATGACCTGCTTAAAAATCACTAATGGATCTGTATCAAGTTGATTTGGTACATTATACCACTCTAGCACCCTAAATATTGTAGTAATTTGCTTCAAATATCTTTCTTGTTCACTTTGTTTCAAAGCTTATTATAGAGAATCTTGTTTTGGCACCTGTTCTAGCACATCTTGTTCTGGTGCCTAATTTGGTGCATTGTTGTTTTAGAGCCTATTATTGTGCATCTTGTTTAAAATCCTATTTTGGTGCATCTTATTCTATAGTACTCCTTGCTCGTGGAAGTCTCTCCAACTTCCATAGGTGCTTTCTCTTCACAATGTAAAAAACCTTTTGTGAAGCAACATGTTGTGGCTTAGATTGACATCAAGATATACTTGAACTGTGACTATCATACACAATGATTTGAAGGGTGAGCACCCACTAATCATAGCCTAAACCACACATTGGATGGATCAAAATACTTTAACCCAACCTCTAGAGTAGGTTGGTATTCCTTGTCAACTTACTGAATGTTGACTCAATTAAGCTCAGTTAAATGTATGAAGAATAGGGATAGAAATAAGAAGGGTTAAGAAATAAATGAAAGCTAATAGCATAGACACATACAAGGAATCTATGAGAAAATAACTTCCAAAAAATAATACTTGGGACTAACAACATTCAAAACCAAGTAATCTTAAACATTAAGAACAATTGTATACTTCAAGAATTATTTCAAATGTCTAGGGTATCAATAATTCAAGTTAACAATATTAGATCAATACTTTTACTAATAGGAAAATATTTTTTTCTAAGCATGCATTCAGACATGAATCATTCTAGTTTGCTCTAAGCTAGTAATCCAAATTAATAGAATACACTAACCATAGCAGCAATAGCATAAATGACTTCAAGGGTTTGTAATACAAATAAACGAAGGTACAAGTTTGAGGTAAACATCTAAGAAATGCTCCTTCTATTAATTTACAGAGAGTGTACAATAATAGTGCAAACAAACACTTTAGAGCTGATCCTTTAAAATGAGGGTTCACCCTATATATATAGTTTTGCAATAATTTTTTAAAGAATGAAAGAATTAGAGCATTACAAGGAAGTTGAAATGTCATACTGCAAGATGCTAAGGTGGTAGACTCATATTTTATCCAATAAATAAGAGAACATCAGCCCCATTGATCCCCTTCAACTTGACCTCTGTAAGTTGCTATGGATTTCACAACTTCTAGCTGTTGAATCTCATCGAGAAAATATAGAGATAGTTCCTTGCTCTTGCCATCACTTTCTCTTCATAGATCTAAAATTTAAAGAGATCGTGGATATTGTATTTTGTTGCTTCATCTTATTGGCTTAACCACTTCATTTTAGAACTAGATCAGCTAGAAACCTACGACTTTATGTCGTGATGAATCTTTTATTTATACATGATTTTTGCCAGATTCAATGTGGATCATCAATCTAATTTTGGATGGCTAAGATTAGATATTTACAAAGCTTGGTGTACTTTTAGTGATCATGGCCTGGAGCATATCACGACCTAGAGCACATTCTTGAATGAAACCTTTTCATGAAGTTACCTTAAGCTCTTTTTATTACTTACGACATGGAACATGCTCTAATTCGATGTTGGAATTTTCAACTTCAGTTGTTTAACTTATTTTACCACAATGTAGAGTGGGAATGTGCTAATCTATGATTGCAATATAAATATTTTCTCTGGGCCACATGGCATATAATCTTTTTTTGGGTTAGAATTTGATGTTGCCAGATGTAGGTTTGACCAAGTTTGATCATGGACTGGAGCACATATGCAACCCATAGCCTGTTCTGGGATGAAGCCATCTCATAGAAATTTGCATTGACCTTCTTTCATTACTCATGACATGAAAATTGCTTTATTCTAGATTTTAGATTTTAAAACTCGATACTTTGACCACTTTGACCACAACATAGATGATGTAGGAACCTATCTTCTAGAGGGCATAACTTTTGATCTGACATTGGATCGACTTGAAATTTTATGGGGAGCTGGATAACGAGGTGGAAAATATTGTGGCAAGGTTTCTTTAAAAGCCTTGAAGATTTTTTAGTGTGTTATCGGACCCTAATTCCTTCATCTAGTACCCCAAAATGGGATTTAGTGTTTTTTTGAAAATCTAGAAGAAAACATATTCAAAATAACTTCTTATTTAGGCAATGGGTAGGTGTTGATATTTTCTAGGAGGCTTAATATAGATGATACGATGGTGTGTGTTAATTTAGGGGGCTATCTAAGTTTTTTTTTGGTTGGCACTAAAAGACAAAATTGCTTGAAAAAAATAAAAAATATTGTAATTTCTTATCTTTAGGGCTTTAAGATTTAGGGTTTCTTTTGGGATATATATATATATATATATATATATATATATATATATATATATATATATATATATTTCCTTTGTATCACATTGTAAAAGGGGATGAAATCTAGGAATGAGAATATAAAACATGTTTTGGTTTATTTCCATTGTAGCTCTTATGTGATTGGAGGTTCTTGCTCTAACCTCTTGCAGCTCAATTTACACTAGTAGATTAGGGGTATGTTATATTGGGGTCATATCCTAAGAAACATTACTTTAGGACATGTGATGTATAACCATGTTCTAGGTTAGTATTTGAATCACTCTCCAAGCACTTTGACTAGTTTTGACTACTATATGGAACCATGAACTGAGTCACGCATTATAGAACCTTGTTCCGAGTTGGGCAATGTAGAAGTGTGTTCTAATCTAGGGCCCTTATATTTTGCTTTGAGTCACGATTTAAGTTGCTCAAAAATCCTATTTGACCATGCTGACCATGGTGTAGAATATATTACACTGATCCACGATCATGGTCCAGAGCACATCTCAACACTTAGCAATTGGCAAAATTTAAACATTTTGTAAAAATTTTCTATGTGGTCTTTTGGGCCTACATTATGGTGCCTTCTAGGGAACTTTGCTAGAAAATTTTGAGAACTTAGAGTATTATCCTTTGGGCATATGGAGTCAGAATTTTAATGGATAGGGTATTATAAAATGATGTGAATCAATGGAAAATGATTGAGATGAATGGAAGCATGGATGAATGAAAACAAGGAATAGGTGGAGACTCGGATGAATAGATAAATGGATGGATGGAAGTGGGAATGAATCATGATGGAAAATGAATGAAGGAAAAAAAATATAATTCAACCAGTTATATAATTATATCTTAGAGAATTACTTTCCTATGACCATCAACCTCTTGAATATTTATGAAAATATTTAGAGAGTAACAGTTTACATGGAAGAAATGCAAGAGGTAAATATTTACCATACTTGTAGACAAATACTCTTCCTTTTAAAGGCTAAGTTGCACAGTTTGCTTGTGATTCTTGTAGCATAATACTTTTCTTGTTGTATCTGATAGGTGTCAGAATCAAAATAATTTACAAGATATATTTCAAGATCTCATTTCTAGCCACGAAGCTTATGAATGTTTAGCTTTATTTGAAGGTGATTTTTGTTCATTCTTGCACTTTTTTTTACTAACCTTGCACCTCTTCAAGCTTCTCAATCATTTCCTTATTTTGATCATCATGTTCTTCATTTACTTGCTCAACACTATTTTCTTATTCTTTCTTATCTTCATCATCATCTTCTTCTTCACCTTCTTCTTCACCTTCTTCTTCATAAATTTTCTCTTTGTCTTCACCAACTTCATGCTCTGCTTCTATCTCAAACAATTGAATCACATGATCCATTTTCAAAGGTTGGTCCCATGCTACTTGAGTGGGATTAGCTTTCTCCATTAGCTTTTGGTGAGTGAACTGAATTTTAGTTATTTTTTCATATGATATAGAATATCCCCTGTCTACCAAATCTTCCATCAAATATTTGAGCCTGGACAAGTCTTTCACCAATTGAGTTACTTGATATTTATTAACAAGGTCCTCCCAAGCATAAATATCAGAACCATACTGCATAATTAACACCATGCTGGTCTAAAAATATTCAGTTGACACATATTATTGTCATCCCAAAAACCTTGGAAACAATATTGCATCATTTCCTTGTTGGAATCAACAATATTCTGGAGCTTGGCTTTGATTTTATCCATCAATAGCCATCCTATTTGAATCAAATTGTTCTTCCCAAGGATGTTCTTGGCTATTAATCTTGCACTGGTCCATTCTTTGTTGAGGATGGGCTTAGCAACAAAACTAAATTTATTTTTAGACAACTTGTATATTCTTTCTGATTGTGACACCATTGGTTGTAACTCTTCCATAGTATTTTCAAAGTCCTCATTAGTTTCCTCTAACAAATGGCTTGTTTTATCCATGAAATCGATTATAGGCTAAATTTTTGAGCATTTCTCCATAATTTTAGACCACATTCCTTTTTTGATCTGATTGAATTTATCCTTAGAGAATCCTGTAGCTCTAGCTTTTTCAACTTGAAGCTACTGCTATAGATATTGCACTTGTTTGGCATAAGCCTCATTCTACTTGTTCAACTCTTCACTTTGCTATTTGAATTTAACCATCTCTTGGTACTTGTTATACCACTTCTTAGCTTCATTTCTTACAACCTTTTCCACTTTTCTCTGGTCACTAATTTTTTCTTGTAATTTTTTAACCTTATCCTCTAGTTTATCATACTTCTCTCTACAAATGTCACTTTGCACATAGATGGTCTCAAGATAAGCCTTAGCTAGAACAAATTCATCTTCCAAAGGCAATTGAGAAATGTCCCAGCTTGCTCCTCAATTTGGTAATCCTCTATAGTCATGTCCTCCTTTGGTTTATTAATTAGAGGAGTAAGGGAGATTATTGTTCTTTGTCGAGCCACTAGATCTACAATCATAGTCTTTATATGTTGAGCAGCTTTCTTAGAAGGTTGATAAAATTTCTTGCTCTAGTAATTATGAGTTTTTATTGAAACACTCTTAACCTTCTACAAAGAGGTTGTTGTAGGATGATTTGAAGGTATGGAGATGATGATGAGTGAAGGTGAAAATGTAAATAGTGTAAGTGGGAGGGGTGAAGTGGTAATGATGGTGTAATTTGTGTTTATAATAAGGGTTGCAACAGGCATCGCAATGACAACAAATGTTGCAACTATAGAGGATGGTGGGGAAGATAAAAGTTTTTTTTCTCTTACTGATATAAGTGATGATGATATTGGAGGTGAAGGGATGTGAGTTGGAGATGATAATATCAAAATTTCTACTAAATGATATGGATATGGGATGGGATGAGATGATGGAGGAATTGGTGGAGATGGAGGAGGATTATGAGGTGGTGATGATATCACTTGTTCCTTTTTCTCTTGAGAATGGGAGGGAGAATTCCTTGGGGAAGGAGAAGGAGAAGGAGAATAAGGGATAGAAATCATACTTGCACCTACTAAAGTATACTATTGAAAAATATCATTAGTACTTTGCTACTAAACTTTTTGAGTTGATTGCTTTGTCATTGTGACATGTGTCTGCTCAGTTGTTTGTACTTGATCTTATTTCTTCTTCTTTCTAATATTATTCTTAGCCTCCCCCATAAAATATTTAGCTTTTATTTTTAATACAAGGGGTTTGAAGGGTTGACCTTTAGAGCATCATCTAGTTGTTGTGAAGTTTGTGGTGTCACATTTGGAGGAGGAGGACTTGAGGGCCTAGAAGGAGCTACAATGGTAAATTTGATAGGTGAAGAGGCTAAGACATGACCTATTTTATCTAGTGTTGGGATTTGTGAAACAATTTCTGCCCCCGAGGCTAAATATTTAAGCCTCTATCCCACTTAAATATTCTTTATAATCCCTAACTCACCTTTTCCAAGACCGCCACTAGAACATCTTATCTTTTTCATCATTATGGATCCCACAGGAAAATACTGTAGTTGTTGCTATGAAGGTTCAAAGATATGTTGTGCTTTCTCAATCACTAGAGGTGTGACTATCATAGGTTGAGGGTAAGAAGGAGCTAGAGGTGTTTGATCTTCCTTTTTTGTATTCACCTCCAAAGTTTTTCCTTTTACCTTACTCTTTTTTACTTTCCCCTTTACTTCATCCATTTTAAAGCTCAATGCTAAGATTTTACCATTGTTAGTCATCTGAGTCTCATAATGCTTATTATTCCTTTCAAAACAATAAACATCAGATTTGCGGCTACACCTATGGGCTATAGTGTTTTTTTCCACTCTCATCCTCGACCATTCTAAAATTTTACCCTCATCCCAACCAGTCTTGTCCTACATGGCTTGAATTTTTGAGTTTTTCAACTGGTGGGTTTTCTTATGTTTAGGGTTGTACTCAACTAATTGGTCATAAAAGTTTCTCTAAGGAGGTAGAAGTTCCATTTTACAAACATTCCACTCCAATTGGAAGTCTTCCTTTTTATTTTTTAATATCTCAATCTGTGGCCTTAGAGTTCTTTCTAAGTTGGGAGCCTCATCACCAATGATAATTTTTAGCTTTTCCAAAAAATTATTTGGTTGGATCATATCTCCATATTTGAGGGAGTTGCTAAGACCCATTTTTTCCATGGTCTTAGTTATCTCTTCATATTGGCCCCTACTTTTTATTGTAATATCATCCATATTTAGATGGTAATTGTTTGTTCTATTTCTCTTTATCCTAGTGCCAAAAATACAATTAATATAGTCATCATATATGTAGTACTCCAATGCCAAAATTCTACTAGTGATAAAATGTGGTAGCAAGAATGGTTTCTTAGTGAAGCCATAGAGTCCAATTATTATTCCCTCGATTAAAATATATCAATCTCCTTCTTTAGCCTACTCTGTTCGTAATAGTTTCTTAGCTAAAGGAGGAATTCTAAGACACTGTCCATACATGATTTTCAAGGCTAGACCTAGAAAATCCCTATCAAAATAATAATAATATTTGTACCTATCCAAGACCTTTGTCCATGTATATACTGATATAGGGTTTCCACTTTTATCTTTATCTATCACTGCTATCTAGGGTATTTCTTACCTAGTGGTATTGAGAAACATCCATGCCAAGTTAGAGTACTGTCTGAATGAGGTAGCCTAAGAATATTTTTTCATTATAACCAACTACTTATGCATCCTTTTGGCGAGGAAAGTAAGCCAGTAAAAATAAATTGGTCTTGTATTTCTATCAACCACGAACATGTCATACATCTTTTCATTGGAAATATAGTAGGTTGTGGTTATTTTCCAATCTCTCACATTTGTATCAGAATCCAACTCGTCCAATGCTACTAGCATAGAAAAAAGTTATGGGTTGGAGAAATACCTAGTGGCAACTAGGGTATTCGATAGGCTATCTCTAAAATTTATGGTTTTAAATTGGTTATATACCCAATATCTAAAATGGTAACCATTATTTGCATGACCTTTTAATTAATAATACCACAACAAGATTGGGTGGTTATTCTAAAAAGGGTTTTACCCTAAGCTATTTTAACTGCATTCTACATAGGGTCATAAAATTTGATGATTGCAATGATTAATTCTAGACATGGATGAATATAATAATAGATATAAAAGGATAAAAGAGAACAAATAGCACAAGTACCTTGAATTGACAATGGAAGTTCCTTGAAGAATATGTTATCAATATCTTACCTTAACCTATCTCTCATCTTCTATGTCATTATTGTATCAACCACTACAAGTTATTTATCTATGTAACAAATTGATTCACCACTTTCAGTCTCAACCATCTACTTAGAAATTGGTGATGCTATTTCTAGAAAATCCTCTATAATTACTCTTCCAAAGCTCTGTGAACTTCTCCTAGTATCTCTATCAATGCTCTTGGAGGCTTAGCACACTTAAATAGCCTTGCATGAATGCCTTCCACCATTAATGTGGTAGATGAGTTGCCACTTAGTCGCATGCTTAAAAATTTTGTATTGGTAGCAAAATGGTCTAGCTTGTAAGTGAAACTTTTTGATTGATCACAGCCTAGAACCTATTGTGGTTCGAAACAAACTAACACTTTATTTATTTTTTGGATGACATGAAGCATGTAGTAAAAAATCTTACCTTTCTTAGGCTTTGACTACTTTGATTTTCGATTGAGAACATGCTACGGGTTGCAGCATCTATTCTTTTCCCTTTGCTAAAAAGTTAAAATAAATGTTATATAATACAAATATGTACATATATTACAAGAGAAAGGATTTTTTACTTAAAATACAACTTCAAATGGTATCCATTAATTGATATCGATTGCAAATTCCCATTCTGATTTTGGAGTTGGAAAGCATTATTCTTCTTGATTACAAATATCTTAAATAGACCTTCCTAGAACTTTTGATGATTGCTTGGATTAGCTTTCTCTATGTTCCACCTTAGGACTATATCTCCAATATTAAATATTTTGCACATGGCCCTTTTATCAAACCATCATTTGGTCTATGTCAAATGCTTCTAAAACTATTCATAAGCTTTATTCCTTTGCTCCTCTATTTGTAACAACTACACTAGTATTATTTCTAAAGGATTTTCATCTAACAAATCACCCTAGCTAGCTATTTTTAAAGTAGGTATCTCAAGGTGTGTAGGAAGGATGGCATATTTTCCATACACTAAGGCATAGGGAGATGTGCCTATTGATTTATTTATTGTGATCCTATCTACTCACAAGACTTGGTTTAAGAGTAGATGCCAACTTATTTTATTATCCTCTAGGGACCTCTTCAACATTCTAAGAAAATTATTATTTGTAGATTCTGCTAGGCCATTTCCTTGTGGATAATAATTAGAAGAATTTTTTATACATATACCATATGTACTGGAAAACTCAATATATCTTGCTCCTATAAAATATGAATCGTTGCCACTTACTAGAGCTTCAGGGATTCCAAACCTTGTGATTAGAATTTTAATGAACTCAATGACTACATCCTGATCTGACCTCTTGGTCGAAATTACCTTAACCCATCTAGTGAAATAGTTAGTGGTAGCTAGAATGTATTTGTGGCCTACTAAAGAATTTGGATTTATCACCCCAATAAAGTCCAGTTCCCATTGCTAGAATGGTTGTTCTACCTGTATTAGCTTGAGAGGAAATGTTGCATTCTTGTTTCTCCCTACATGTATCTAATATTTTTTATATGATCTGGCCACTTTGAAGGTATCAATAAATATTTTAGGCCAATAGTAACAAACTCTTATTATTTTTAGTGCAATTTTTCTTCCTGAATAGTGACCTCCTGACATCCCTTCATGGAATTCTTCTATATTTTTGTTGTTTTTGATATTCCTTGATGCATCTTAAAGGAACTCCATCAAGATTTTTCTATACAATCCTTTAAGAAAAAAAATAGAGTTCAAAGCTTACAATCTATACCTCCTTTGTGAGACATTCATATTTCTAGGGCATTTTCCTGTTTGAAAATAACTTATGAGTTATTCAACCCAATTTGCTCCTTCTGAGAGATTGTCATCATTATGATCTAATTCTAATATCTGATAGGCTACCTCATCCTCATTGTTATCTTTGGCAAGTAATTCATAGCATAACACTCTTCCTCTTACCAACTTGGTGGGATGGATCTCTATATCAAATTCTTAAATCTTTATAATCCACCATGCTATTTTATCATCGACCTCTCCTTGCATAATGAAGCTTCTGACATCAAGGTGTTCTACATATACCAAAGTTTTACTTTGATCCAAATATTGCTTGAATTTCTTCAATAATTTTATCACTATAAAAACCTCTCTCAATAAAATTATACTTCATTTGTTATTCATGAAGAGTCTATCTCCAAAATAATATGGAATGTTCATTATTTACATAATCCTTCTAATTTATTATTGCGACATAACTCTCCTCAGCCCCATAAGCATATAGGATAAAGTCCTTGTTAAAATCAAGTTTGATTAGAGCAATGGCAATAGATTTCTTAATATACTCAAAGGTCTATTTCGTCTTGTTAGTCCAATTGAACTCCATATTTTCTTGAGAAGATCTAAGATGGGCTTAACAATCAAAGAAAAAATAGATATAAAGTTTCGTACAAAGTAAATATTCCAAAAGAAGGATTGTAAGGCTTTTTTATTTATGGTGAGAGAGAGGGCCAATATATATTTCACCCTATTAGGATCAATCGACATCCCCTCTTTAGACACCACATTCCCTAATAAATTGCCTTCATGGGCTGTAAAAAATGATTTCTTAGGGTTCAGTGTTATGCCAAACCCTCTGCACTTCTAAAAAAAAAATTCTAGATGCTTGAGGTGCTCCTGCTTCTTATGAGAATTTGTTTTTATATTATCTAGAGATATCAATATTATCTTATTAATAAGTTCTCCAAAAGCATAGTCCATGGCCCTCTAAATAGTAGCTCTTGCGTTGGACAACCTAAAATGCATTCTCTAGTAAGATAAGGTACTCAATTTGGTAGTGAAGGCTATATTATATTAGTCATCATCGTTTACTTAGGTTTGATTATATAAAAAAAAACATCTAGCGGAGAAAAAATTTCAGCCCTAGATACTATCTATAAAATTTGATCAATCTGTGGCAAGGGATAATGGTCCTTGAGAGATGCCTGATTTAGGTTCCTAAAATACACACATAGGCGAATATCACCATTTTATTTCTTATTGGGACCAAGTTTGCAACCCATGTAGAGTTCTTAATAGGGTAAATGATAATTGCCTTTGTTTATACTTAAATTATTGCTTCAATATTGGGATTTAAAAGCCTTTGTTTCTACTTAAATGATCTGGCATTAGGTAATAGTTCAATGGTATGCTGAATTATACTCTTATCATAAACCTTCAAATCCTCATAGATCCAAGCTATTATGTCTTGATATTAAAGACATAAAGTCTTGAATTCTTCCAATTTCTTTTTACTGCATTGGATACCAACTTTAAGCCTTTTTCCATTTTTAATTTCAATTTCTTTATAGATCTTATCATATGTCTTCATCTTATTTGATATTTTTCCATAATCATTTTCAAAAAGGCTTTCCAAGGTAATAAAACCATTGGGTATATTATTATTATTATTTAGTTGTATAACTTATTGTTGCTAGATTTCTTGAGATGTGTCACCTTGTGAATTGATGTAGCCAACCTCTCTGATCAAGAAATCAATAATCTAGTCATAATTTTCAAGCATCTACAAAAATATCTGTTTATCTGGCACTAATGATATGAAAACCAATTTAACTCTCTTGTTTTTGGCTAATCCCTACTCTAAAGATGAAGAAAAATTAACACCTTTGATAATCAAAGCATCTGCCAAGAGATTTTGCTACCTTGGAACAACATGTAGTTTTAAAGCATCAAAATATTCGATTAAATATGAGACTCTATTTCTATAAGTCTTTAAATAATGATGATTTTTGTTACACTTCTATGTAACTTGGTTTACCACTAATTCAGAATCACCATATATATCCAAAATTTTAATGCCCATTATTTTTTCTTGTATCAACCCTAGGCATAAAGCCTCATTTTCAACATTATTGTTTATGCAAGACCAAGGTAATATATAGGAGAAAATTTTTACTTCTTTTAAAGGTGATTTCAGAACCACTCCTAACCCAACCCCATTCTTACATCTTGCTCCATAAAAATGCATAGGCCAGATCTCTAATTCTATTAAGGTCTAATTAGATATGGCTAGAGTCATTTTCTCTACTTCAAAAGAAATGCTATAGGTGCCCATTCCTATTTCCAATAGATTGTGATATTTCTTAAATGGTAATTCATCTTCAATTTCTAGATCTTCAAGGATTTACACTAGTTTTGGCTCTTCCATTACAAAGTGGTTGTACATGTCTTCCTCAATTTTCTCAATGTGATATGCTACTGGATTTTCAAGAGTGATTCTTACAATTTTTTCTTTATTAGTAATCAACATGCAAGAATAATCGAAATAAATGTAACCTCCTAACTTGGTAGTGAATTCCCTAGAGAGACACAAACCAAAATAGGGCTCCAAAATAGGGCTCTATGTAACTTCATCAAAACATATTTTACAACCCCTATAATTTTGATAGGTATTCCATATAATTGCAAAAATCCTAGACATGAACGTGTATACTCCATTCCCATTTCATAAAATACTACCTTAGGCATGACTGTACTTGAAGCCCCTGAATCTATCATGCAATTATGGACAATCCACCCTTCCATTCTTAGAGAAATGTAAAAAGGGAAGGTTTATTATTTAGGGTGGCTAGAGTCATTTTACCCTAGTCATGGGCCAAGTTGAGCACAATATATGTATTCTTTTCTTAAGAATTATTATTCAAATAAGCCTTTAGTAGATCAATATGACTAGGGATGAAGAGAGTGTCATAAATACTAGCTCTAGAAGGAGTCCTCTTTAGTTCTTCCATAATGTTGAAATCAAACTTTTATAAAGGGATCTTCTCATTTTTTTTAGTTTCACTAAATTTCCTCTTATACTACTGAGTAGTTTCAATCCGTTGCCTCTTATTAATGTAAGGGAATCTCAACTTCTCATTTGCCTCTTCTTTAGAACCTAACTATTCTTTATTGTTCTCCTTTTCTCCCTGCTTTGGAGAGTTTTATCCTTTTCTTGTTCCCTGGGAATTGGACCTCTCTTCTCAGCTACCTGTGGAACCAGGAATTTATCATTATTTGGCAAGGGTTGTTCCCTTTTATTTTGAGAGGAAACTTGGAATTGATCATTTTTTTTTGGATCTACCTACATTGGTTTCTATCTATATCTGGTTAGGATATAAACTATTTCTTCTTCAAAGGAGTCTAGTCTAACCATAACTTGTTTAGGCTACCATAACATATTGACTCTTCCCTTTTGGGTTCTCTCAACTTTCTCTATGGCTTGTTGTACATGATATTGGTACATTGCACAAGTGTCAGAGTCATCAGGGTCATTGTATACTAGACACCAAGCATTCACGAAACTAGAATCATGGATTAATTCATGATCCTCATAATTTTCATTAACCCTAGACCCTGTATTACTACTAGTACTAGGCTTATGATATCTATTAACATATGGGAATATTATCTATTGAGACCATTCTATTTATCCCTTTTCCATGGTATTCACCTTGTTATTAATTATCTTCAAGGTGTTTTATATATCAAGCAATAGAGTTGGTTCTTAGGGATTCTAAGATGGAAGAGGAGGAAAAGGAATTGAAGCAGATGATGTTTTGGGAGGAGAAATTGGAGTCATTTGGGGAAGTGGTGATGAAAAGGGTGGAGGAACCATATATGAGGGTGTTTATGTTCTATGTTAAGGTGTAAATTGATGAATTTTAGAGCAATAAGGCATGACCACTTTTGGTTGGAGCCTTCCTATAGCAATCAAAATATTATCTACATGCACAACTTCATGGTAAACTTGTGGAAATGTATTTATACCTGACTACTAAGTTTTTAACCCTAGATATAACCTAAGGGGTCTAATGTAATACATAAATTCAAGGGGGGTAGTTGGTCTAGCTTCAAGGAGAATTCTTTTCCATGTTCTACTAAACCTCAAATTAAAATAAGAGACTAACTCTTGTGGATGTTTTTGCATAGCGGTGAATTGATTCAAAAGTGAGAAAGGATCAACTAACTCATTAAAATATTCCACAAAAGGACCAACTAATACATCCCATGAATAAATGTTGTTGTCCTCTAGGGTTCTAAACTAGTGAAGGATTTTACCTCTAAAGGATAGGGCTAGAATTTTGACAATAACATCTTCATTTTTTATATTATGAATAGCTGCTAAATTTAATATATCTTGATAGTGCTCATAAGCAATCTTACCTGAACCATCATATGTAGGTATGGATTTTTATGTAGCCTAAGGGATATCATTCATATGAGGGAGTCCTAAAGGACCAGAGGTATCCCAATCTAGGTAATTCTGTGGAGGTTGATTCTAATTTAGATTTTGTTGATGAGCCATTGTTAATAGGGTTTTAAACAGAGTTGGTTCTAGGGGAAAACAGTGATTTTATGGTATTGGGAACACTTCAAAAGTTGAATCTAAATATAATCTTCTTATATGCCTTGATATTCTATGTGGTAACTCAAAGAATGATACTGGATCTTGACTATTCCTAGTAGATGACCTAGTAAACATGAAAAATAAGCTACTAAAAGGTTATCTAGATTCTTAAATCCAAGGAATCACCAAGTGGACTTTGATTTCACCACTCAGTGAGGTCAAGACAATTCATTGAATCTTGATTCCTCTAGGAAAATAAAAGAATATATCTTGTGGAAAAATGACTATTTTATAATCGGTCCCACCAGGCGGGGCAAAACCTATTGTGTATTAGATTGACATCAAGATAACCTTGAACTGCGACTATCATGAATAATTCGTCACTATCATATTCTATTTCTGTAGACTTATAGGCATAGTCCAAGCCGACATAGACAAAATTGGTTTGGTTAGGAGGGATTCCAAGTGGAACCACTATTTCCACTGGCGATCTCAAGTCCTTAGGTCTTCCCATGTCTTGTAAAGACTCAATTATAGGTGTAAAGGTAATATTATGCACAAGGTACTCCTCTATGCATGTGCTTTCCAAGTGTATTGATGCATGTGATGTGGATGACCCTACAGATGATACTGACAAATCGGGGTGGTAATCACTATCTTCATCTTGATCTTGAAGATCTTCTTCTTCCATAGGACTTGGCATTTTAGCAATAGCTACGGTTGGCACTTCCTTGGGCATTTCTTCTTTGACTAAGGGTACCTTTAGCATCTGATTGTATTTTGATTTTGACATTGATGGTACTTTAGAAGCATTGATTATTTTGAGTGCACCAGGAGGTGTTGATGTGCATGGGTCTTTTCTTAGCCTTTTTTATTTGTTATCCATTTGTGTGGTTGGAGATGAAGGCACTACGTATAGGTGGGTAGAAGGGATTACAAATTCTCCTGGAATGTCCACTTGATGGATGTATTTAAAATGCTCTTCATCGTCCATAACCACATAGACTTTGTTTTTGTGCACATACTTGACACGCTGGTGCAAGATCAAAGGCACACACTTCATAGCCCTTATCCAAGGATGCCCTAAGAGGATGTTGTACTGCATAGCTCCTTCCAAGACATGACACATCACAGGGATGGTCTTGTGCCCCACCTTGATGGGTAGGACTATGATTCCCATAGTATTGCATAAAGCATCATTAAAAACTCTCAATGTGTAAGCTCTTGGAATGATATTGGACTTGGGAATCTTGAGGTGCTCTATTGCTGTTGTTGTAATGATGTTTATTTATGAACCTGTATCGACCAAGACCTTATTGAAAGTTAATTCATTGATTTCCACCACAATGTTTAGCAGAGGGTATGGTAAGGCAGTAGGTACTATCTTAATCTCATAATCATAGAATCGAATTACAAGTTCCTGGTATTCTTGTACTTGTCCCAAAAAGTGAGTGAATGCATTCACATCTTGTGGTTGTAGCTCATTTTTTCTTAAAATTTCCATTAAATTCTCCCTATTATTTGGGGACTATTGTATGAGCTTATAGATGGATAGCTTAGCCGAAGTCGTCTATAGATTTTGCTCCAATCTAATCTAGATAGTTACCACCGGTCAAGTTGGTGGAATTGGAAGGCTATCTTACCTCTGCCTAGGTGCAGTTGGGACATTCATGGGAGTTGCAGGAGGTTGCGGTTGACCATACCGCCTAGTCCTTGTTGCTATGTTAACAATATCAACCATCCCAACACATCCATGGGTAGGTATATCAGCTCGAACTTGATTGACTTGGGCCCCTTTCTCTCTAGGGGCCTCATGATTGGGCAATAGGTTTTAGTATATGCCCATGTCTCTATTATTGGGAGCCAGTGGGTTGTCAACTTTGAGTTCTCCCGCCTCAATCATATTTTGCACTTGATGCTTAAAACCAATGTAAGCCTCAATGTCATGCCCTGTTATCCCATGATAAGGGTAAAATTTATCTTCCTTATATCATTTTGTCTTAGGATGGTTGGGATCTATAAGAGGTATATCAGGAAATATGATTATTTTGGCCTCGATCATATGATTAAATATTTATTACATTAATTTTGTTAGAGGCATGAAATAGCGAGGCATATTGCATTCTCCATTTCACCCCTGATTTTTCCTTTGGTTGTAATTGGCTGGTAGGGGATGTGCTTGATAGTTTTGGGGTTTTTGTGCACCCCCATCCTTGGTGTAGCCAATACGACTTGATTTACTGGAGCAGGATTGTCCTTCTTCTATTTGTACTTGTCATTCTTACCATTCTTGTTCCACTCCTTTTTGTATCAGAGTTTAATGGTTCTATCATTTACTTTTATGTCTTTTATGAGCTTGGTCTATGTCAAGGCTTCCTCAAATGAAGGATACTGCTGAAGTTGTAACAAGAGGGAGATGTGTTTAGATCAACTCTTTGTGAACATGTGAATGATCTCTTCTATGGAAACAAAGAATGATAATTTCACCATGACTTTTCCCCATATATTCCCATAATCCATTACTGGCTCATCATCATACTGTTTCAAGTTTTCCAGGTCTGAAAGGTTCACCTTTTTCGTAGCACCAAAGGAGAAACACTTTAGGAATGCATTTACTAGTTGTTCAAAGTTGGTTATGCTATGCTTAGGTAGTTGGTTAAACCATTGAGTGGCAACACTTGAAAATATCATTATGAATGTTCTTAGCATGAGAGCGTCATTGTATTCAAGATGAAAATAGGTGTTGATAAAATTTGTGATGTGCTCTTGTGCATCCTCTTCACCCTTAAATTTTTCTAACCTAGGCATCTCAAAGTGCTTAGGATATGGAGGGCTAGGGATTGATGGGCACAATGGTTGGTTGTGTATTTTGCTTAATGTTGGCAAGTTCCCGGTTGCCTCTTATTTCTCAAAGGCTTTCATATTTTTAGCAAGCTCTTGAAATTCCCTTGATGCACAAATTTCCTCCTCTTGTAGACCTACTTGCAGTGGCAATGGAGGTAACTCTCTATCCATTTGATTTGTTCCATTTTCTTCCCTCCTATGAGGGGACTCAATATTGTGATCCTGGTTTGTTATGTTTGTCCTTTCCACACTAGTTGGATTTCATTCATGGTTTGGTGGGGGATTTTATTATGGGCTATCTTGTCTAGTGTGGCTCTCCTTAGGTGAGTTAGCGCATCTAGTTCTTTGGTGGTCACCACCATTTGTCTATAAATTGTTAAGAGCTAGTCGCTCAGCCTACTCTCTTAAGCACTGCTCATGTTGGCACAAGAGTCTTTCTCTTTTTTTATCCTGTTTGAGAGCTTCCACTAGCTCTCGCTCCTTACATAATGCATTTTCTAACCACATCATTCAGTTAGTTTGTGCTATCACAGAAGACTCATGTTTATCTGACTCTGTTCTTGTTGTCTTGACTCGCAAATTCCTCGAGGAGGTTTTTGATGTACCTGTACTCTTTCTAGCTAATATGACTTTTTCATTGTACTATTGAGTATCCCTATGATCAGACTTTGTGCATCTACTACGAGGTTGCTCTGAGATACTCCTAGACTAAGAGATGTGTTTAGAAGTCATATTTCATGAGCTTCTAGATGCAGAGTTCTTAGTAGCTATAGTTCTTTGAGTTGGTTGTGTAGAAAACTGATCCAACCCATCTAGTTTTCTTATTTTCCATGGCTGGTATCGTGGGGTGCCATTCATTCCTATGAGGTCATAGTCTATGGGAATATTTACTTTTGTGTGGATGGTTTCTTTTATCTTATTCCCATGACTAGATGTAGCTCTAGTTTCCTGCCCTTCAGTGGGTAGACCTGTTTCATATGTTTCTTATGAATATTGAGGTGTTGCAGCTCTTGTTTTCCTTCTTGATGAAGAGGGCTTTGTGGTGACATGTTTTCTCCTTGTGGATGGATATGTAGAGGTCTCATCATCCCTACATGAAGAATGATTTTTAGAACCTTCTTTATGTGCATGTGAAGAGGAGGCCCTTGAAGCTTCCTCACGTCTTTGAGATGTTTCTATATGTTTAGAGGAGGCCCTTGAGGTCTCCTCATGTCTCCTTGATGAGGATGGCTATAAAGCCTCATTTTGTCTATGTGAATTTGTTCCATGATGTGGTTCCCTACTTGGGGTTTCTAGAGGAGATCCCCTAAGGGTTGAGTTATCACCCCTTAGGCTCACGAAGCTACGTCTCATGGTATTACGAGTATGTCGTTCAATGTTACTACGACTCTGCCTATGGGTATGAGTTGCTTCAGTCTTTCCCTCGATATCAAAACGAGGGTGTTTACTTCTTGTATTGACCATGTTGTCTATGAATTGATCTTTTGAGTTGTAATTTAGGAATAGCCACACAATACCAAATAAATGTTTATCTTGATTATCGATTTAAGTGTCCCCTAAACTATTTGGTGTGTTTTGATGTGTTTTTATTTCAATTTCTTGCTCTTGTTCTTGGATTAAGAATGATAAGACTCATACATAGTGATAATAAAGTACACCCGTGCAAAACATGGTTTTCTCAAAAGAAGCTAGGGTACACCATTGAAGACCTAGTGGGAGGTTTGCCTAGCTCTTCCACTCTGAACCAATGATTGTTCCAAGAGTGGGAGACAGTTTGAGCACAAGTAACATAGTATCACTATAAGTAAGTTTCTCAATCCATTTCTAGGAAGCTCTAGGGGGTAAAATAGTGGAAGGAGATGAATTCCAAT